>WBMY01007850.1:37764-62054 GCA_013397315.1 Donacobius atricapilla
GGAAAGGAAAGGAAAGGAAAGGAAAGGAAAGGAAAGGAAAGGAAAGGAAAGGAGCCACGGCTTGGCTGCCCCAGGGCCGTGGGTGATCAGTGTCCCAGGGCCAGGGACCTCCACTTGCCTTCCGCTCGGTGCCATTGAGATAAACCATCTCGATGCGGTCGTAGAAAGCATCCACCCAGTACAGGATCTTGGCTGGGATGTCCAGGCTCAGCCCGTTGGGCCACAGGACGGTCTTGGAGGTGATGAAGATGTTGCGGTTGGAACCGTCCATCCAGGCTCTCTCGATCTTGCCCCTCTTGCTGTCCTTGGGATCTTCCTCCCAGTCTGTCCAGTACATCCACCTGCCACGGACACCAAGCTGAGCCCCGGCCTGGCCACCACAGCTCATGACAAGACCCAACCATGTCCCCACGGCCACGGCCCTGCCAGCCAGCCCTGCCCACCCGGGCACCCGCACCCATTCAGGGGGTCCACCACGATGGCGCGGGGGTGCGTCATCTTCCCCTCGATCAGCGTCTTCCGCGTCTGGGCAGCCTTTTCCAGCCGCGCCACACTGATGGTTTTCTTGGGGCCATCATCTGTCCAGTACAGGTTGTTCCCCATCCAGTCCACAGCAATCCCCTCCACATTGTGGATGCCTTTGGGGGAAAAGTGGAGCGGGTTCGTCACCAGCCAGGAGGTGAAAAGTGGAAGCAACAGCCCCAGAGTGCCCAACAGTGACCCAAACCGGTGGGCATGACGGGCGCCCAGCCCCATGGGCACAGGCCAGGCCCCACGGCCACGCACCGTCCTTCAGGATGGTCTCCCGCTCCGTGCCATCGATCTTCTGGCGCCCGATGAGGTAGCTGGTGGTGTCAGCAAAGTAGATGAAGCCGGTCTCGGCGTGGAAGTCCAAGGCCCGGGGGTTCATGAGGTTCTCGATGGGGATCATGTGCTCATCCGGCACCTTGGCGCCCATGTCCATGCCGCGGATGATGCCGGGACGGCCCTTCCCATACACCAGGAACAGCTCATGCTCAGGCTCTGTGCAGAGACGGGGACAGCCGTGGCCACCAGCCGGCCGGGGCGGTGCCATGGAGGTGGCACGTGGCACTGTGGGGTCACAGCAGCGAGCCGCCCCTGCAGAGAGCAGAGCCCGCGGCTCCAGCCCCTCGCCCCCCAGATTCCCCCAGGAAGGCCAGCACTCACTTTTGCAGGATTTCCCGTCGCTGCCCAGGCTGAACCCCGAGCGGCACCGGCAGGTCCGGCTCTTGTGGCTGTTCCCGAGCAGGCAGATGTCCGAGCAGCCTCCGGGCTTCCCAAACTGATCCGGCTCGCAGGCGTGGCTCCGCACTGCAACACAGAGTGGGGCTGCAGCAGCTGGGGGCACGGGGGGGACAGGGACACGGGGCTGCAGCCGCGAGGATGTGGGGATGCTCTCGTGGGTCCTGCCTGGCCTTTAGGGGGGCTCGTTCCTCCCAGGAGCTCCCAGTCGGTCAAGGAAGGGCTGAGCACAGCACAGGACAGCACCGAGATGGGAAAGGACTTTCCCATGGGAAGGATTCCTGGGGAGAAGCCAGCATGTCCCAGCACTCCACCACCGCCACAGGGCCACACTGCCCCATCCTGCCGCACCGGTGGGACAAGCCCTGGGAGCAGGGACAGCCAGCACCACCCGGGGAGCCCCTTAATCACATTCCTCCCTGATCTGAAATCTCCTGATTAATTTTATATTCTGGAAAATGCCGAGCAGGCTGCAGACACTAAGAGGATTTTAAAGGAGTAAATTGATTAACTGCAGGAAGGTGCTGGGGGTGGAGTGGGCAGGCAGGGAGGGATGCAGGGAAGAGCTGGCGCAGCACCAGAGCCTTTAAACTCCCTGGAAATCCCGTGGTGCTTGGGAGCACCGGGGTGAACATGCTGGCACTGGGGACAGAGAGTAAGAGGGACCATCAATATTTTAAGAGCCACATCTGCTCCCACATCTCTGTACTCTCCATGATCCATCAACCACGTGGTGCAGCTCTCACAGGAAGGGACAGCACTAGCAGGAAAAGGAGGCACCCCAGGATGTTCAGCAGCCCCTAGGGGCCTGGGAGCAGGAATCACAGAATCCTTGAGGTTGGAAAAGACCTCCAAGCTCACTGAGTCCAACCTGTAACCAATCCCCACCTTTTCCACCTGATCAGAGAACTGAGTGCCACATCCAATCATTCCTTGGACACACCCAGGGATGGGGGCTCCACCACCTCCCCGAGCAGTCCCTCCCAACGCCTGACCACCCCTTCCATGGAAAAATTCTTCCTGAAATCCCACCCAAGCCCCCAGCTGAGGAACCAGGGAGCTGTTATTCCCCAGTCAGGGTCCCACCTGTGGGCTGGCGCCGCTGGTGGTAGATGTGCAGCGCTCCACCCTTGTCCACCCGTGTCACCACCTGGTACTCGGTGCTGTTGAAGCGGTTGACGCGGATGACGCTGGTTTTCTGCTGGGCGTTGGCGTTGTCCGAGTTGGTGGCGTACAGGTAGTTCTCAAAGACGGTCAGCCCATACAGGTGTTCGATCTGGAAGGTACCAGGTGGGTGTCCACAAGGGATTTAGGAGTTGTGAGAGCTGGGCTCCGAGATGCGCAAAACCCCTGATCCCACCCGGTGGCTCTTGTGCATCACTGGCCACCGGCGTGGTCTTGTCCATCAAAGGCACAACGTCATCCTCGGCAGGACCACGCTCAGTGCTCAGCACGTTCTTTGCTGCACCCCTAAAGTCACAACCACAGACCAGCGGCACCCAGGACACCGAGCCCCAACACCAACCCTCACCCCCAAACCCACTCACCAGGATGCCCTGGATGATGGTGTGCCTGTTCTTGCCCTCGTAGTCCACCACCTCGATGTAGTCCAGGTAGGCATCAGCCCAGTACACCAGGCGGTTCACCAGGTCCAAGGTGATGCCGTGAGGGAAGACGATCTTGCTGTCCACCAGCTTGGTGCGGTTCTGCCCGTCCATGTCGCAGCGCTCCACCTTGGGGATCTGCCCGTAGTCGGTGAAGAACACCTTGCTGTGAGAGAAGAGCAGAAGAGGGAGCTCAGAGCCGGGATGAGCTCTGGGACAGGGAGGTCATGTGGATCCCCAGGGGGATGGCTGGGGTCTGGCACAGAGATCCCGGGAGCTTCAGATGTGTTGGTGTCACTGGAAGAGGCCCACACACACACACACGTGGGGTTGTACAAGTTAAAACACGACCTGAGGCAGCTGCCAGTTCATCCCAGAGCTGTCCTGCCCGAGGCACAGCGCTTCCCAACACAGCACGGCAGAGCCAGGGATCAGCACTGCCACCACAAAGCTCAAGGGACTTAACTCAGTCACCTGTGGGGCTTGTCTGCACCAGCCCTGCTGGAGCCTGGAGTCTCTCTCCAGGATCCTCTGCGATATTTGTTTGCTTATATGAAATACTCCCGATTTTCTGCTCAATAACATCAGCTTTTTCCATCTGAGCCCAGAGGGAAGTGCCCATCAGGAAAGCAGCTGGTGAGGGGGGAATTTTCCTCTCTACTGCTTACTCTGCTCTGCCCACTGTGGCCTTGGCCACAGCAGCTCGCAGCTCCTGGGGGCTGGCAGCTGCCATGTGTGCCCTGAGCTGCTCCCATGATTCAGCATCCTGACACCCAGTGGCTGGACACACGGGCACGGGGGAGCTGCTCCAGCCATGCACGGAGCCACTTCAGCTCCCAAAAGCTGGAGCAAAGCTGTGACCACACTGTGTGGCACGAGCTGGAAGCAGCAGCTTATCCTGAGCTGGGCCAAGTGTGTCCTGCAGGACTGAGCCCCGCACAGCTGCTGCCAGGGAAGTGTCCCTGCAGAGAGAGCTCACAGAGCTACAGGAAACCCCCCAACCTAGAGGGACAGGCCACCCTTGCCAATTGTCCCCAAGGGCAGTGAATTCCCAGGACTCACCCCATGGCTGGGTCCAGTGCAATTCCCTTGGGATTGTACAGCTCCAGGTCCAGCAGCGTGACACAGGTGTCCCCGTTTTTGTTGCAGACGAAGATCCTGTCATCAATGTCATCCACGAAGTAGAAGTTGCCCGTGAGCCAGTCGATGGCCATCTGCTCCACATCTGGGCCAGGAGAGGGAGGGAGGGGGCTGAGGCAGGGAGGGACAGAGCCGGGAGCCCCCCGGGATCACAAACACCAACACAGCCGAGGAATGAGACCATGGGAGCCATGAACGCACTGGGACCTGCAGCCGTACCAAGGATCTGCCCTGGTCACCCTGTGAGGAGACACAGGGCACCCACGGAACTCACAGCACCCACAGCACCCATGGCAACCCATCCTCTGCTCCCCAGGGAGATGGGACCTGCTGCCCCCAGACAAGACAGAGACATCACACACAACCAGAGAGCATCAGGTGTGAACACCGGGACAGCATCAGGTGTGAACACCGGGAGAGCATCCTGCAGAAACATTGGCAATTCATCCTGCAGAAACATTGGGAATTCATCCCGCAGAAACACTGGGAATTCATCCCGCAGAAACGTGGGAATTCATCCCGCAGAAACCCGGGGAACTCATCCCGCAGAAACCCGGGGAACTCATCCCACAGAAACCCGGGGAACTCATCCCGCAGAAACCCTGGGAATTCATTCCACAGGAATACCAGCTGAACAGGGGGAAGCTCTGCAAGGTGAGTGCTGGAGAAGGGCAGCAGGGAAGGGGCTCCAACAGCGTCACCCGGACGGGACACGTGGCAGTGGGGGGGGTCCGAGGGCAGATCCTGCTGGGCAAGGTGGGAGCAGAGCTAATCCGGAGCTGCAGGGACACCCCGGGGCCCAGAGCAGGTGAGACACGGCACCTGGCACGCAGCGTGTGAGTACTTAATTAAACCAGTGAAAGCCTGTTAAATCGGATAAACCCAACGTGCCTGAATTCCTGCCTCGCCACCGGGTCAGTGCTCAGCACTGCTCAGCCCCTCCTGCGCCCGCCAGGCCGGAGGCCGGGCTGAGGGGCTGCAGCTCCTGGAGATCCCAAGTGCTTTGCAGGGCTGTCCTTTGGATCAGTGCCCGCTGAGACCCCGCATCCCCAGCACTGCAGCGCCACAGCCAGCACGGACAGGGCAGCAGGGACAGGGGCACAGCAGCCCTGGTCAGAAGGACTCAGAGGTCAGAGGGACCCGGAGAGCCCTGGAGGAAGAAGCAGGGATGGGGCACAGCAGCCTCCCAGCCCCAGCACTCCAAGGCCAGCAGGACTTGGACAGCTCTGGAGGAGCAGGGATGGGGCACAGCTACCCCCCACTCCCAGCATCCCAAGGCCAGCAGGATCCAGAGAGCCCTGGAGGTGCCGGAACGGGGCACAGCAGGCCCACAGTCCCAACACCCTGAGGGCAGAGGGACCTGGACAAGCCTTGGAGGAACAGGGATCAGCGCACCCAGAGCAGAGCAGCCACCCAGCCCCAGCACTCCAAGGCCAGCAGGACTTGGACAGCTCTGGAGGAGCAGGGATGGGACACAGCATCCCCCAGCCCCAGGACCCAAAGGTCAGTGAGACCCAGACAGCCCCAGCGGAGCAAGGCCAGACACCACTGAATTATTAACCAACGCAGGAGCTCGGGAGGGAAAACATGAATCAAGCCAGGAGGTTTTGCAATGCCCCCACCCACCCTGCTCCCGGGGTTCGCCTCGGTGATGTCAAATCCATCCACACCGCCGGGCCGGGATGAGGCCACGGCATGAGCGTGCAAAGAGTTCGGGGTGCACAAACCCCAACCCCCACCCCTGAGTTATCCAGGCCAGCTCACTCAGCCCTTCGTGTCCCGGCCGTGGCCCTGAGGATGGGGACGTGCAGTCAGCGGTGATGCCGACGGTGACCCCCCTCCGGAAGGGTGAGGCCGCGGCGCCCGCAGCCACCACCCGGCGTGAGGCAGCTCGTAAAAACAAGTGGAAACAGCCCGAGCCAAGGAATGAGCATCAACCCCAAACCGAGGCCGGCACGGGGCTCCCAACGCACTGCCCAACGTGCCGGGGCTGGCACAGGGCTCGTGGGGCTCCTGCTCCAGCCAGGACCCCCCACCCCGGCTCCTGGGGCAAGAGGGGTTTGTGATGAGCAAAAAGCACCTAAAAACGTTCACTGGGGTGCCAAGGGCCGCGTTCTGCCCCCGAGACGGAGTTCTGCTGTCACAACCAGCACCCACCGCCCTCCCCTGCTCCCCACTCAGCATCCCCAAACCCTCCTGTGACGTGGGGAGGGGGCGACAGGGCCCTGCCGGGAGGAGAAACGCTTCAGCAAAGGGATGTGCAAGAATTCCCCAAAAAAAGCAGGTCTTGGCTGGCGCCTGCGTGGCTGAGTCAGAGTCACAGGACCGGGGGAGCGATCCAAGCAGGGGCGGATGGGGAGCGTTGGCAGAACGGCTCAGGGGCCCTCGCCCCCCACCCATAGCTGCAGACCCCCCGATTCTCCTCCTCGAGGGGGCCCAACCATCCCTGTCCCATCACCTGCACCCCTTTCCCGTCGCTCTCCCTCCGAGCCGGAGCTGAGTCCAGCCCAACACTCGAAGAGCAATCCAAAGGGAGAACGGCCAAAACAAGCCCCAGGCTTTCAGCCCCACGCTCCCCTCACACTCATCCTGCCACAGCCTCCTCTTCCCAGGGGAGCAGAGGGTCCTGGTCCACCCGGGGGGCTCCGGACGGGACCCAGCTCCGAGCAGGGCAGCACAGGGCCGAGGGGCTGGGGGTGACGCAAGCACTTGCTCCTCTCCCAGGCTGTATTTTTGCAGCTGGAAAGCATTACCCTCCTCAAAGGCTTTTGTTTTCCAGCTTTGCTCCTTCTCTCCCTGCTCGCCATCCTCCCCTCTCCTTCACAGAAATCACTTTTTATTTTTTTTATTATTATCATTATTGTTATTTTCATCATCATCATTATTGTTATTATTATTATTTTCAGCTCTTTCTTGTAGCCTCAGCTAAACCTGGATTTCCTCTTGAACTCTTGGTGGAGGCTAATTTAGAAAACGTCTATTTTTAACCCCTGGCGTTGGCCTGCAGAAACTTTATCCCCCCTCCTTCTCAATCTTTGGAGAGGAGAGGGGAGGGGTGGGGGGCACAGACTCTCCCCCTGTGTCCCCCCCCCAACAATGGGTGCCCAGGGACGGTGCCTCAGCCACCCACGGCCATGAAAACACACCTTGGACCCATCTGAGGGGACCAGCAGGGATGAACCTGTCCCCGGGAGGGGTCGTACATGATTTCCAAGGGGCAGAGACCATCCCCCCACCTCCTGCAGCCCCCCGCGGGTGCCTCTCCCCCCAATTCCCATCCTGGAATCAATCCTCCTCCTTGCTCAACCTCGGCGGGACATTGCGGGCAATTGCGACACGCCGAGCTCATTTCCCAAGATTTATTTATTTGGGAGCATTTGGAAGGGAGCTGGTGGGGGCAGAGAGCGGGGAATGTCGGCTTTCCAAGGCTCTTCCTGGGAGAGGCAGCCAAAAAACCTCACGGGGACAGGGTCCAGGCCGGCAGCCCCGCTCGGGGAAGAGGTGGCCTTGCCAGCAGGGAGGGCAGCTGGAGGGAGGATGGAGGACAAGGGAGCACCAGGAACTTCATCAAAGTTGCTCAACACGGGTGGGTTGGCAACTTCTGCAAACCCCAAAACCCACCCGCACAGATGTTTCCTGATTTCACACCCTCCGTGGCCCCAGTGGTCCCGACCGAGCTGTTCCTGAGATCCCTGCCACAAAATCCTGTGTGTCACACTGTGCTTAGATTTTCCCTTTTCACAGAATCCCGGAATGGTTTGGGTCAGAAAGGATCTTCAAGATCATCTCAGTCCCACCCCCTGCCATGCGCAGGGATACTTTCCACTGTCCCAGGTTGCTCCAAGCCCCATCCAGCCTGGCCTTGGACACTTCCAGGGATGGGGCAGCCACAGCTGCTCTGGGCTTCCAGTGCCAGGGCCTCCCCACCCTCACAGGGAGGGTTTTTTCCCCAAAATCCTACCTAACCCTGCTCTGTGCCAGTGGGAAGCCATTCCCTGTGTCCTGTCACTCCAGGTCCCTGTCCCAAATCCCTCTCCCGAAGCCTTTTCAGGCCCTGGAAGAGGCTCTAAGCTCTCCTTGGAGCATTCTCAGCTCCAGGTGAAAGCCCCCAGCTCTCCCAGCCTGGCTCCATGGCAGAGCTGCTCCAGCCCTCGGACCATCTCTGTGGCCTCCTCTGGCCACATCCTTCTTCTGCAGGTTCCCAGAGCTCCAGGTGGGACAGTCCCACTCAAAGAACTCCTTGGCACAAGCGGGTCATGGATCCCACACTTCCCACGGGAGCTGCAGCCCGAGGTTCTCCCTCCCTTAACCCAGGCCACCCAATTTACCCCACTCCCAGTGAGGCACTGCAGGGCTGTGGGTTTTTTGGGGAAGGAGCTTTGCTGACCCAGCACATAACTTTGCTCTGCATGAATCAGTTGCTGCGCAGTCTGCAAACACATCAATTGTGGCCTGACAGGAGGAGGAAGGAAACACACAATCTTCTCTCAGATTAAGCCAGGGATTTCGACAGTCCCCAGGCAGCTGCAAGGGGGACGCAGCCACTCGGCAGCTCGTCCAGACTCCTGCATGGAAAAGGAGAAACCCCCTATGCCCACAGAGGTTCAACAAGCTCAGGAACCAACACAGCGAAAAATCCCGGAATTCCAGAATCCCTGAGGTTGGAAAAACCCTGCAGGACCATCAAGGCCAACCTGTGACTGATCCCTGCCAGAGCTCTGTCATTCCCTGGATACCTCCAGGGATGGGCACAGCTCCTTGAGCAGCCCCTTCCAACGCCTGACAACCCTTTCCACAAGGAAATTCCTCCTGAAATGTGCGGATGTGGCACTTGGGGACATGTTTCAGTGATGACCCGGCAGCGCTGGGTTAATGGTTGGACTCCAGGCTCTCAGAGGGCTTTTCCAACCTTAATAATTCCATGATTCTGAATCTGGGAGAAACTCCACTTCCCAGCTACCCCTCAAGGGAGCACTCTCAGGAGAGCAGGACAGGGATGGTGGGCAGAAGAGCTCCCAGCTCTGCTTGAAGCAGCCAGGAACATCACTGGGCACGGAGCTCCGACACCAAATCCTCGTTCCCATTCTGCTGAGGAGCATTTTCCCCCTTGCCGCAGCACACGGGACAGAGAACAGAGACAGACCAACCTCTGCTGCCAACATCTGGCTTTAAATAAAGAATAACAAAGAAATAAAGAATAAATAAAGAATCTTGATGTCCGATAAACGCACATCTACGGCAACAGCCACTTCCTGCTTCCCCGGGGTGAATCAGCCCTGACACAAACCCCAGGTGCCTCAGGAGGCACCGGGAGAACCGCGGAGTGTGGTTCACATCAGAGCTGCCCATCCACACCACATCCCGCGGAGATCTCGCCCAGAGAGCAGCGGACACCGCTCCAGGCACAACCTGTCCCGTGGGGCAAGCAGGGGCCGTGGCCAACTTGCCACCCAGCGAGACGCCCGGGTGGGTGGGCGGCCGCCCCACGAGCCCCACGAGCCCCCCGGGTGCCCAGAGCCACCGGCACGCGGCCTGGGCGGAAAAACAGCTTGGAAAAGTTGCCGAATGTTTCGGCTCTGGAACGGAGGCTCGTCAGGAATGCGGTCCCCAGGGCTGCTCGAATACATCGGTTTCCTACTTGCCTTTTTATAGGGAATGATCCGTTTGATACATTTACATAATACCATAATCTGGAGGAATTTCTGTCTCTTTCCTCCACAGACATCCTCTCCCCGGGAGAACAAGCCCGTCTCTGTGACGGCACCGCGCTCCGTGGATAAACACTGCTCCTGGGGACAATTTTCTTTAATTAGAAGTATGTTAACAGGACAAGCACAAAGACAAACTCTGGCCCCGAAGGGCGCCGGACGGCCGGACAGACACCCCGTGCCCCCGAGGGTCCAGCACGGCCCCCCTGCTCCCAGGAACAGCCAACTCCTTGTGTCCCAGCAGGGCAGGAGGGGACGTCCACCACCACACACGGCCACAGCCGTCACGTCAGCCTCGTTCCCTCAGCAAACCAGGCTCAAAAATAAACAAATTCACCCCCTCTCTCTGCTAAGATGTTTCGCCGCGAGGAGGAACCGCTGGGTGGAAGCCGGTGGCCCACGGCCAGGATGTCTGACTCGGGAGTGGGATGGATCCCCGGGGCTCTGCGCACACTCGCGCCCGTCCTGCACAAGCCAAACGTTCCTCGGGGGTGACACGGCACCCCCGGGCTGTGCAGCCCCCACAGAGGGACACCCCGGCCTGGGGACAGGCTGGTGGATGGCAGATGCTGGAGCACTGCCCTTCTCCAGGGCGCCCCGGGACCCCCAGGCTGTGCGCTCTCTGTGCCCAAAATGCCCAGTGCAGCACCACGGCTGCATCTGGAGGGGATCCATGTCCAAGGGATCACCGGCACCTCTCCAGCCCCTCACTGACACCATCTCCAGCTCCCCGGGGTGGGGACACCCCAAACTTGCCTCCTCTTCAGGCCATGCTCTGCCCCAGTGCAGCACCACGGCTGCTTCTGAAGGGGAACCGCTTCCAAGCAGTCACTGGCACCTCTCCCGCCCCTCACTGACACCATCTCCAGCTCCCCGGGGTGGGGACACCCCATATTTTCACTCCTCCCCATGTCCTGGCTCAACCCCACAGCATCCCTGCGGAGCCTGGCTGAGGCACCGGAGGTGGGAAGAGCAGGAACAGCGATGGAATGAGCTCCAGGCTGTGTGGAGGGCAGCCAAGGGACCGCTAATTACTCTGCCTTAATGAGACCATTCCATGGGCACAAATATTCCACAGAGGCCGAGGGAGGGACGGAGCACTTGGCTTCCTTCTGGGTGAGAGGAGCGAGACACAGGCTCGACAGGAACCCGGGGAGTGTCACCGGGGTGATCTGGGGGGAAGGGGGATGAGAAAGCAGAAATGGGGCCAGCGTTGGCAGGAAGGGTCCTGAGGGGCTCCCGCAGTGACCCTGGCACGAGGCAGCGCAGGAGGGACACACAGATGTGTGCTGGGACACACAGATGTGTGATGCTCCGGCCCATGTGAAATCAAACCCATCCCTGGGCAGGAGAATCCTGATGACTCAGGACATTCGTGTCACCCTTTTGTCTCCAGTAATGTGGGAATGCAGCTCACCCCCGCCACCGCAGCCTGGGGGAGGTCTCAGTCCCCTTGGGGGATTTATTTGTTTCCTATGAGGGGAAACACCAGGCAAGGGGAGTCAGAGGTGCTGGGCAGAGCCACAGCAGGGTCCTGAAAGTCAGATCTTTGTTAACGGACTGATTAAAATCACTATCATGATGTTGTCCCCTGCCGCACAAAGAGCTGGTGTGAGCGCACGGCTCCAGACATGGCCCCCAGTCCCTGTTCCCCCCATCCCCTGCTCCCTCCAGCTCCTGCTCTCCGTCGTCCCCTGCTCCTACCCAATCCCTGCTTTCCCATTTGGTGCCTGCTTTCCCCATCCCCTTTTCCCATCCATCCTCTCCTCTCCCCATTCCCTGCTCTCCCCATTTACTGCGGCCCCCATTCCCTGCTCCACCCATTCCTTGCTCCCTCCTTCGCGTGTTCGCCTCCAATCTTCGCTTTCCCCATTCTCTGCCCTCCCCATTCCCTGCTCTGTCCAACCCCTGCTCCCATCCATCCTCATCCCTGCTCCCCTTCATGTCCTGCTCCCATTTATCCCCTGCTCTCCCCATCTCCCAATTTCCTTCACCACTGCAACAAGAACAGCCATAAACAGTTAAAAAAAAAACCCCAAAAAACCAACAGAAAGGAACCACGAGATGAAGTTACCAATCATCCCGCTCTCCTGCCAAGTGAGTTCACGTCGGAGCCTCTTTCTTGGCCAGGATGAGGCAGCAAGGAAGAAAAATAGCTTTCCATGCAAAGTGGGGGAAGAAATGTACTTGGATTCCTCTGCAGAGCAACATCGCCCTGAAATCAATCTGTCCCAGCGCCCACAGCTCCCCTGCCCGCTGGCACTGGGACAGGCCATTCCGAGTGACAGGGCTGAAATGGAGTCAATGAAAACACCCTCCGAGCCGGGCAGGCTGGGATTGATGCTGCCCAGGAAGGTGTTTTAATGGTGGCCAGATTGCTGGCGTTTAGGGTTTATAATGCACTCGGGATCAAATGTCCTGATATTTCAAACCCCTTCCCGGGGGCTTGTTTTATAAAGGAAAACAACAAACCTTAAACCAAGAAATAATAAATCATGGCACCTCTGCAGCCCTTTCCCAGCAGCCCCACATGGATCCTGCTGAGCTGCAGAATTCCTGCCTGCTCTGCCTGGGAAGGAGCAGTGCTGGACTGGGAAAGCAGTGCTGGACTGGGAAGGAGCAGTGCTGGGACTGGGACAGCAGTGATGGACTGGGAGAGCAGTGCTGGGACTGGGAAAGCAGTGCTGGGACTGGGAGAGCAGTGCTGGACTGGGAAGGAGCAGTGCTGGAACTGGGAGAGCAGTGCTGGGACTGGGAAGGAGCAATGCTAGGACTGGGAGAGCAGTGCTGGGACTGGGAAGGAGCAGTGCTGGGACTGGGAAAGCAGTGCTGGACTGGGAGAGCAGTGCTGGACTGGGAAGGAGCAGTGCTGGACTGGGAAAGCAGTGCTGGACTGGGAAAGCAGTGCTGGACTGGGAAGAAACAGTGCTGGGACTGGGAAGGAGCAATGCTGGGACTGGGAAGGAGCAGTGCTGGACTGGGAAGGAGCAGCACCAGAGCCGGGGTGAAGCAGTGCTGGCTCCACGCACCTGCCAGGACAATAAATACACTCCCTGGCATCACCAATCTCCCAGTTCTGACCATGCAAAAAAGCCACGGAAAAGGGGAAAAAGAAACCAAAAGAGCATGAGAAGGGGAGGGAGGGGAGGGGAAGGGGAAGGAAAGGGAGAGGGGAGCCACCCCAAGAGCAGAGAAGTCCAGTGCTCGGGCTCCTGACACGTGTTCCCCAGTATTTTTCCACAGCCCAAGCAAAGGACTCCTGCCTTCCCCTGAATTCCGAGTGTCACCCGATCACAGCGCACCGGAGATGAGGATTTAACACCACTGTCAACGCTGGTGTGGAGGCCCAGAGGTGACCCACACGATCCTGGGCTGCTGCCAGCTAAAGGTGGCCTCCTGAGGACGGTCCTAGACTCTGTGCATGCTCTAGGGAGGTGTTCCCAGCTCCTGGTGCCACCTCTAGGGGATGGGGACATGAATTCGATGGAAGGAGGCACAAATCCCCCACCACAGCTGCTTCCCTCGCTGTCCCAGCCCCGGGTCCATGGCTGAGCAACGAGGATTGCTCAAGGCTGTGATCCCTGACAAATGGTCCCAGGACGGAGGGACAAGGCCAGCAGGATAAGCTTGAAGAGATGGGGGAGCTGAGAGCTCTGGCTGGGACACAGGAAGAGCAGCACGAGAGCCCAGCAACAGATTTTAATTATTATTTTTTAGTGCTCTGTTTGGCTCTGAAATTCCTTGGAAGCCCATCTCCAAACAAACAAGAACATTGTCTGGGGAAACACGTGGAGGCTGGAATCTGGTTGAGAAAACCCACGGGATCATAAAGTCCCCAGAGGTCAAGGATCTGCCACGGAGCACAGAGGGTCCAAGGGGAGCTGCGATAGCCCTGCCCTGGCCCCCAGCTGTCCCCTGCCCCACACCAGAGGGGCTCAGGGCTGACAGGGGGTTACAATGAACCCCCCTGTGTCATCCCGATGCTCCAAAGGGTCGGAGCAGCCTCGGCACAGGCACGTGCCTCTGTCCTTGAGCCCGATGCCTGCCAGGATCCTCCCGGACAGGAACACTGCGGGATTGTCACACGGAGCGGAGGAGAGGGACAAGCGGGATGGGAGGAAGGATAAGACAAGCTCCCCTTGTTACAATTCAGTGCTGGCAGGAAGGACGAGCCCTTCCCGTGCCATCGTTTGTGCCTCATCCTCATCACAGGGGTGAGCACGGAGGGACACTGGGCTCCTGGGGCTGGCAGGATGGTGTCACTTCCAAGGTCCCTGTGGAGATGGGGACAGGCTGGACCCCCGCCCAGTGAGAGACAACATCATCCCACCTTGTCCCGGCCATTGGCACCAAGCCCCACCTGTCCCCCCGAGGTGCCCAGAGCCCCCCCCAGCCCACTCCGACTGATGGCGGAGAGAAATGATCCAATTCCAACACGAAGCAGGATTTTTTTTGAGCAAAATGGATGGAAGGCTTCAGCAGCCTCTGATTTTTAGTGTGTGCCCAGAAAAAGACCTGGGGGTAGGGTACCAGCCAGCTCAGATCAACTGAGAAAATCAGTGCCTGTGACAAACATCCACGGGCAGCGAGGTGGGAGCCGAGGGGGCGGCGCTGCGGGAAGCGCCGCAGCTCCAGAGCCTGCGGAGAGCAAAAAGCTTTGAGAGTGTAAGGACCAGGGGAACAGCAAAGCTCTGAGGACAGCGGGTCGTGCCAAGGGCTGTTAACAGCCTTCATTTAACACATCTCCCACGGCACAAGTGACAGTAATCTCTGCAGGAGCCGAGCAGGACAGGGAGGCAGGGGAGCGATCAGAGCCGGGCCGTGGCACGGTACGTCCCAGGTCTCCCCTGGCAGCTGGAGCTGCTGCCTTCCAGCCCCTCAGCATCAATCTCCCCCCATCAGATGCCAGCTCAAGCCCCATTAGCAGCAGGCACCAGGGAGGCCCCATTCCTGCTGGGAGCAGATAATGCCATAAAGAAGGAAATAAAGAGGGAAACCACTAATTGGATTCATGAGGCTCGCCAGTGTCCTGCCTGAGAGTGACATTATCTCTTCATCCCGACCCCCAGCACCCGCTCAGCGCTGGGGGAATTCACTCCTCCACATCCTTTGTGCTGATCAGCCAGGCTCACTCCGAGGGAGCCTTCAGAGAGGGGCACCAAAACCAGAGACCCCCTAAATCCCACAGATGCCCCTAAATCCCAGGAGGGGAGCGGGAAGCCGAGCCCTCTCCTGCTCGACTCTACGCTATCGCCTGCGAGAGCAAAGGGTGAGGCCTCTCCCTAAAAATACGCCCTGCCCTAAAAATACACAGCGTGAGCTTAAATTAACCGTGCACACACACCCTCGGCAGCGCCCACAGCCTGCCCGGCCCAGCCACAGGCAGGCCCCGCGACCCCTGGGACCCCTGGGACCCCCAGGACCCGGCTCACACCCCACTGCCCTCAGCAGAGAATCACTCTTGGCTCCAAGATCCACCCAGCACCTTCTCTGGTCTCTCCTTTGCAGAGATCCATTCATACAAGTTCATCCGATTTGCTGGATGAGCCATTGCTCATCCAACAGCACGGTGGGTGGAGTAAGGGGATTCCTCTCGCTTCAGGCCCCCCTGGACGCCTCCCCAACTTCAGGAGGCAAAAGACACCCCCAGGGGGATGACACCAGGGAAGCAAAAACCTGACAGAGACCCACTGCAAACCCCAGATCTGCTAATTCCACCCAGGCTGACTCGGTCAAAGACTAAAACCAGCGCCAGGAATGGCGCCCCACATCCCGGCTCTCCAGCTGTGGCACCCACCCGCTTTCCCCATGGGGGACCCCACCAGCCCCACTGCTCTGCGCAGGCAGGGAAGGTGCTGGAAGCCCACAGGGGCCCCTCTTGGGCCTGACTCAGAGAGCACCAAAATCCCAAGCAGTAACTCTCCCTCCCATACTGACTGCAGAGCTGGGACCAGCAAGCCCAATCAGGACACGGAGCTGTAACTGCACTCGTTCCGGCCACAGAGCCACCAGCAGAAGGAAACTGCCACCGGGCACTCACACCATGACTCAGTGGCACCCACAGAGGCACCTTTGGGTTGGGAGTTTGTTCTTAGTCACTTTTTGGGGCGGGACTCGGTCATTTTTTTGGGCTGGGACCAAAGGAAGCAAGAACTGCCATCCCAAAACCTGCTGCACAGGTAGCAGCTCCACTCCTCCCTGTATCCCTCCTCCTCGTATCTGCACACCTAGAAACTACTAAACTTGACAGAAATAATAATAAAAAATAAGAGAATGACCTGTGGGAAGCTGCCTCCTTCCCAGTTTCACCCACCGTGGCCTGGCGAGGGGCAGTTGCAAGGAATTGGGGACTGGGGAGCAGGGTGGGGGTCCCGAGGGGAGTGGGCACTCACGGTGCAGGCTCAGGGAGATGTTGATGGACCGTTCTTCCACAAAGCCCTTCAGATTGGGGATCTTGGCACACTTGAGGATGGTCTGGGGGGCACTGTCGCCCACATGGACCCAGCACACCGTGTCCTCCACGTAGTTGAAGTCCATGGCCGTGGTCTGCTTGGCGCTGGTGGGGGTGATGTTGGGCACGGGGGCTCCGCTCAGGTACGTGGCCAGGATGTTCTGAGAATTGGCAATGAGCAGCACGGGAGGGCGATCCACAGGCTCTGGGGGCAAGGAGGGAACAACGGGGTCAGGGCACACCTCAATCCCGTGGCTGTAACCCCGGGGAAGAGCCGGACGTGGAGAGCCCAGGGCAGGGCCATGGTCTGCAGGGCTGCCCCGAAGCACCACGCTCCCCCTGCCGAGGCTCTCACCGTTCTTGGCTTTGCAGGATCTGTTGTCTGGCTGCAGGAGATACCCCTCGACACAGCTGCATGTGTAGGAGCCCTCCGTGTTGGTGCATGTCTGGCTGCAGGTCCCGTACACGGTGCATTCATCAAAGTCTGGGAAAGACAGGAGAAATCCCAAGGTTTGGACCAGAAACAACCCCTCCTTTGCTGCCTGAAGAGGGAATGAAGCCCCCCAGTTTCTCCAAGGTGGAGCTGGAGAGGAGGGGATGATCCCTGAGCCAAAGGGACCCTCACACCAGCCTGCCATGGAATCCAAGGGACCCTCACATCAACCTTCTGAGGAGTCAAAGGGACCCTCACATTAGCCTCCAGAGGAATTGAAGGGACCCTCATATCGGCCTCCAAGGAATCAAAGGGACCCTCATATCGGCCTCCAGAGGAACTGAAGGGACCCTCATATCGGCCTCCCAAGGAATCAAAGGGACCCTCATATCGGCCTCCAGAGGAACTGAAGGGACCCTCATATCAGCCTCCCAAGGAATCAAAGGGACCCTCACTTCCAAGGCCTCCCCATGACCGGGCAGGCAACCCTTGGTTCCCTGCTCCAGCATCAGCTGCAGCAGGACAACCCCTGCCTGGCCAGTGAGCCTCCCCCCAGCTCTGCACCTCCATTCCCACTCCAAATCCCTCTAATCTGGCTTGGCTGCTCTTTCTTCTGGCAGATAAAAGCAATGTATCCCCCAGAGCTCCACACTAGAGCCAGGAATGGTTCCTTCCACCACATGAAAGGGATGGAGCCATCACAATCTCTCACTTCCAGATTTGTTTCCGCCACACCGATGCCATCAATCCTTACTGCGACCCTCTCCTATCGTTCCCATCCTCTCTGAGGCAGGGACACCAGAAGCATGAGCCTGCCCCTGACTCTGCACACAAAGACAAAGCCTTTTCCTTCTTCCCAGTATTCCTCACTCAGGCTTTTGGGAGCAGAGGGAGTCCCATCCCATCCCATCCCATCCCATCCCACCTGCCCTGTGTTGAGTCAAGGTCTGCCCAAGCCCCTTCCCACGCAGCCAAGCCCTGGTGCTGCTGCCACACGATGGCATTTGCCACATCCCCGAGGAGCCAGGGTCACCAGCATGGAGTGAGGGCTCTGCCCACCCCAGACCCACCTCTGCAGCTCCTCCGGTCCTCGGCCAGCTGGAAGGAGTGGTTGCAGTAGCAGACGGGGCCGGACAGCGTTGGTGCACAGTGGTGCTGGCAGCCCAGCGCTGAGCAGTTGGCCAGTTGCTCTGCGGGGACAGGGAAGAGGGAAGAGAGCTGACGTCACCCAGGGAGGAACAGGACGGACACCAAGGACCGAGGGTTGGGTGGACAGGACCACCAGACACCCCGCCAGGACTTGCTGGGAAACTTCACACTGCTCCCA
The DNA here is from genome assembly GCA_013397315.1 of Donacobius atricapilla. Taxonomy (NCBI): domain Eukaryota; kingdom Metazoa; phylum Chordata; class Aves; order Passeriformes; family Mimidae; genus Donacobius; species Donacobius atricapilla. The sequence continues at coordinate 55,691 of WBMY01007850.1, forward strand.
CCTCCCCAGAGAGGAGAGGACTGAGCCCCTCAGCAGACGGAGAGAGAACACGTGGGATACAAGGCCGCTCCAGGGAGGGGGGTCTGAGCAGCCCCTGCCATCCCCAGTGCTGCTGACCCCATGCCACTTCCAGTGGTGGCCGAGACATGCCACCTCTTGTGCAGACGAGTGGCAGGGGATGGATTTCCAGGGCATCCTGAGGGATGTGGATGCACCAGAGAGCCCAGAGTTCCCCTCCTGTCCAATCCCGGAGTGCTCAGAGGGGACAATGTGAGGGTTCAGCACGGGGCTCCACTTGCATTACCATCCCCAGGATCTCTGCAAGGGCAGCGGAGTATCCCCAACTCCCTGGGGAAGCAGGATGGGAGCACCAAGGGTCCGGCAGCCGAAGCAGGAACAGGGCTTGGGGTGACAATTTGGGGTAACAGCTCGGGGTGATTGCTTGGGGTGACAGCTTGGGGTAACAGCTCGGGGTGATTGCTTGGGGTGACAGCTCGAGGTGACAGCTCGGGGTGACAGCTCACCTGCCCAAGCCTGGGGCAGGGGCAGGCTGGGACTCACGAGCAGCTGTGAGGAAATGAGGAAATGCCTCCCTGGGGCGGCACCGGCCGCGGCCAGGGGGGACTCGGCATCCGGCTCAAGCACCACCGAGGGCTGGCAGCCCCAGCGTGCCCAAACCTGTGAGAACCAGGTGCCCAAAGCCCTGAGCAGCTGCCCCAACACTGCTCACGTGGCTCACGTGCTGCCCGGCCGTGAAAACTCAGATGCCACTTAAGTAATGAGAGCTCTTGCTGAAATATTAATTTGCAGCTCAGGCACAGCTGCAGGAGCTGCCCTGGGCTGCTCCCATGGGATCCAGGCAGTGGAGAGGAGCTGGGTCCCAGCAGGGAGCCCTTTGGGGCCAGGGGTCTTGGTGGAGTGGGACAGGAGCCCCCCACGCCAGGCCGGGAAGGGTTGGGGAGCACAGAGGCTCCGGAGCGCAGGGTCAGCCCAGGACACACGTTTCTGAGCGATTAATCTGCGCAGCAGCACGCTGGTTTAGGGAGTTTTCCAGCAGGATTAGCCACGGGCACAGGCCAGGAGGGGGGACAAAGCTCCTGGAAATTAGGCAAAAACCACAGCGGTATCTCTTATCTGGACCAGAACCCCAGGCCTGGAGTTTTTAAACCCAGGAGACAATGCAGTTATTTCATGGCTGCAGGCTCAGGAATGATGGGCATTTCACTTCCAAGCAGCTCTGGATAATCTCTGGATCTGTGACTGCGCTGAGCTGAGCGTGGCAGGGCTCACACTCAACGGGAGAAACCAGGGACCTCATCACTGCTACCCCGCTGGGGAGTATCCCATGGGGCAGCCCCCCTCTCCTGGGACTGCGTGCCCCCCAGACCTACCCCGGCAGTGCGGCCCCTCGTCGGAGCCGTCGAAGCAGTCGTGGAGCCCATTGCAGAGTTTGCTCATGTGGATGCAGAGCTCGGTGCCCAGGCAGTTGTACTCGTTGGGTTGGCAGCGGGACACTTTGCTCTGGGGACCTGCAGGGCACCAAAGGCCACAAGGGTCAGCACAGGGACCGTGACCCCCCCAGATGCCAACACCCTCCTTGTCCCGAGGCCGTGGCACCGGCAGGTTCATGGGGGGGCCCCTCCGAGCCCAGTACAAGGAGACTTAATCTCCCATTATTAACTGGAAAAATTACAAAGGAAGCCAGGCTTTATTTTTAAGCTCCTCTGAAAAGAAGTAAGGCATGGAAACAAACAACAAACACACCATAAATCCATTAACAGCTTGAAACCCCAGGAAAAGCTCCTGCAATGTCCAGCTCAGCCTCACCCCAGGCTGGAGGTGGCCGCAGAGGTGACAATGAGCCCTGGCACAACCCCTGCAAATCCTGACCTCCTCCATGGGGTTTCCTCCTCTCCCTGCCCCAAATCCACGTTTCAGGGCTGAACACGCAGTGTTCCACCACAGCTACCAACACATCTCTGCCCAGCCAAAACACTAAAATCCTGTTTTCCCGGGGCTGCTCACGCCTCACCCTCCCCTCAGCAGGGCTGGCAGAAATAGTTCCGTGGATCCCCCCGGGCCCCCAGTGAGCAGTGAGAAGGGCACAGCACACACCGTGTCCAGGCACGGTCCCATTTTAGCCCAGTCACCTTCACCGGAGACTCCAACAGCGGAGTTTGCCCTAAATAAGCTCCAGCTCTCCTTGGAGAGGAGTGTTACATCACACACAGCTCCGTGTGCCGGTACATCCTCATCCCACACAGCTCCAGACACCTCTGAGGGACACTGGATGTGACCCTTGGGCTCCCAGGAGGAGATAAAAGCCCTTGGAAGCACATGGAGCAGTGGGAAGGGGACCACAAAGCCCCAGGGTTTGTGACATCCCCCACCCTGAGCACAGTAGCCCCACACCGAGCAGGATCCTCAATCCATCTCAGCCAAAACTTCCCTCTGTCCACCCTGGGCAGTGAGCCCCATTCCTGCTCAAGGGATGCCTGAAAAATGGGAATCTAAAAGGCTCCGGGTGCCAGATCGCTCCCCTGAGTCTCAAACACACCCCAGTATGCTCCCAGTGAGCCAACTGGACTGGCACTGGGGTGATGGGATCCTCCAGGATGCTCGGGACACCCAGCCTCTGTCACAGCCAGCAGGGATTTGAGCTTCCCCTCTTCCCCAGCCCCAGGGCACCCAGCAGATGATTCCTGGGAGAATTTCTTACCGGGTGCCACTGTACAGATTTATTTTTTGCAGAGGGTGGGCCCCCTGTAATTGGAAATTATGGGTTAATTAAGTAACGTCGATATATGGACCAGAAGAATGGAGGGGCTGAAGGGAAGCGCCCAATTCATCAGTCAGAACTGCTCTGCCGTGTCCATTATTCCCTGCAAAGAGCCTGGATCAAACCACTTATCCCAAACAGGGCAGGATTAATCCACAAGCCACTTTGTTTGCTTTTGACCGTGTTGGCGCTAATAAATGAGCCAATTTATTACATGTGACAAGCTTGTGGTACACCCCAAGGAGCCGAATTAGATAGGAATGTTTAACCTCGAAAAACCACTCGAAAAAAAAAAGGAGGATAGAAGAAAAGCAATTCTTCCTCCTGCAGCTGATTTGGCAACAGCCCAGGGAGACGCAGATGGGGGGAACACAATGAGGGAAGAGGCTGGAGGAGGAGAGGTGGGATGGTCCCACTTGTCCCATCAGGATGGACACACTGAGGGTCCTGAGGGTCACTTCTGAACTCTTCAGGACCATGCCACCAGCAGATCCAGCACGGCAAGGTGAGGGATCCGAGGCCTCCTGAACCCTCAGATCAAAAGATAGACCAAACAGGCATGGCCACAGCTGAGCCATGGCAAATTCCTTCCCCAGAGCCCCTCATCTTTGATCTCCAACAGGATGGAGGCTCTTGTCCTTGTGTTTTCCTCTCAGGAAAGCTCCGTGGAGAAAAAAAATGCCGGCGTAAGAACCATGCACAAGGCAAATGAGCAGCACTGGGGACAGGAAGGGACTGGCCTGAACACCTGAGCAAAGCCAGGGAATACTTCAGAGGATTCCCCAGAGGGGAAGACCTGGCACGTGCCTGACATCATTTCAAGAGGCTCCGGCAGGAGAACATCAGTGCCACGCAAACACCGCGGCACCAAAGGACTCCGGAGCCTCCCCGGCAGGAGCTGCGCTCGCAGCCCGGCTCAAACACAGATTAAATGAGAGTAATAAAAGTCATTCTCTCCCTGCCAGAGAGATAAGGGGGATGAGAGGCTGCTGGAAGCCCCGGTGCCGGAGTGGCGTGAGAAAAGCCGGCCTGGCAATCCCGGAGATACCGGGGGCCCGTGCTGACAGGTCGGGCTCCATGGGAACGAGCCTGGGCAGGAGCGGGCGGGAGGCTCCACTCATCCCCTGGCCCATGGCAACGGCACAGATGTGCCCTGGCACCCTGACCTCCATGTCCTGGGGGGCACAGTGTCCCCCTGACTCCCTTCCAGGGTCTAGGGGTGCAAAGTGGGAACTGGGAGAGGTGGGCAGAGCCACTCAGGAAGGTCCAGCCCCTCCAGGTCCCCAGAGATCAGCTGGAGAGGGAACTGCTCCAGAGGAACTGAGAGATTCCAAAGTTTGGTGCCTGTGGTGGTGATGGAAAGACACGGACTCAGTCCCACACACAGTGGTGAGGAGAGAGGAGATGCCAGGCTTTGGTCTGTGTCTCACAGAGGCTCCCACTTCCCTGTCCTGGAAGTGCCAAGCGTGTTCCGAGGGGTGTGGGGGCAGCGGGGGTCCCTTGTCCTCCAGGGATGAACCCTCAGGGGGCTTGGACCAAACCCAAGTCTTCCAACATCCATGAGCTCCACACAGAGGGACACGAGGTGCATCCACAGCACCAGAGGCTGCTCCTGGCCCCCCACCAACCCCAGGGAAGAGAGAGGAAGAAGGTGGAGAGGGAAGAGCATCCAAGGGGTCCATGCGCCGGTCACCTGCCCACATGGATGGAGCATGGATGCAGTCAGCAAGTGGAACACGCCAATCAGGACGGATTTCTTCCAGCCTCCGAGTCCTCCCGCTGTAATTTTCCAGGGCTGCTGATTGACTGGAGCCAGCCCGCCCGTCCCAGCCCCCCATCCCTCCCACGGAGGGGCCGTTGCATCATTTTGCCTTAAGGAATAAACAAACCCGGAGCCGAACCAGAAACTGCTCTGGAGGAGACGGTTCTGCCAAGCACAGCGTGAAGTGGGAATCTGGGAGGGAGAGCTGGGACAGGGGACGAGGAGATTCTGCCGGGCCCCGTGGTGGCTGTCCTGTGGCCCAGAATCCTGGGACATGAGGACAGGTGGTTCTTTGCTCCGGCCTGGCCAGAGCAGAGCTCCCAGCACAGCGGGACTGGCACAGCTCTGACCCCTCGGCAGACGCCCCCCACATTCCCATCCCCACACCTCACCCAGCCCACTCCAGTTCTCTGTTTCCTTCCAGAGACATCCACCACCCCATCTGAGATGGGAGCACCTTCAAAGCTGTGCCCACCGGTGTCCAAGTGGCTCCAACAGCTCAGACCTGTGAACCTAATCCAGCATCCTAACCCCAAAACACATCCAGGACGGCGATGTCGCCTTCCCAGCTGCTCCTGGGGACCGCCAGAGATCTTCCCTCGCTCCCCACACCCAGGAATGCTGAGGTGCTGGGGATGGGGCGACACTGCTGCCGACTCTTCCTTCCTCGTGCACATCCATTTCGATGGAAACAAACACGAGTGAGTGATTCCCCGTTGCCAGGAGGCAGGTTTGGAACCGTGGACGGATGGACGGATGGATGGATGGACAGACGGATGGACGGAATGGGCAACCCCCACCCCGAGGGGCTGCAAGGCGAGCTGAGGTAGAACGTTGTGCAAAGGCCATTCAGGGCCCTGGAACGCCCTTGCGTGATGGAGCAAACCCAGAGGAAGAGGATTAGGAAGGAAAGGCATACATACATATCTCGGGAGATTCATCCGAGCCATCCGGACAATCCTTCTCCCCGTCACAGCGCCAGCCCTTAGATATGCACGTAATCTGATCTTTGCATGCAAACTGTTTGGGGCTACAAGTCTTCGGTGCTGGATGAGAAAAGAAATAATGATAATAAACAACATCAGTTTCCTCCCAAGGACAAGTTGTTTCAGAAGAAAAATCAAATTTCAATTAAAGGCCGACATTGGTTTGGGGTTTTTTCTGGGGGGGAGATGATTTCTTTCCTATGGCTTGGCAGAAGTTTGAGCCCGGCACCGGATCCATCAAGCTTGCCCCTAAGGAAAGGAGGAAATTTAAGCTGGAGCATTAATTACACCGGGAGAAAACAGGAGTCAAGCGCTGTGATGCACTCACAAATTTTAAAGATCATTTAACTTGGATGAATTAGCTCCTGGGAGCCAGAGGCGCTTCGTTTTCTGTGCTAGGCAAGAGAAAAAGAGGAAAAAAACACAAGAAAACCCAAATGAGAACAAATTAAAAAGTAATGCTTTTTTAAATCATGAGGACAACAGCAGGATGGGGATCCATCCATCCCACGTCCAGGACCCCGGGGCAGCCCAGGGAAGGGTGACCTCACATCCCTCACCGGACACACGGGGAGGGAGAATGGACAGAGTGAAAACCAGCAGGAAAAGCCAAAATCCAGAGTCTGGGGAGGGGGAAAGGCTGGGAGGAACCTCCTGCCCATGCCCTGGGGGGGTCAATGAAATGGGAGGGGACACTGCACCCCCCCAAAAGGAGAGGCTGCAATGGGGGTCACTGAAATGAGCGGGTCACTGGAATGGGGGTCACTGGAATGGGGGTCACTGAAATGAGGGGTCATTGAAATGAGGGGGTCACTGAAATGAGTGGGTCACTGAAAT
>WBMY01007852.1:9258-21423 GCA_013397315.1 Donacobius atricapilla
CAACTAACCATAAAAACAAAACCCAAACAAAAACCTCAGAAAACAAACAAACACTCCCAAACAAACAAAATACCCCACCAAACAAACCAAAGCAAACTCCTTGCTTCTAGATATGATCCCGTACAAAAACTTGGGAGAAAATGGAATTAAAGGTATTCTTACACACCTATGAGTTCAGTGATGGAAATCCGTACTGTAAGATCTGAACATGAAATTGCACTTTTGGAGATGTATTATAAATATGACTTATTTTAAACTGAGTGAAAAAGCCTTTAAGATAGACATATAGGAAATCTTTTTCTTTATTACATATGGACGTAGGTATACTTTTTTAATATCTAGCAGCTATTATCCAAAATCTGTTTCTAAAACAAATAAGCAAGGAAACAAACAAACAAAAACCCACAGTCAGTTTCACTAAAATGTGTGCAAGCAGTTTTACGCAGTAGCAGTTTAAAAAATAAAGTGCAATGTATTTTTTGCAGTCATTACACTGATGGGGAGAGCAAGAGCCCTGAGGTCTTGCAGGAATCTATTGTTTACAGTGTGTATCTGTGCAGCACAACTGCCAAATCATTAAACCACCTTCAAACAGAAGTCCTAGCTGAGACAGGTGTTAGCACAGTGGGTACTGCAGAGGATAGAATGCTGTAAAAGACAAATATTTTACAGCTCAAATTATGAGTGGACTACTACAGATCTTCCTACAGCTGAGCAGGGCTGATGCCAGCCATTGATTTAATGTTTGCACACACCAACCCTCACTAATTCAAAGAGGCAAGGTCATTTTAATTATCTTTGTCTGGGCTTTTTTTTGTTTGTTTTTGGTTTTTGGTTTTTGTTGTTTTTGTGTTGTTTTTGTTTAATTAAAGCAGCAAGTGCTCCAAGGAAGTCTGCAAAAATGTTAAGTATTGTGTTTATATTTTATTATATTTAAGCTTATCTGCCACAATTAGAGGACAGATTTCCTAGTGGGACAGGTGTTACACAGGATTCCTTTGACTTACAAAGCCTTTGGCATGATCACAAAATTGCTTAAGTGAGCATTTGTCCGATACATTGTGAAAATAGATAATTCATTAATTTAATTTCCAAAAAAGAATAGGATAATAATACTGAGAGGTCTCAGGTTTCACTGTGTCACTGTTTTTTTGCACATGGATGTAACAGAGGTAGGCTCTAATCCCCAAAATTTCATCTTTTAGAGGAAAGTAGTGCCCCTGTAGGATAGTAGGTAGAGGTGTATGTCATGATGTGCTAGAGAGAAGAAAATATATATCCCATGAAAATATGACAACCCTTGCCTCTATAGAATTGTCAAAAGGACCCATCAGCATGATTCAGGAATTTACATATTTTGGGTGTCAGCAGAACTCAGTCATAAAGGTGTTTTTCTTGGGTTGCAATACAAGATGTATTCTATTCCCAACCTGTTGACCCTGGTTGAAGCGGTTTTTTTCTTTATCTCGTAACTCTGGAGGGGGAGGGGTGGCTGTCTTTCTGTTCCACTGTGTAAAACCAGGTAGAGCACTGTTCCTTATCTCTTCCATGACCCATCCTCCCTCCAGAGAGATATCGTCTTTTAATGGGCCGTTAAGGCTCACCACATGACCGATAACATTGCATCATCCCATTAGGAGATGCTCCACCCAGTGGGAGGAGCCAAGCATTTCTGCCTGGATAAAAACCTGACATAGCACACCAGCCAGCCTGTTGTACAATAGATTTCCCAGAGGAGACTGTCTTTTCACTGGATTTCCCAGTGGAGGACCTAACCCATCCTGCCACCACTGGACTCTTCTACAGGATCATCTCTACTCCTACAGAACCACGTCTGTTACTTCAGGACTTATTTGGACTGCTTCCAACACCCTGAACAACAGGGNCTCAGAAAACAAACAAACACTCCCAAACAAACAAAATACCCCACCAAACAAACCAAAGCAAACTCCTTGCTTCTAGATATGATCCCGTACAAAAACTTGGGAGAAAATGGAATTAAAGGTATTCTTACACACCTATGAGTTCAGTGATGGAAATCCGTACTGTAAGATCTGAACATGAAATTGCACTTTTGGAGATGTATTATAAATATGACTTATTTTAAACTGAGTGAAAAAGCCTTTAAGATAGACATATAGGAAATCTTTTTCTTTATTACATATGGACGTAGGTATACTTTTTTAATATCTAGCAGCTATTATCCAAAATCTGTTTCTAAAACAAATAAGCAAGGAAACAAACAAACAAAAACCCACAGTCAGTTTCACTAAAATGTGTGCAAGCAGTTTTACGCAGTAGCAGTTTAAAAAATAAAGTGCAATGTATTTTTTGCAGTCATTACACTGATGGGGAGAGCAAGAGCCCTGAGGTCTTGCAGGAATCTATTGTTTACAGTGTGTATCTGTGCAGCACAACTGCCAAATCATTAAACCACCTTCAAACAGAAGTCCTAGCTGAGACAGGTGTTAGCACAGTGGGTACTGCAGAGGATAGAATGCTGTAAAAGACAAATATTTTACAGCTCAAATTATGAGTGGACTACTACAGATCTTCCTACAGCTGAGCAGGGCTGATGCCAGCCATTGATTTAATGTTTGCACACACCAACCCTCACTAATTCAAAGAGGCAAGGTCATTTTAATTATCTTTGTCTGGGCTTTTTTTTGTTTGTTTTTGGTTTTTGGTTTTTGTTGTTTTTGTGTTGTTTTTGTTTAATTAAAGCAGCAAGTGCTCCAAGGAAGTCTGCAAAAATGTTAAGTATTGTGTTTATATTTTATTATATTTAAGCTTATCTGCCACAATTAGAGGACAGATTTCCTAGTGGGACAGGTGTTACACAGGATTCCTTTGACTTACAAAGCCTTTGGCATGATCACAAAATTGCTTAAGTGAGCATTTGTCCGATACATTGTGAAAATAGATAATTCATTAATTTAATTTCCAAAAAAGAATAGGATAATAATACTGAGAGGTCTCAGGTTTCACTGTGTCACTGTTTTTTTGCACATGGATGTAACAGAGGTAGGCTCTAATCCCCAAAATTTCATCTTTTAGAGGAAAGTAGTGCCCCTGTAGGATAGTAGGTAGAGGTGTATGTCATGATGTGCTAGAGAGAAGAAAATATATATCCCATGAAAATATGACAACCCTTGCCTCTATAGAATTGTCAAAAGGACCCATCAGCATGATTCAGGAATTTACATATTTTGGGTGTCAGCAGAACTCAGTCATAAAGGTGTTTTTCTTGGGTTGCAATACAAGATGTATTCTATTCCCAACCTGTTGACCCTGGTTGAAGCGGTTTTTTTCTTTATCTCGTAACTCTGGAGGGGGAGGGGTGGCTGTCTTTCTGTTCCACTGTGTAAAACCAGGTAGAGCACTGTTCCTTATCTCTTCCATGACCCATCCTCCCTCCAGAGAGATATCGTCTTTTAATGGGCCGTTAAGGCTCACCACATGACCGATAACATTGCATCATCCCATTAGGAGATGCTCCACCCAGTGGGAGGAGCCAAGCATTTCTGCCTGGATAAAAACCTGACATAGCACACCAGCCAGCCTGTTGTACAATAGATTTCCCAGAGGAGACTGTCTTTTCACTGGATTTCCCAGTGGAGGACCTAACCCATCCTGCCACCACTGGACTCTTCTACAGGATCATCTCTACTCCTACAGAACCACGTCTGTTACTTCAGGACTTATTTGGACTGCTTCCAACACCCTGAACAACAGGGTGTCAGGTTGTATTCCGAATCTGTGAGGGTTTCTAGGATTTTTGTTTGGTTGGTTTTTGTACTACTACACTTGTATTTTTAATATTCCTAGTAAAGAACTGTTATTCCTATTCCCATATATTTGCCTGAAAGCCCCTTTAATTGCAAAATTATAATAATTTGGAGGGAGGGGGTTTAAATTCTGCATTCCAAGGTAAGCTCCAGCTTTCCCTGGCGGACACCTGTCTTTCCAAAACAAGACAGTGTTTTAACAAAATACTTGTTTTATGTGAATGTGGAAATCATGTCCCTGTAGAAAGGGATCTGAACAATTTTTGTAGTTTTTTTTTTTATTATTTAAGCTAGAAAATATAGGTCCTGTACGTTGAGCTTGACAGATCATAATATATAGACTGCTTCTGATACATTAAGGAAGGCCAGAAACAGCAGTTAATATGATAACACCAAGCAAAATGTTAAAATTTAAGTTTTTTTTTTTTTTAAAGAGGTATCTCAGAAGTGGAGTTCACAAAGACATTTGAGAAAAGAGTCTTTTCAAATAATCTGATTTAAAGACTCTCGAAGATGATGTAATTGCTAATAATTGCTAGTTGTTGGTCACATTAGTTAAGAAGGTAATATTAAGACAGAGATAAATGTAACCTTTGTCAAGGAAGGAGGCAGATGGAAACTTCCTTCCCAAAACCCAATTCAATTCCCCAAACTAATTTGTGAAACTTGAAGCTTTAATACCATTCACTCACACAGACTTAAAAATTGTTACAATGGGAATTCTTCATCAGAATTTTGAAGGAAGTGCCTGTAAATTTCATCAATCCCACTGTCATAGGAAAGTCAATACTGATTTAGCAATAATTTCAGCAATTTTTAAACCAAACTGAAAAGACCTCTGCAAAATTTTCTAGAGTTTATATACATTTGATATTGATCTACAGAACTTTTCCAGAAAAGGGTTTTTACAATATATCTCCTGCCTTGCACGAACTTTTTTAGTTCCTCTCTTATAGACCAAATGACCTGTCTGTCTTATATTTCTGCAGTCTAACACACTTAGACTTCAGTCTCAACAGGATGCCAGTATAGCGTAAAAAATGGACCATAAGAATGATAAATGATGGAAGCTGTAATAAGTTGATGGAAGCTGTAATAAGTTAGTGAAAAGTGAGAAGAAAAACAAAGGTTCATCTTTTTTTTTTTTTTTTTTGGTTTGTCACATCACCTATCTTCATGATTTCAAGGTGCACCTGTAATAGTTTCATACAAATGACATGCAGATCAAGTACAATTAGGAAACACTGTCCAGCTACTCAGTGAACCAGTTTCAGATAGTAAATCTGTTCTTTCTTCTTAAAAATTTATAATGGAATAGAATAGATTAGACTATTTTACAAGGTTGTTTCTCACCTTATATGCATAGAGTTGACTATGCCTGAATTTATATCTATTAACCTTTATTCTTATTTGACACCATTAAGTATTTTTTAACCTACTCATATTCCACCATCCTTTCGAATTTCAGCACTCCTGAAACACTTTTCTGCCTGTTACCTGCACATTTGGGAAATTTAGTCTTTATTATTCAGCTTGTTGATGAAATACCAAGTATTATTAGGTGTATGGAAAATGAAATTCCTTCTTTGACATCAAAACATCTATTATTATTCTCCTGTATTATCCTTTTCAATAATTTTACAGTTGTTACATGAAGGTCATATTTTTCTTTCTTGGGACGCGGTGTCAGAATGACTAGCAAACAATAAAGACACTCAACCAAGTTGAGTAGTGCAGTAGACACACCTGAAGGATGTGACACCATCCAGAGAGACCTGGGCAAGCTTGAGAACTGGGCCCATGGGAATCTCATGAGGTTTAACAAGGTCAAGTTCAAGGTGTTGCACCTTGGTCAGGTGTTGGGGGTTAGATTTGGGTTTTTTTCACTATAGAATTTTTTCCCATGAAGTCGCTAGGAGACTAATGGCTGGGTACTTATGGGTGCTTGACCAAAACAATACAAACAGCTAGGAAAGTGTAGCACCAGTCTACACCCTTTTTTGGTCTCTGAGAGTTTTTTCTCCTCGAGGGAAAAAGAGATACCGCGAGGTTTTGGGCAGGTAAAGGGCAGGGGTAAGGGGCAGCTTTTCTCTTCTTGTTCTTGGCATTGGAGAGAAAACAATCGGGCTGCTCTTGCTGCTGGAAGAGTTCACTGCCATCACCTGGTCCGTTCCTGAGGAAATCTCCCATCATCTCCTTCTGTGCCCAGGAACTCTGAGCTCTCCTCCTGCCCTGCTGGAGCNGGCAACCTTCAGTAATATAGGCTGGGGAGTGAGTAGATGGAGAGCCCTGGGGAGAAGGACTTGGTGGTGCTGGTCGTGAGAGGCTGGACATGACCCAGCCATGAGCATTCACAGCCCGGAGAGCCAAATGTGTCCTGGGCTGCATCCAAAGCAGCGTGGGCAGCAGGTGAGGGAGGGGATCCTGCCCCTCTGCTCTGCTCTGGTGAAATCCCACCTGCAGTGCTGCATCCAGCTCTGGGGTCCCAGCACAGGGAGGGAGTTGGAGAGAGTCTAGAGGAGGCCACCAAAATGATTAGGAGGATAGAACACCTCACCTCCGAGAAATGGTTAAGGGAACCAGGATTGTTCAGCCTGGAAGAGAGAAGGCTTTGGGGTGACCTAATTGTGACCTTCCTGTACCTAAAGGGAGATGGAGACAGATTTTTTACAAGAGCATGCAGTGACAGGACAAGGGAGAATGAGTTTTAAATGAGAGTAGTTTAAATTAGATATTAGTAAAAAATTCTATGATGGTGAGGCACTGGAAGAGATTGCCCAGAGAAGTTGTGAATGCCCTATCTGTGGATGTGTTTAAGCCAAGTTGGGTGGGAGCAACCACTGAGCAACCTGATCTAGTGGAAGGTGTCTCTATCCAAAGTAACTTAATGATCTTTAAACTCCCAGCTGAAACCATTCTATGATTCTATGATTCTATTCTATGATGATTCTATGATTCTATTCTATGACATGACATCCGCTGTTTCTATTTAATCTGTAAGGGCTGACGGTTTGTTAATTCACTTTTAATCCACCATGTCTGGTTTTAAGTAATTCTAAGTTTTTACTATGCATTATATGTTGTCTTCTAATTATTTACAAATAGTTCAAAATTTTGGCCCCTTTTTTTCTAGAAAAAAAAAATTACTCAAAATAAGCTGTAACACTAACATTTTTCTTTATGAGAAAGAATCATGAAGTATAATTTTTAAATAAATTAAACATTGCTAGACGCAGTATTACACCTTTTGGGATGCCACTGGTGAGAGGCATCCAATTAGGCCATGTGCCACTGATTATCACCCTCTGGGATCTGCCTTTAAACTAGTTCTCAAATCACTTAGCTGTCCACTCATCCAATCCACATTTCCTAGACATACCTATGAGAATGCTATGAAAATTGCAGAATAGTAGGTAGTAAAAGGCCTTCAAAATCATTGTATCAGACCTTAGGTAACCACCATGTTACCTAAACCAAGTGCCATGTCCAATAATTTCTTGAATATTTCCAGGAATGGTGTTGCTACCACTTTCCTAGGCAGCCTGTTTCAATGCTTAATCACTCTTTCAGTGAAGAAATTCTTCCTGATGTCCAGCCTGTACTTCCCCTGGCTCAGCTTGAAGCCATTTCCTCTTTTTCTGTCACCGGTTATTTGGAAGGAGAGGCTGATCCCCCCACTTGCCACAACCTCCTTTCAGGCCATTTTAAAGGGTGATAAGGTCTCCCCTGAGACTCCTTTTCTCCAGGCTAAACAATCCCAGCTCTCTCAGCTATTCTTTAAACCTCTCAGCAACTTTACTGCCCTTTCTAGACATGCTCCAGCACCTCAATGTCTTTTTTTAGGGGCCCAAAATGGTATTGGAGAGATAGTCTCACCAATGCTGAGTACGGAGGCACAATCACTTGTGCAGTTCTGCTGGTTGCACCACTGCTGATGCAAACCACAGTGCCATTGGCCTTTATGGCCACCTGGGCGTGCTTCAGCTCATGTTCAGATAGCTGTGAACCAACGCCCTCAGTCCTTTTCTGCCAGGCAGCTTTCCAGCCACTCCTCTACAAGCACTTCCTGGGGCTGTTATCACCCAAGGACAGGACCCAGCACATTGCTATATTGAACTTTTGTACCTCTGGCTACCAATTCAGCCTTTCCAGATCCCTCTGTAGGGCCTTCTTGCCCTCCAGGAGATCAACACTCTGCCCCAGTTTAGTGTAATCTGTGAACTTGCTGTGATCCTCTTGTCCAGATCAGCAATAGAGATGCTACACAGGACTGGCCCCAGTATTGAGCCTTAGGGAACACCACTTGTGACTAGCCAACAGCTGGATGTAACTCCTTTTATGACCACTCTCTGGGCCTGCTCAGCCTGACAGATCTTATGTCACAGTAGGACATGAAATAGATCGACTCCATATAGTTGTCATAAGTTGACTTAACCTATTTTGAGAAACGGAGAGCGATGTTTTGAAAAGAGAAACAGTTGACAGCTTTCCCTTGGGAAAGGAGCTAGCAATAGTTAGCAAGCTAAAATTCAGACTCAGAAATGTCGAGCCCACACTCTTAACCTAGGAAAGACTGAACCTGCCCAAGCTGTGGGCTGCCATCTTTGCCCGGAAAATACTGTGGGAGACAGTGTTGAAGTCTTTGCTGTAGTCAGTTGCTTACATCCACAGCCTCTCCCTCATCCACTTGGCAGGTCATCTGGTCATAAAAAGAGATCAGAGTGGTCAAGCATAGAGAGACAGTGTCAAAAGCCTTGCTCAAAATTGAAATAATCCGTATCCGCTTATTAACACTTCTGTCATTGTCGCGGTGCCTTCAATCCACACTGCTACATGTCATTAGCAGAAGGACTGCATGGGCACAAAAAATTTTAGCATAGATCCTTCTAGCATGCAGAAAGAGCTTCATTAGAAGTCTCAACTATTCTTTCCAACACTTCTTTTCAAATAAATTCTTTTTTGTCCTCTGTAAACATCACATCTTCACAACTAGGAAAACAGCAATTCTTTGATTAAACATTTTGATTTGATTTTGGACAGGAATACATTTTTGGCTTTGTGTAGAAAGTATGCTTCTTAGGTCTGCAAGCTGAAAGGGGCAGTCCAACAAATCAGTGGAGAATGAAGGTAACATGATTGTTTTTTAAATTGTTGAGAAAGTGAATACTTGTGGTATTTTGAGCATTAGGCTACAGTAATCAAAGACCAGGATGTATGTGTTCATATGATACTTCTCTATTGATTACCATATTTAAACATTTCCAGTTCTTCTGCTTTCACAAATATATTTATAGAATGATTTCTTATTAGTAATATTAGTCACACATATTACATTTATATGCTGGCATTTCAGATTTTATCCTTAGGCTATTAAGATAATGTTCCTGATTGATATGACTGTACTGGAGGTGTCACTATGCTGACAGAAGCAGATTTTGGACAGAAGAAATGAATTAGTATCACTGCATAAATACCTGATAGGTTATGTGAGATATAAGAAATAGCTTAGGACAGCTTATGATCCATTGAAGAAACCCTGTTTATATCCTCAACTTTTAGAATTATCTGGTTTAAGTATTAATGTTAAATTTTACACAGAGTAACACTCTTATCAACACTAACTGGTAAAGAGCTCATCATCTTCTGCAGTAATCTGCAACCTAATCTACTTAAAGGTACATTTTCTTCTTTCCGCTGCACTTTGTAGTAGCAATAGACAATAATAGACAAAATATCTCTTCATCACTAGATTATGTCACTTAAAATCTATGAATTTCCTACTGGCTACCTAATGTTAGGATTTTAGGATTGGCAGTGTGGTACTTACAGGATGGAGAGAATTACAGCAACGAGACCAAGTAATCTAATTACCTTGTCATCTCAATAAACTTTCTGTGAAATACAGAACCTGATTCACATTTTATAAACTTCCACTGGATCCGTCAAAAACATGCATTAGTTGAAAACTTGAGTGTTCTTATAAGATCTATTAAAATCACAAAATACCTGGGGTTGGAAAGGACCTCTAGAAACATCTAATCCAACATGCCCTGCTAAATCAGGCCCATCTAGAGTAGATACACAAGATCACGTGGGTTATGAATATCTCACAGGCAAAGAGACTCCACAACAGATATGGGTAGATGGTTCCAGTGCTTAATAACCCTCAAAAAACCCAGAAGTTTTCCCTCATATTTTGATGGAACTTCCTATATTTCAATTTGTGTCCACTGTCCTGTCACTAAGCACCACTGGAGACAGTCTGGTTCTCTTGACATTGTCCTTAAGTTAATTGTATACATTGGTAAGATCCCTGTTAAGTCACCTCTTCTCCAGGCTAAACTGGGAGAGCTCCCTCAGCCTTTCCACTTAAGAGATGATGCTCCAGCCCCCCAATAACCTTTGTAGCTCTCACTGAAACCTGTCCAGTAGTTCCTTGTCTTTCTTAAACTAGACAGCCCAGAACTGGATAGAGTATTCCAGGTGAAGGCTCAGAGTAAAGTGTGAAGTGCAGAGTAAAGGGATAGGATCTCTTCCCTCAGCCTGCAGGCAGTGCCCTTCCTAATGAACTTCAGGACACCACCACCCTTCTTGGCCACGAGGCCACACTGCCGGTGCATGGTCAGCTTGCTTCCACTAGGGCCCCCAGGTCTTTTCCCACGGAGCTCCTACCCAGCAAGTCAGCCCCTGTGCTGGTGTGTGGGGTTATTCTTCCCCAGGTGCAGGACCCTTCACTTGCCTTTGTCAAAATTCATCGAGTTCTTCTCTGCCCAGCTCTCCATCCAGTCCCGGGCTCTCTGAAGGTAGCAGCACAGCCCTCTGGGATAGCTATTTCTCCCAGTTTTGTGTCATCTGCAAACTTTTTTCTCNGTCATTAGCAGAAGGACTGCATGGGCACAAAAAATTTTAGCATAGATCCTTCTAGCATGCAGAAAGAGCTTCATTAGAAGTCTCAACTATTCTTTCCAACACTTCTTTTCAAATAAATTCTTTTTTGTCCTCTGTAAACATCACATCTTCACAACTAGGAAAACAGCAATTCTTTGATTAAACATTTTGATTTGATTTTGGACAGGAATACATTTTTGGCTTTGTGTAGAAAGTATGCTTCTTAGGTCTGCAAGCTGAAAGGGGCAGTCCAACAAATCAGTGGAGAATGAAGGTAACATGATTGTTTTTTAAATTGTTGAGAAAGTGAATACTTGTGGTATTTTGAGCATTAGGCTACAGTAATCAAAGACCAGGATGTATGTGTTCATATGATACTTCTCTATTGATTACCATATTTAAACATTTCCAGTTCTTCTGCTTTCACAAATATATTTATAGAATGATTTCTTATTAGTAATATTAGTCACACATATTACATTTATATGCTGGCATTTCAGATTTTATCCTTAGGCTATTAAGATAATGTTCCTGATTGATATGACTGTACTGGAGGTGTCACTATGCTGACAGAAGCAGATTTTGGACAGAAGAAATGAATTAGTATCACTGCATAAATACCTGATAGGTTATGTGAGATATAAGAAATAGCTTAGGACAGCTTATGATCCATTGAAGAAACCCTGTTTATATCCTCAACTTTTAGAATTATCTGGTTTAAGTATTAATGTTAAATTTTACACAGAGTAACACTCTTATCAACACTAACTGGTAAAGAGCTCATCATCTTCTGCAGTAATCTGCAACCTAATCTACTTAAAGGTACATTTTCTTCTTTCCGCTGCACTTTGTAGTAGCAATAGACAATAATAGACAAAATATCTCTTCATCACTAGATTATGTCACTTAAAATCTATGAATTTCCTACTGGCTACCTAATGTTAGGATTTTAGGATTGGCAGTGTGGTACTTACAGGATGGAGAGAATTACAGCAACGAGACCAAGTAATCTAATTACCTTGTCATCTCAATAAACTTTCTGTGAAATACAGAACCTGATTCACATTTTATAAACTTCCACTGGATCCGTCAAAAACATGCATTAGTTGAAAACTTGAGTGTTCTTATAAGATCTATTAAAATCACAAAATACCTGGGGTTGGAAAGGACCTCTAGAAACATCTAATCCAACATGCCCTGCTAAATCAGGCCCATCTAGAGTAGATACACAAGATCACGTGGGTTATGAATATCTCACAGGCAAAGAGACTCCACAACAGATATGGGTAGATGGTTCCAGTGCTTAATAACCCTCAAAAAACCCAGAAGTTTTCCCTCATATTTTGATGGAACTTCCTATATTTCAATTTGTGTCCACTGTCCTGTCACTAAGCACCACTGGAGACAGTCTGGTTCTCTTGACATTGTCCTTAAGTTAATTGTATACATTGGTAAGATCCCTGTTAAGTCACCTCTTCTCCAGGCTAAA
>WBMY01007853.1:3458-61302 GCA_013397315.1 Donacobius atricapilla
TTTTTAATGTTGACCTTAATCTGTTTCTTTCAGGAAACTGCAACTTAGTTGACACCGGACAAAAATGTTGCCTATTAGGCAAGTATTTATCCCAGCAATTTTTCCTGTGAGCAGGGGCACATCCAATTTTAGTGAGATATCTGTATTCTACTCCCTTGGAAATTCAGTAATATATGCAACCTAAGGAAATTGAAAAATTTACATCAAAATGGATGTGGAATTCTGTCACAGAGCCAGCTGCCTTCAAGAGACAAAATTCCTGCAGGTACATAGACATATGATATCAGAAAAGCCCAAATAATGCAAAGCAGGCCAGACTTGCACAGTTTCAAAGGAAAAGTGAAGCCTAAAAGATGTTTGCTCAAAGTATTTGCAACAGAACTGTAATTTTAATAACTGATATTTCCATGTATTAGGCAAAATCCCTATATCTGAAATGTCCTGTAACAGAAGAAAATGCTCCAAGCAGGAGACTAACTATAGCTAATGATAGAAGTAGGGGAATACAACGGACAAAAGGCTTCTACTATGCTCTGAATCACTCAAAAGGTATGTTTCCTTCTCTTTTTTTTTTGCAACTAGTGCTGTGATAAGGGCATAGAACTTTGTCAGGGAAAAATGCCAACAACCCTCTGCTCCATCTGGTCCCCAGAGATCAGAGGGCCTGGGGGCAGCTGGGCTTTGTTTCTCTTTTCAGCCAATTTGGCACTATCATCCTGGCCACTTTCAGTAGGAACTTCTGTGACGAAGACTCACAAATAATGCAGTTTGCCTGCTTCTGATGCCATGGCTGAGTTCACAAAGAACCTGCACAACCCATAATCATGAACTTTCATGTAGATTCACCTGAATTTCATTTAAAAATTCATGGATCAGTTCATTGAAACAACAGAGGGAAGATTCAGGACTATCAGTGAGAGGTGCGGTAGCTGCAGAGTGTCGGAGTGCAGTAACAGAGATCTATTAGAGGAATACAGATAATACTATATATATATATCATATTTTATACATACATATATATACCTGTGTGGGTGTGTATACATATGTGTGTGTATATATAATCTATATAGAGATACAGATATATAAATAGGTATAAAATATAATCTGCCCATAGACACAGGTATGTAAACGTTCCCACGTCTGCTCCAACACAGCTGCAAGCGCAGAACTTACCCAAAGGTGGCCCTTCAGGAAAAGAGGAGAAGAGACAGAGCTTGTGGGCCCATCCGAAGTGAGCAGAGATGTTTCCCCCTCTCCCTTTTTGCCACCAAAACCCCTCTTCTTTTATCCTGTAATTTTTGCCCTTCCCAAAGGGGTGGAATGATCACTCGTTATAGGGTGGAATGCTGGTGACCATGGTCATACGTGTAAGGCGTGTTTTCTTTTTTTCTTCATTAGCATTCTTAGTGGAGTGAAAACTAATGTCTATGAGAGCCTCAGTTGGTTTTGGTCAGAATTTATAGTTGATACAAAAGGTAAAATAAACACTTGGATCCTCCTCCACCGTCTGAGGCAGCAGTAGGGGCTCTCTGACCTTCAACAGAAAGTTTTCTTGTTATCTCCTTAACAAACCAGATTTATGAAAAGGCTTGTTTCTCACCGTGAAGGGGCAGTGGTGCCAGTGCCAAGTGCAGAGATGCAGTCCTGTGCCTCACTGAAACATCAGCTGAGAGGACTCACTTCACTGCAGGGACATTTCAGTCTTCAGGCCCTGCCTGAGCCAGGTACGAGATAAGCACAGGGCCTAGCTCATGTTATTCTTCATCAATTCTTCACCAACTTGAGGCAGCTCTGAGGCAAATTTGAAAATTTGCCACAGTCTGCCAGCTACTATGTAGCACAGACATTCAAGATTACTTAAGTAATTTTTTTACTTAATTACTTGATTACATTCAAACTTGCTTAAGGATATTTACCCTTAAAATAGGTCTTTTTCAAAGTAGAGGTAAGCTTATACAACATTTACCCAAAGGAAGGACAATCTACACAGTATAAAACTGTTTTAAGTTTTTAGGCTAAAAATATCGAAAGAGGCTCAAAGCATTAAAATAAACCAGTCACTTGAAAGTGCAATAATAATTAACGCTTCTACAGGACAGTTATCAAACCTATATTACTAAAATCATTTAGGAACATGTTAAACTAATAGATTTTAAAGCACAGTGATTTTTGTTCATGCCTCAGAACAGGCAGACAGATCATTGCAAGATAATGTGTTGAGAGGTGGCAGTCACTGTTTTCTGCGATTCAACAATAAAACAGGATTATCACGGTTCTAGCTATACAAGCTACAGTGTCTTGGTAGATTGTCAAAACACAAGATATCCAAATGCTCAAGCTAGAAATACAGCCATATTTCCAATTTTCTTTTTAAACGGGTTTTCAAACGTGTGACTTTGATTAGAAATATGCAGGACATGGAGTAAAGGAAGTGCAAAGTATCCCCTACTGAGATTTAAGAAAGAAAGAACCTTTTACACCAGTCTCATCACTAAATTCATGTGAGAAAAAAACGCCCAGTCAGAAGAAAACAGAGTGTTCTTGGATGAAAAGGGGCACAAAAAGAGATTTTAGGAACTAAAATTGGTACCCCAGTGGTACAGGAAGTCCTGTTCACTCGGCATTCTGAGGAGCCCTGTGAGGAGATTGGCACCCCACCCACTGCCTGTGTGAGCTCAGCACAGGAGGAATCAGAAAAAAAGAGATACTTGTGCAGAAAAGACTTGTGGCTACACAGAAACATAGTTATGACAACAAGGACCTATATCCTTTTCAAGCAGATGAACTGCATGCAAATGTAATTCTTATTCCTAGGCATTTTTCTGGTGAGAAATTCCTAAAAAAAAATTCTGATGTGAAAATGCATCTGACTTTCTGCGGCCTTCTTTGTAACCAATCCAAAAAGAAAGAGATCTCAAAAATGCTGCGATTTGCCAAGTGTTCTACAATGGGCAGTGAGCAGTGAGGACCTGGCTTGAGTCCTGTGATAGAGGGAGCAGGGGGGACCACAGGAGACACCCCTCGTGGGACACCGGAGAACCCTCACAGAGTGCACACCTGTGGCCTTGCTCTTCAGGAAGCAAATATCCCTGTTTTGTTTAAAGCAGTTCATATCCTCTTTTTTTTTCCCATAAACAGGAAGGACTGAGGAAGTCAAGGACTGATTATCTGCAGGCACATCACCTGCAGAAAACAATCCCCTATCTGCTGTTAGCTGTTTCCAGCTCCTCATGAAGGTGCAGCAGGACACAGGCGTGTGCAGTTCTCATTTTCTAGACAAAGGATAGTAACATGGCACTCCTTTCCTAATCCTGTGGAGGGGGATAAGATTTTTTCCAACAAAGCACCTCAAAGTCTTGAATTTTGTTACCTGATAAAAGCTGCCTTTCAAATATATGCCATTCAAACTTCTCCGGAGAATCATAAGAAAGAAGAAAAGGAAATCAAGGAAAATGGGAAAGAAAAAAAAATCCATAAAAATAAAATAAAATAAAATTTAAAAGACTACTCCTTATGCTGGAGAAAAAGAGGACAATCAAAAAGCATGGGAATCACAGAAGAACTGACAAGATAAATATTTTTCAATCTAAAGGCTTGTGCTTACACCCTGTACAAGTCATAGTTTTAATTCAGTTTCCTGAGAGTCCACCTGAGTATTTGCTTTTTCAACAAGATTCTTCTAACTACCTGGTAAGTGAGGAATGCCTGTCTCCTAAGTGGCATTGTGCAGAAGTAACTGCAAGCCAATCAAACTTATGTGAAGAAAGGGTTTGTGGCTTTCTTTTTATTAATTTAACAAAAAAGATTCTGATTCTCGCATTTAGAATATTTCTACTTTCATCAATGTTATTCTATCATAGATGTGAACTGAAATAAAGAAAATTCCATTTTAAAATTTTAAGGAAGAAAAAAAAACACTACACTTTTATTACAGAGAGATTAGACCAACACTGGAACAGGGTTTGTAGAGTTTCCATCCTTGAGGATGTTCAAAACCCAGCTGGACATGACTCTGAGAAATCTGCTCCTCCTCTGTCTGGTCTGTGGGGTTGAGCAGATGATCTGCAGAGCTGCCTTCCCACCTCAATTACTCTATGACATAGAGAAAAGAACGAATGTTCCAGAAAGGGAAGGGGATTCTGAAATAGATGCAGCTGCTCACAAACAAATCCCCTTGTCTCAGAAGGAAAGAACAGCGGTAAAATACAGTGTATTTTGCAACCATCTGGTGGTTTCTGAGGTTTTTATGTGAGCTGCCTGTCTTGATTGCAATTCCCTGTGAAGAGTCTAATGGTCTGGTGGATGAGTAGATCTACTTTACACAGGGTAGGCTATGTGAAGGAAAGTCAAGTAAGAGTACAGAAAAAGACTAAAATGATAGAAGAAGCAAATAAAGTGTTTGTAAAAATACTAAGTTTTCCTAGTGGTAAATGTATATAATTGTGATCAAAGGTCAAAGTTCTTTCCTACTGTCCTGTTTCAGGTATGTTTGTGCCCTCTAACATATTATTATCTTTTTGTTTGTTGTTTTTCAGCTAGGCTTGTATGCAACAATAGGTAATTGTCGCAAGAACAAGATTCATTTAAATTGACAAAAAATGTTCAGTCTGAGCTGGCAAAAATTATAAAGCAATAACTTTCTGAAAGTGAAGCACTTGCGTTCTTGTTCACTGAGCCTTCCCCATAGTTTTTTGTGTGCTTTTGAGAAAGTGGCACCTTCTAAACTGACCTCCCACATCACAGGGACCACTTCCAACAGCCACCTTTCTCACAAACAAATTTTCTCATGGAAAAAAAACATTTAGCGACTAAACACAAGGTGCCTTCTATTAGTCAATGCCGCAAGTACAGCTGATGCAGGTGACAGGATGACACCTGGAATGGGGATGGCCAGAAACCATTCCATCCTCCCTCCTCCTCTTATTTTCCCAAGATCAGCTGGTTACTCAAGTACTTCAGTCTCAAATCGCCATCTGTTAACACCAGTCACACAAATACCTCTGGGAAATTCATAATGTTGGACTGGGTTACCCTGGAAATGTCCTTCAGTTTCACACCAAATGCGGAGCTGTAAAAGCTAAGCCATAATACTGGAAAATTTAAAAGGCAAAACAATGTGGTGCCTCTGCAGTCCAGCAGAAGGAATATTTAAGCTTTGCAAACATCTGTCTTTTTCTGAAGTTTGTCTTTAATGGCCTCCCAGAAAGACTAAGTTCTCTCACCATTCAGAAAATCATTCTTTAAGAAGCCATTAAGAGAAAAGGGAGATAATTTGGTCCTAGTTAATTAGAAACTCTCCTGGCTATGTTAAGGATAGTTTTGTGTACCTTTGTATGAATACCTAAGTATTCTAGGGAAGTATAGGAACTTAGGTCTGCTTAAAAATTAATGATCTTGGAAGGAGATTATTTAACCTGGATGGGCAACACAGCAAGGGGTGTAAGTGCTAGGGGTTTAAAAAGAATTAAATGAAATACAAAATACTTTGAAAAACAATATTCTCCAGTTGAAGACATAAGCTTTGTCGTGACCTGCCAAGAATATGGTGTGGTCTCCCCACTGTGCTCTAGAGGAATTATGAAAAGGGTTACTCACCACTAACAGACAAGCAAGGAGGTTACTGGGATGTATAGGACTCCAGTATTGTCCCCTGGGATGTCACCTGTAACTTCATAAACCTGTAATTAAAACCTTTCTGCTTTCTTTTATTTTAAATCTAGCTAGGATAATAAACCAAAGCACAACAACCTTAGTTCTAGGCTCTCTGTTCTCCCAGCTAGCAAACACAAATTTTGTTTGACCTGAACAACATGCTGGCTAGCCAGTGAGGAGTTTTCAGTGAGTTATGAGCACAATTAAAAGCTCATCTCAAATACTGTGATGACTTCTAGTTTTATGACTGCTATGTTGTAAAGATATATAAGACCCATCATTACCTGTAATATCTGAGCCATAAAGACTTCTGTACGTGCAAACTGATGATTTTAAAGCTTTTTAGTTCTTAACTGATCTGGCAGGGAAAATAATATGGGGGGGCGGGGGGCGGCGCGGTGGGGCTCCAACTATGAGAAAGCAGCTACAAAATACTGGGGTTAAAACTGTAACTTTTTATTTCAGGGTGAGAATGTCTTAGAGGAATTAAATCTCAGGAATGACTAGAAGATAGTGAGTGTACCAGAGTCAGTAAATAACAGTAAAAGTTAAAATAGCAGAAGACATACTCGGTAACAGCCATAAGTACAGTATTTCCCCATAACTGGGACAGATAGAAGTGGCAATTGTTCTTGCCACTTTCTTCTTCTTCAGTCTTTCCTTTTTTTGAATATGTCAAGAACAAAAATCCCATTTTGACCAACGCAATTGCGTCCCACATACAGTAAAGAATTTTTAGCTGTGATCTTCAGCTGGCAGAAGGATGCCTCTAACCAGGTCTGTCAAAAACCTCCATGTGAGAAGCAATGCTCACTTTTAAAATTTTAAGTCTATTAAACCTTAAGAAAATACAACACAAGACTGAAGCAGCTTTGTGACCATCTGCCCCGTGCTGGTCTACAAAACAGATGCTCTGCCTTTGATGTGTGCGGCCCCTCCTAAAGTCTTGTCAGCCAACTCCATCTTCAGCATCCATCGGTGGAGATCACTTTCTTACACCTTGATTGCAGGTCAGGGGTTGCCATGCCACTTCTCCTAGTAACAAGCCTTCCCTCCTCCCAAATACCCCAACTACAAAGATTGTCCAGTGACAGCAATGCCAGGGGGCGGAGAAAGAGGACTTTGGGGAGAACATACCACAATAACTTCACTATACATCAATAGAACTTCTCTGAACATACACATAATATGTATCTCTTAATTATGAGAGCCAGCCATCCCATTACCCATCTATAACACTCCATCTCAAGGGTAGCTGTTGTTAAGTGCTGGCAATTTGGGGCAGAAAAAATACGTGTGCTACTTCAGTCTGTGGAGAAACACGGAAAGACAAAGTTCAGCATGGAAAAGTGTCTGTGTTGACAATAATTCACCAGAAAAAAAAGTCTGCAGCCCCAGGAGTAGGGACACTGAGGGATCTTGGTGTGCTGCCCTGAGAGAGGCAGGAAACACAGGATGGAGTGGCATGGAGGTGTTGTGGCCCTGCTCTGTTTAAAGCAATGCAGCCAATGGGAGCTAAGCCAAGGAAGGGCCCAACCATGAGCAAAAGCTGAACTTTGCCTCATTAACTCAAAAATATATATTGCTTTTCAGGCTTTGCATACTCTAATGATGTAAAACCTGTAAATACTTTACACATATGACTGAAACCACTCCAACCCTGATTGTGAAATGACATCAACTTTCCCTTGCCGTCACCCTCAAAGGAAATAATATCAGTGTAATTTCAGAGAGGAGGTGCGTCACCCTTCTGTCCTGGGGCAGCAGACAGGCTGTACCCATCTCTTCCCATAAGGATGTCTATCAGGTGAACTTTATTCCATGGTAATCAGTGTGCTTATGAATAGTAATTTCTGAATCCTGTTCAGATTAACCAATAAACTGCATCATTTTTGAGTCTGTGATTATCAGTGTTCCCAGACTTAGTCTAACCCACACTGTGAACCTGTGGTTGTAAAAGTTCAGATTGAAAATGAGCAGATTTATTCCATCAAGTTAGTTACTCTATAAGATTATCAGTGACTCTGCATCACAAAGGTCTTGCCAAGATTTGGAAGACAGATAAATTTTAAACTAAGAAGGGCAAGGTCTAGTCAGCCCTGGGCCCACTAATCTGTGGATAATCCAGAAAGCAAGTGGGTGTCTCTTTCCTAAATTTTTACATGGCGTGGTCCCATCATGCCTTACACTACAAACAGCAGAGCCCCTTGCTGTGTATCACACTAATTTCTTCCTGCCAGAGACAGATTCCTTCTGGAAACAGCACAAGTTGTAGATCACCTTAAAATGTTCTGTCACAGATTTTGCAGATACTGCTTCCTTGCTGTGGGCCATGTGAGAACACAGGGCCTTTACTGGCTCACTCTCTTTCAATGACTTTGAAGATATTGTGGTAAAGAAACACAAACAGCTTAGAAAATGAACTTCCAATGGCAACAAGTTTAGAAACATTTCTCTGGTTACCCCTTCCCTGACTTCACCTTGCTCTCTACTGAGAAGGAGGAAAATTTTTTTTAAAGTGGGCGTTCCTGATTAAAAAAAGCGTGAATGTATCAGTGACCTGCTGCTTCAGTTTTCTCTTTCAACAATTTTTTTTAAAAATACCATGTATCTTTGAGCAATACAGTCTTTCTCTCCTCTCCATGTTATCCATAAGTTTCTGAAGAAACATGCAGCAATCGATATCTATCTCTACTGAGCAATATAAATTCTGTTAAGCTTGCCTGAATCAATCACCCATAATGCCTGATTAAATTGGTCTCAAGCTTCTTGCAATAGAGAGGGTAATCTCAAGATTAATTCAGTTCTGGGTAGAGAGGAGCAGAAATCAAGGTACAAAATCCCTTTTTTTTTCTTTTTTTGTACAGCATGCTGCCAATAAATGTCAAGGTTATCAAAAGGAAAACAAATTTTCTGTCTCTCCTTGCAAGTTAGTGTTTCCATTAAGTCACTCTCTAACTTTAGGCTGAAGATTGAGACACACAACAGGCAACCAGAATGAGAACAAAGAGGTTTAGTTACCAGAAAAGGTAGGGGTAACTCTTACAGCATAAACTTTTCACCAAATACTCCAAGAATCTTGTTGAGATACTGAATCTTGGGTTGATAGAAGCATCCCACCTGGAACTGCAGTTCAGTGAAACTCAAACTTCATAAAATAGTCCCTGTGCTGAACAGCCTGCACTAATAAGCACCAAGTAACATAGAAGGATGAACAAATATTTACAATTTATCTTGTTGATTTCAGCTTCAGTACTTCCACTGAGTCTGGTATCTTTCTATGTCCAGGTGTACTACCTTGGGCAAATACTGGTACTCCACGAACTGATCTCTTGTAGAGCATTTTAATGGAAAGCTAATGCAATAGCTCGCATTCATTTCACACCAGGCATTGATGGAAAGCTGATGGGTAGAAATCTGCACTTCTGAAATACTATCCAAAGAACGAGATGTTATGAACCTAGAAGCTGTATGGAACTGTGAGTTGTTCTGATCAATTGTGTATGTTAATACTCCACTTCTTTATATCCTTATTGTCTTTGATGCAGAGAAGATCACAGCTTCTGTCAGCCGTGGAAGCAAAGGTTTCTGAAACTGAAGTAATGGGAAGTTCTGGAGAGGGTGTTGACAACAAGCAAAGACCACCAAATCAGTTGCTATTGTATGCGTAGATGCAGATCCAGAGGCAAACATAGGCCAGAAAGCTGCTGTCAATTTTGACACTCTGCTGGTAATATCAGAGGAACATCAAGGACTGATGGGGATCTGAGCAAGTTTTTTTTTTATTAACTCTTCTGGAAACATGACTGAGCACCTGGAATAAATCAGTTTGATGCTAACTGGGTCTGTAAGCCATTTGATATTGGATTATGTAACATCTGCAAAACAGCAATATCCTTCTTCCTCGTGTGTGCAAGTCCAACTGAAACTATTCACTAGAATAAAGCAGAACTAAAATTCTATTTCTTTCTTAGTCAAATGGTTGACTCTGCAAGCAAATAGCCAGAGAATGGTTAGAAGGTTGTCAAAGTTGAGTGCTTTGCAAATGTAGTGAGGGTGCTGCTGCTCAGCACATGTTCTTGACAACAAACTGGTATACTAAATATTCAAGTTAGAATGTGACTTGTGTTTGATGAAATTTAGTGGAATTATTAATTAAGATCCCATATCTTACTTCAGTTTTTCCAGATAGAAAGATGGTGTTTCTCCTGCACCTCATCCAGAAAAACTCCAGATTGACCACTGAGGAATTTCCATGTTTTGTCATACAACAAATCATACCCTGAAATACAGGTTTTAGTGGTGCCAACAAATATTTCAGCACTGGTTAATTTCTTATTAGGGAGCCATTAAAACATGTTTGCAGTGAGGCATTCTTTAAAATTCTATCAATTCCTGAGTTTTCACTTCAGGTTATCTGCTGCTTTATAGTAATTACTGTATCTGTGCCCTTGTGTCAACAGCAGAGTTTACAAAACCTTACCTCAGCCTCGTAAGGATGGGAATGATGGGTACGGGGACAATCAGAACCTTCCTCCGTCTCATCATTATCACCATCATGCCAGATGTCTCCATGTCATATTTTGGGGTCTGCACGGTTTTCCACTTTTTGGCCTTCTTTAGTTAAACCAAGAGTGCAGCTGTTTTTCTCCGTTTTCAGCTGCAGACAATACCTTTTCAAGTTCCTTATTCCGTTTTTAGGTTTGGGTTTCAGTCATGAGGAGATCTACTCATCTATCGAGCTTTCCTTAGCACTCTCTTTCAAAAGTCAATAATGTTTTGAAAACTTCATTTTTGGATTTCAAGGCAGTATATTCTAAATCTGGAAATTTTGGAGGAGACAATACACTTTGATTTTCTTTTGTGCTCAAAATAAGTTAGTCCCTAATACTGTGGAAATAATTATTTTGTCATTATATTTTTAACTTTTTTGCACACTTTTATAGTTTTCTATCTACTATACCACTTTATGCTCATTTTCCCAAAATTCTTGGGCCCTTTCTATTCCCTCTCAGAATTATGCACTGTTATATTTTTGCAGCAGTTCATCCATGGCAATCCTGCTGACTACACTTTTTTTCTGTTGCATTAGAGGATGAAATTTGGCAGAAAATAAACCCAGTTGCATTCCAGCTGGTACTCAGGGATCAGAGTGGCTCGGAACGGCTGGGCTTCCTTTCTCATTATGACCAATTTGGCACTGTAAGTCTTGTTTTATTCAGTTAGGACTTGCACAGTTGCTGATTCATGAGTAGTGTGGTTTACTGAAGCAACAGATTATGCAGATTCAGAATTGGTATTGTTAAATGCTCTTACTCCATTAGCACTAATTTTACTGAGGCCAGTGACTAACTAAGCTCTGTTCATTAAGCTTAACTTCATTCACACTTTATTAAGCTTAGTTTCACCTGGGTGTGCTCTGATGCTGTCAGAGGCACAAATCATCAAAAAGGGTCATAAAAGAAAAAGTTCCAGCTAATGCCATTCCATGATCAGGTGGAGTTTGAGTGACTTTGGTACATCTGTGCAGCATGTGCAGGTTTTTCTTCATTAACATATGACACGGTAGCAAATGCCACTGGGTTGGAAAAGCAATGTGTATTTTCAAGTTAATAAAGCAAAGTTCAGGTTTCAGGCACCAGTTTGGCTCTTCCTTTGGCTCAGTTCCCATTGTATTAAACAGAGCACAGCCACAACACCTCAGTGCTGCTCCATCTGTTGTTTCCTGCCTCACTCAGGCCAGCACCCCAAGGTCCCTCAGTGTCCCCACTCCTGTGTCCCTGCAGTTTGTTTCTGGTGAACAATTGCTCACGTGGACATGTGTAGTATATGATTTAGAATAAATTCGTGCTAAGGACTAAAACTACAGTGTCTTTTAATGGAAACCAAGTAATGGGAAAGAGCAAAGTGCACCGGGTGATAAAAGAAAAGGTATTTGCTACCAGAGATGAATTCTTGTCTCAAAGGGGGGTATTCCGGAGGATTATTTCGTCTGGTGAAACCCCAGCAATATGCATTAATGATAAGATGAATATTCGTCACCAGAAAAAGATATTCAAGAGCATTATCATCTAACAAGGTTCCAGCAATAGGGGTATTCTGAGAAACTCTTTGTCAGAAGCGGCCACAAGAAAGAACATGCATTAATATGTGAAAAAAGGACAAGATCTGCAGAGGAAGCAGGAAGACCCTCCCAGTATCCCACAAAGTCTGAAAATAGTATAAAAAAGATCCTGTGAGGACAGTGGTTTGTGAACTACAGGGGTACGGAGCGGTCCCAACCCGGTTCACCCAGCACCGATCGCCCGGCTCGGCGCTGTTTTGCTTGTGGCTTCTTCCAATTTTACTTTGATTGTTTAATAGATTCCTTTGATCATTAAATTGGCCCATTCATTTATAACAACATGTCTCCTTGCTGAGCTTTTTCTTTGCGTGTTTCTCCGCAGGAGAAAAGGTGAAAATTAAACAAGTTAGGAACAGCATAAGAGAAACCTTTTCCCAGCTTCACCAATTTCCCAAGCAAGGAACCATGTAAGATTTTCAAACACTCATGAAGTTCAAGCCTTGCGATTCCAGATTAACTATAACAGATAATAATTTCAAGAGTTCCTAGATCTGCCTGTATAGGGATTGTACTTGGGTAATTGAGTGGTCGGCACTCTTTGCTTGCTAATGGCAGGTTTTCCAAATTTGGCATAAGAAATAATTTCTGTCCCACCACTGCCATACCCACCACCAAGGTCTAGTGCGATCAGTTAAAGAAATTTGTCAGCAGTGAACTGATTACAATGCCTTTGACACCTTTGAAGGAGGAAGAGGAAGAAGGCAGCCAGATACCATCAACAGCATTTGCACTTGATAATGCAAAATGTTAATCATGCTCCTTCTCTGTAGAGCATCACGAATAGTCAGAAGAGCCAAATATAAATCATTTTCTTAGCTTACAAAGAAGTGACTGGCTCATGACTAGTTTAGTACACCTAGGAATTATCTAGGAGATAAATCAATACTTTTTTGCAAGGCTTGTTTTCCTTGTCTGCAGCCTTAACACTGTAAGTACCCTGGTAGACAGACATTCATTAAGCTGCAGTCACCTTTGTGACAAGATTGATACAGAGATAAAAAGGTAAGAGGGAAGAGTTTGACTTCGGTGCTTCAGCAAGGAGTGCATGAGCTCCTGCAGTTCGAGGAAGATCACATATGCAGTTTTTAGATTTTCTTCCTCTATACTAAAACTTTTTCATTATGAAAAGATCCACATATGTGACCTAATACCTATTTATATCCTGGCTAGATACACAGGCTGAATCTGTGCTCTCAGTCAACACAACACTGAGCACCTAAAATGAGATTAGTCTAGTCCTTCTGTTGCAAATTATTTCTTGATCTTTTGGACCAAATCCCATTACTTGCCTTAAAACATGCTATTTTGGAAATGTTCTGGATAACAGTCTTGCTTCAGTAAATATCCATTGCATTCCCAAATGGCTGCCTGCAAAAGCAGCTCACTTTCTTCTTGAGGAAAGGCTGTAGATCTCAAAAAAAAATCCAAGACAACCCATAATGTGTCTCATTGTCTCAGCTCATTGTTCAATAATGGCAGATTTAGGCTGTTTCTCTTACCTTATCTGTTTGAGATCAAAAACATCCACTACTAAAAACAGCAAGCTCCTCCTCTGCCCCACATCCAAAACCAGGATAAGGACCGGGGAGATAAAAAGTAAAACCTGTGGCAGGAAAGAGAATGGTATTTCCACCTCTCCTTTCTCTCTTGCTTGCAATTACAGCCCACTTGGCATTATGTGTATGGAAAACTTTGACAAAATTCCCTTAGTTCCTCATTTATTTTCCTCAGAGCAATCTGTAAACTCTTTGCATGGTACAGTGTATTAGGGGCTTGAGAGGGAGAGTATAACCATCTGAGGTGCTGTACCAGCAGGAAGAGCTCACACCTGGGGTCCTATAATCCACTGTGGGAGAGGATCTGCATCTCCCCTCCGTAAGGAGTGTGTCTTTCCAGGAACAAAGTTCTGAGTAGAAAGACTGGTAGGTCAGACTACTGTCTCATTTTGGTTTTCTTTGAAAAAGAGTACTTAATTGTAACCTGAAGTTGTCTTTAATTCCATTGTTTGAACCTTGGCTCATTTCTGATTTCTTCTAATTTGTCAGTTTTTTGCTGTTTGACCTTATCTGTTATGCCCTTGGGAAAAACAAGGTTAATGTGATGCCTTTCTGTTATGCTGCCACAGGCTCAGTCTTCTTCAGAGTCAGCCTCTGGATGTAGGAGCCTCCTAAGATAGCTTGGTACAAAGTATATCTATGCTGAGAACAACTCTCTTCTTCAACATCCATCCATAATGGATTATGTTATGTTCTACTTTCAGCTTCTAACAGGAGTCATCCTAGCTGAACAGAGAAATGTTAACTTTGCTGTTTTAAGAGGCTGCTGACTGCTTAAACAGAAACTCCTCTCAGTCAGCTTCTGTGCCATCACTGGTTGTCAAAAAGGGACAGTTGTGCTTGCCCTATATTGTTCCTAACTGCTTTTATACGTAAAATATCCCCAAGACTAAATATACTACTGAAGTAAAAGAAGTTATGGGACAAAGAGCAGCGATCCTCTCCTCTATACCTGTCTCCAGTATGTGTTTGCTATGACAGATCCTATGACTGAACACAAAAACCCTTCCCCAAGTTTGGCTCTTTCTCTTTTGCAACCTCTTTCTTTATGGCAATGCTCATAGCTGGAGCATGTCTAAGGAACAGTGCAAAAACAGGCATATTACTGTAGTGAAAGCTACACACAAAATGCTTTTTTTTCTTTTTTTTTCTTTAACTGAAATTATATTTTGAAAATGGTTAGCATTCATCTTTTCTAATTCCCTTACGTGCAGCGTGGTGTATCCTTGCAAATGTTCTTATCTGCTGAAAACTGCATGGGAGTACCTAGTCCTGTAATAAAAACCATCAGAAATTTATATCTTAGGGATTCTTCTTGAAGGCTTGTTTTGGTTTGTTGATTTGTTGTTGGTTGGGGTTTTTGTTGTTGTTTTGGGGATCGTTTGTGTGATGGTTTGTTGTTGTTTCTTTGGGTTTTGTTTTGTTGTTGTTGTTTTTTACACAAGTTTGCTCCAATATTGCTATCCAGTGCTTTACCCAGATTTGGATCATTACATAGTACAGCTCAAGGAGGACAAACATTCTTTAATTAACAGTGAAGCTTGCGCTGTCAGAGATGGGCTATGTCAGAATGCTAATTTATTCCCTCTCCATGTATGCAAGTTATTCTGGTTTTAATCAGAAGATCATCTTTTT
The DNA here is from genome assembly GCA_013397315.1 of Donacobius atricapilla. NCBI lineage: Eukaryota > Metazoa > Chordata > Aves > Passeriformes > Mimidae > Donacobius > Donacobius atricapilla. Next base: position 18,426 of record WBMY01007853.1, read on the forward strand.
GTATACACTATTCCCTGTCAGCTTCTGTGCAATCACTAGCTGACTTTCCAAAATTAGGAATAGTAGCAGTATTACATAAAGATAAATGCAAAGTCACTTTCATTTGCTGCAGCACTACAGGTTATCATCAAACTGTGGGACAAATGGATCCAATGGGGAAAAAATTGTCAAATTTATATTGGGTTTTCTCTCTTTTGTTTGGGGTCTTTTTTTGGTTTTGTCTTGTGGGGTTTTTTGGTTTGGGTTGGGGTTTTTGTGTTTGTTTGTTTGTTGGTTGGTTGGTGTTGGTTTTGGTTTTGGTTTTGTTTTCTTTTTGTGGGTTGGTTTGTTTGTTTTGTGAACTGATGGGTGCCTCACATTTTGGCTCATGACCTTGACTGACCAATAACCTATTTTTAATACTCTCCAGTTTTGATCCTGTTATGCCTCACCTCTAAAATGAAGATAATAAAATTTGAATGTGTTGAACATTCTGGAAGCTAAACACTTTAAGATTTCATGAAACTCAGACTACTCTGACACAGCATCACAAAGCAGTCTAAGGGAATCAACAATCTCAGGGAATCAAGACTATTTTCAGAAAAAGGTTACAAGAGATGTGAAAAATACATTGCTTTCCATAAATTCCAAATCCTCAAGCTCCTCAACCCAGTCCATAGCCTCCTGTAAAGAGAGACCTCCAAATGCAGCTTTGTGCTCACCACTCCATCAAACAGTTCTACAATTCCTTTTGAATGCCATAGGAAAGTCTTTTCCACTGTGGCCTAGAGCCTTTCAGAGCAACTGTTTAGGTACTGAGGGAGACCCAGAAGAGAATTACAAAGCTTTGCATTGCCTCTGGGGCAAGTTCAGAGGTTACCTGATTTCACCCCACATGACAACTCAGTTGTCACTCATTCCCTCCGTGCCAATAGGGGTAGGGAGGAGAGAGAACTGGAAGGGTAAAGTGAGAAAAACCATGGGCTGAGATAGAAACAGTTAACTAAGTGCAGTGAAAGCTGTGTCCACAAGCAAGGCAAGGCAAGAGATACATTCACCACTTTGTGTGGACAGGCAGACGCTCAGGCATCACCAGGAAATCTGGGCTCTGGTAACTGGGACCTGGGAAGACAAATGCTGCCTCTCTGAATGTAAACCCTTTCCTTCTTCTCCCCACAGCTCTCCGTGCTGAGCATGATGCCTTCTGGAATACCTCTTTGTTCAGCTGGGATAAGGTGTCCCTGCTGGTTCCTCCAGCTCCCTGTCCACCCCCAGCCTCCTGGCTGAGGGCACAACATGAGAAACAGCTAAGGCCCTGGCACGATGTAAGCACTACTCAGCAATAACAAAAAAATTCCTGTGTTTTCTCCATCGTGTTCAGCACAAACCCAAAACCCAGCCCACGCCAGATCCTGGGAAGAAAACAAATGTGATTCCAGATAAAACCAGTGCAGAGAACCTGCATCTGTAAGAGAATGGATTCAAGGGGCAGGAAGCAGCTGAAAGGGTGCAAATGCTGGGGGTACCTCCACTCCTCTCCCTTCAACAGCAGGCTCAGCCTGATCCTGTTATGTTCTGTAAAGCAGCGGAAAGTAGCAGTACACTTCAGTAAATCTATCAGCTGCTCAAAACCAGTTATCAATATCTATAAATATACAAGACCTGGAGTGTGAGCTTCCCTCAGAGACTTTTCCAAGTAAAAGTTGTATTCCTGATTTCTGTACAGGGATTAGTAGCATGGGTTGTCCCTTACTCTGGCTATAAAAAGAATGCAAGACCAAAGTCAGAGAGAAATGGACAGATTTGATTTTTTTCAAACAAGAAATAAAAAATCTAGTATTTTTACAGCTGAAATCTATAAATAAGGTTTATCATTACATTTGTAAACATCTCCATTCTTCTTTATGTCTGATATATGTCCATGCATACTCTGATTTGAAGTTTACAGTGCCTTTGCAGAATTACACATTCTGATACTTTCAATTGGCTATTACATTCTCAGAGGCTATTCAATGCCACAGAAATTTAGATACCTGCTAGAATTCAGCAAAATACTAAGTGCTTCTGGCAACTTACAGAATTTTTAGTCTTTACTAAAAGAATGGAACCTGCTTAATGTTCACGTTGTCTGGCACATGCTGTGTTAATTATAATTAATAACATCAAAAATCCGTTATGTGTTCTTTGTTTAGATTGGCTTCCCTGTGTCTAAACAGTGCCACATACAGTAGGATTTTGGTTGTGATAGCAGTATCTCAAAGCCATCACATCCTATACGTAATATTCATAAAGTTAAAATTTCATCCCAAGCATATTCAAAGTCCAGAATTCATACTGCAAGTAAGAAGACAGCAGAATTGCTCAAAACAATGGCTGGGAAAGGGAAGAGCCAGACCTTCAAAAGCACATAGCCTCTGACAACTCCTGAATTATTTTCTGAAAACACCTAATCTTTAAATAAGTGCAGTTTGCAAGGGCTGTGCTCAAACAATTCAGAACGTTTTTGGAACATTAGGAAAAACAATTGAAGTACAGCAAACACTGTAATTTATGAAGCACCAAAATACACTCCTGGAGAAATCAAGACTTGTGCCAAAAAAAAAAGTCTTTTTTTTGGAGGCAGTACAGAAAGAAAGAAAGAAAGAAAGAAAGAAAGAAAGAAAGAAAGAAAGAAAGCCCACCAAATGTTACAAGGTCCATTCAAATTAACCCTTCATTGAGTATTAAAAATACGTAACACATCCTTTGTTCCATATTTTCCTTTGTACAAATGGCACATTCTAAGTGACTCCTGCCTGCATTTCCCAGAGCATTATTCAATCAAGCATATACCTGCAAATCTATAAATTCCTTCTCTCAGACCAAGAGCTAATGGCTTCAGTCCAACATATCCATATTCTAGATAGGGGTATTCTCTTACATGGGTAGTCTTGGGGGCAAATGAATGAAACTCTCATTAATTCAGGTTTATGGAATACGTGTAGAGAAGATTCGGGAAGATAGGGGAAATTTTCTGGGAGGAAACAACAGCTCATGCATGATGCAGCCTTTGTAACAGTCGGGTGTGGACTCAGAGTGAGTGAGCAGATGGATGCTGGGGACTTCTGGCAGCCCTGTTAAGACTTCCAGATCTCTCAGAGGGATTGGTCCCATTCTGTGGGGCTCTGGCTCTCCACTGCCCTCATTGGATGTTTAAGGAATCAGCCAGCTGAATTAGAGCTAAGGATGGGACCTGGTGAAGATAGTTTCACCTGCTGCATTTCTCATCAGCCTAGGCAATTTTTTTTTCCCTGTATGTTCCTACTTATTGCCAAACTTTAAATTCTAATGGCACAAAGAACTTTGCTCCTTGTTATAAGTAGGTGGGCACTGGAAAAAAAAATGTTGAAGAATGAAGCTGTGTTTTTGTGTAATTTTGATTGGCTCCACTGGCCATGTGTTAATGGTGAACGGGGCACAAAGTCTGTGTCTCGTTACATATTCCCTGCAGGTCCTTCATGGATTAGACACAACTGATGCAAGGTCTCTAATAAAAACATTCTCAAGATGCTGAGTCAGGGTAACAGCCCCTAGAAGTGATACAAAAAATGGTCCAGGGCCTTTTGAGTTCCTCTTAGTGCGTTCTGTTGTGCACAAATACCTTTCACCAAGTCAACCAGATAAAGTAAACACCCTAGGAATAATCTCTACATCACTAGGACTTTGATTAGATTAGGATTATTTTATTTCAACTGAGATCATTACTTTCTTATGTGATTGACAGTTAATTTCTCTGCATAAAAAGGGTTAAAAATACTCACCATGCAGCCTAAAATTAACTAACTGTAAGAAAAAAGGGGAAGTAAATATTAAAGTGCTATACTGTAGAAGAGGTTTTGGTGTGCAGGAAGACACCACTCCCTCACATCAGCTGGTCCTGCTGTAACACATCCATCACTGTGGGAGCTGGAAGGGGACACAGCTTTCTGCTGGCATTGTTAAGCACAAAGTCAGGTCTGCAAGCACAGTCTTCAAGGGAATTAGTGGAGCAAAACTGTAAAAGAAGGAAGTATCCTGAGCTTTCCCCTGTGATAGGAGAGGAAATACACCCTCATCCCATCTAGATCGTCGCACCTGAAACTCCCTTTGCATGCAAGCTGAACGTGTCTTCCTGACACTGCTGTCAAAAAGGCCATACAGCTATGGTGAGAGATAAGGATGCCAATGTATAAATATTTTGTTTGCTCTTTTCAGCTGAATTAAATTATATCTCACCAAAACAAAAAAGGAAAAAAAAATCCACTTGGCCACTCTGAAAACAATTGCTATTAAACCCTCACTACACCACATATTTCCTAGGTTAAAATCCATGTTTTTCCCTTTTCAAAGCCATCTATGGTTACTGGTGTTCTAGTACTCTTTACTGTTTTGTCTGAAAGTGATGGTCTCTGAAAGAATACAGAGGATAAAGCTGAAGGAAAAAACTTGCTAATTTGCTGCTGCAAATCTGTGAGAAATCTTCTCTTAGAGTCTTCTAAGGCTTCAGCATTGTGATGAGAACTGACCTGGTGAATCAACATATCTTGAAAGAAAGGACTGCTCTTTCTCCCATGGGAAGGTTCCACTTCCTGGTAATATTCAGGAATGTCTTGTTTCAAATCCACTTTAGCAACAATCTACTGACACTAACCTGGCCTTGGTCCCCTCACAGCAGGCAACCCTGTTGTACCTGATGTACCATTTCAGTCACCTGTAACTCTTATTCTCAATAAATACGTTTGCTCTTCAGTTCTGGGGAGAGCATCCAGGAGCACACCAAACACCAGACCATGACAAATTCAGTGCTAAACTGCCGTCCTGGTGTATCTCTGAGATCAAGTCATTCTTCTCACATGTGGTCAAGCCTGGCAATTACCTTAACAAGGACAGCACAGGAGACCAGTGAAGAGCTGGATATAAGCAAGATCTAAGTTTATCAGGGACTAATTCAGTACAGCATGCTAAATAACTCCACTGACTAAACCTTGTGACCTCAGAGGTGGACTTGGCTCATGGCAAAGAAAATAGAAAGGCAAAAAGAAGAAAAAATAAAGAGATATTCAGAAATCACTAGGGTAATTCAGCACAGTACACAGGAACATTTTCTCTGGCAAACAAAAATGATCCCATTATTTTGGAGTGCATCTAGACACTTTGCAAATGCCAATTTATAGGTCATATGTAGGACAGCACTTTCGAAAGCAAATATGAAACCAGTGACTAGGTTTACATCGGGAAAAAGGGTTGCATAAAATAGCAGCAAACAAGTCTACTAGAATTCCTTGCAATTATTCTCATGCCATGTCTCACTCCATTTCCTAGCTCATTAGAGGTATTTCCTACAAGACAAAATCTTCACAGAAGTCTTTAGAAAATATCTGTTTGCCTCAAATGCCTTTTTCCTGTAGAAATCTGCAATGATTCATTGGTTAACTTGCTTTTTCTCACTTCTATGAAGAGATACCATATGTAAGATTAAAGAATTTATGTTCTTGCATTTTTATCAAATTTAGAGCTACCTTAAGGTGCTGGGACAGAGAAGATTCTTATCACCCAGGTATCTGAAGGCAGAAAAAAAGAGATACAGCAAAGGCAACAAAACTGGCAAGATTTCACTCTTTTCTGTGTACAGCAACAAGGTTTAAAATTCTTCAACTGACAGTCATACAGGGAAGATGCTAAGATGTTACATTTTTATCTTTTGTCATATTCTCTCTGCTGTGCATACGGATGTACAGCAGCAATTACATTCTTTATTTTTAAGTCATTAACATTGTTCTATTTAAGTCATTAACATTGCTCTATTTATGACGACACATATGTTGCTTATAGGCCAAACATTTAGAAAATGCAAACAAAATTTTTGGAGCTACATACTATTGCACTTGTATGAGAAAAATATGGTAAAAATCATGCACACCAATGTGCACGGCTTCAATTAGTTATGTGAAGGCATTAATTGTCCTAAATTACTTAAATATTTTTAATTCAAATTGGCTTGATTTTTCTTTCAGAAATAAAAAAAACTCAGGTAAAAAAAAATTTTCGTTTTGGAATATTTTTAATAGAAGTAAAAGACTATATTTATAACATCAGAGAAAGGTGGAGTAACCCTAAACACTGAACTTTAGGATTAACATGGAAAATAAAGAAACCAAGACCTTCAACTTGCTACAAAACCAAAGGATTTTCCTTGCATTAGTTTTGCAGCCTCCTAGAAGAGTCAGATTATAAACCTAATTTACAGTGCTCTGCAAATAACTCATTTCAGTTTCTCCTGGTGAAGTGTTACACACCTGCTAGACCTGAGACTGAAAAAAAACTCAGTAGCCAGTAGGGCTCTTCCACAAGAATTGAAAAACTTGTTTGCAATTATAATTCTAACATCTCTTTGACCTATCCTTGTGGAACAGTTTTGCCCTGAGATATTTGGGAAGTTTTGCTCCTGAGTTCTTCATGTACCACATAAGGCAGTCACTAATGATGTGTGGCACCTTGGAACCAACCCAGCTGACTGAGGCAAAAGAGGCTTTCTACCAAGACTCCCACATTCCAGGGGAGTGTGTACCTGTTATGCTGTGACACTTCTTCCTCCACTTCAAAAGAGGTCACTTAAGCAGCTCACTGTTTACTTAGATCAGTGATGAAGTTACTGCTCATAACTGTAGAGATGATTTCTTGCCCAAATCCTGTATAAACCATTCACCAGAATATTTCCCATGTCTTAGTTTTAATAAAATTAAGAATCAAGACATTTACTGGGAAGACTATTTCTTAGTATTCAGACCCTAATGCCATCTGAGATTGATGTTACGTCAAATAAGTGAATGGGAAGTGCAAGATCAGCCTGAGGTACCAGCTGGGATCCTACAGTATTTGTTAATCCTAAAGGTACAGCAAACTACCAGAGTCACACTCTTCATAAAATATTCTAGGCAAGTAATTTTTCCTGGCTAAATATTAAAACAAAAAAGCAAAATTGAGATGGTGATATATCAATACTGTGCATATCATGAATATAGACAAAATGTGACTTTTTTCAGCCTTAAAATCAGGATTTTGGCTCTCTTTTCCTAAACATATGTGTTCATTTCTGTCAGTGAAGATTTGCCTATGTACAAATTTTCCAAACAGGTAACCTCCATTTACTATTATTTACTGCAATTCAGTAGCCGTTTCAAGATATCATCTGCAACTAGGGCTTTGTTAACACCCCTCCAGGTACAAACAGCTGCTAAAGGGAGAATCAAAAATGTGTTTGAGCAAGTAGGACAGAGCCCTGAGGGCAAAAAAACTCTCCAGCTCTGAGCCCTGTATTGAACCCATAGGCCACAGGTTAATTAAAAGTTAAAATTGCTCGGCATTTTTCCAGTCCTTCCCTGGCCAGAAGGCAATACAGCTGGCACCAGGGGTGACATGCTGTGCACACAGCTGTTCTCTTTGCAGCTCACTGGAGAAAGACCTACTGTCAAACCAGTGAGAACTTGCACTTGGGTGAAACAGAGAATAAGCAGAGCCAGGGAGAAACTCCTCATTGCCCTGGAAGAGTCACAAATGTAGAGGGTGCACCAGCGCAGAGACAGCAGTAGAGATACCAGTATGGTGGGCACTAATTAAAAGGAAGGAGGCCACTCTTCCTCAAATATTTAGATGGTCTACAGTCTTCTGATATTCTTGACCCAGTCTGTGATGGAGTCACTCAACTATATCCATGAAGCAATGAAGAAAGGAGAAGTAAACGTAAAAGAAATGTTTCTTCTCTACTCACGAGCAAAATGGAGCCTACTATCTCTGCATTTTAAAGGTTAAAACCAAATAAAGCTTTAAAGAATGAATGCAAGACAACAGTTGCAATCATGTACTCTTTCTCCAAGCCAAAGGTGCTAAAAAATAGCCCCTGTACCATACATTATAATAATGTTTTGTACACAAGACCCATGTGAGCACAGTGAGTTTAGAGCATGAAGAGCAGAAAGTAGAAAAGACTCTCCAGAAGCACATTACATATGTTACCTTGCAGGAAAACCACAGAAGAAATTAATGTCCACAGTGGGTTGAGATAACACTATCTAAATAATTGGGGTGAAAATAATAATAAGATAGTGGTAACAGTAATAATATTAATAATAATAGTAATAACAACCACAATAATAACAGTAAAAAACAATTGAATTAAATAAATGTGCTGGTTTTGCACTGATTTACATTTAGTGAGCAGGGAAGAAGGCACCCACAGAAATGATTTTTGTAAGAGGAGCTGCTAAGGATCTCCTCCATGCCTGACAAAACTAATCAGTGACTACTTTTGACTACAGACACCTTGTTAAACCCTAGGAAGCTGAACACACCTCTGTGAACACACGAGTTAAAAACTGAACAAACCTGGGAAAGCTCTCTCTTCTCCCATCTGGGAACAGGTAAGAGGCTGGTCCAGCCCTGCTCTGCGTGGCCGGGCTGGGCCCCTTCCCAGGGAGCCCCCAGCGCCCCATCCCAGCGGGGCCAGGCTCCAGCAGCTGCCAGGCAGGCGAGGGAACGTCGAGGGGCCCCGTCCTGATCAGGCCAGGCCCCAGCAGCTGCTAACACCTCACCATCCGGCTGGTTCCCTGCCCTGGCAGTGCGGTCAGGCCAACTTGCGGCTGGAATTAAATGCAGTACAGGCCTAAGACCAGCCATGGCCAGAGCGGCACCACCATTCCTGGTCGGGGCCCTGAAATCCCGGCACAGCCCCAGCACAGCCTGAAACCCGTCACCGTGACTGCTCCGGCCACCACGACCAGCACAGACCCCAGGCAAGATATTAACTCTTTCACTGCACACATGAACCTTACGGGACATTGATCCTCTCCCAGGTGAGAGGAAAGGGTAGAGTGAGGACACAGAGAGAGACAACATGAAGACATCAAGGTCAGTGAAGAAGGAGTTAAGTCCCAGATGGGAGGAGAAGGAGGCGATGCCTTAGTCTTAGGGTGAAATTCTTTTGCAAGGCCTAGGTGATGGACTGTTGATCCACTAGAATATCCCTTTAGTTCATGAAAACAGTATGGGGAGATGGAGTGTTCGAAGTGCAGATATGAGCAAAGGCATTAGTGCTGAAGCAAGTAGATGTTGAAATAGCTGTGATCTCATGAGAAGCTTGAACAGAGAGAGGAAGATGAGAGTGAGGAAGACCCTCTGCCCACAGGGGGGAGGAGGAGGAGGAAAAAGAAGATGAAGACAAAGACGAAGACAAAGATGATGAAGAAGAAGAAGACAAAGATGATGAAGACGAAGACAAAGACGATGATGAAGAAGAAGACAAAGAAGAAGAAGAAGACGACTATTCCCAGAGATGCAGATGATCTCAGAGATAGATGAAGAGAATCTTTGCTTTTAAACAGCTCATCCCTAAAATAGTACTCCAATAAGTTGGATATGGCCCATGAGCACAGCTGTGGGAAGTCTGCATGAGATGGGAGGCACTTCACGAATGCAGATTTCTGGGCAGCCGCTATTTGTGAGAATTAAAGCCACAAGAGAACTGTTTGCCTGTGGAGAAGTCTCCATGACATGGCAAGAGACTCTTCTCCCTAAGAGAACTAATGATAGACTATTTTAGAGGTGATAAAACTGATGTAAGTCCCAGGTTTTATCTCTATATGTTGTTAGTGAGAAAGAAAAGAAGGTTGTGGGTGATGAAAAGTATTCTGAAAGTTTTATTCTGATTCTTTTTTTTTTCCCATTTAGTTTTGTTAATGAAGTGGGTTTTATGCCCTTTAAAGTTTGAGCCTGCTTTGCTCTTCTCCTAATCCTATCTTGCAGCAGAAAAGGAGTAAATAATTCTAGTAGGTGCACTGGATTTAGCCAATATTAGACCCACCACATTACTTGGTGCATTGGCCAGGAAACTCCAAATGGCCAACTAAAATCACTGCAAGAAATAAATAAACAAATAAAAGGTGGAGAGAGAGGGAAAGAGAGAGAGAGAGAAATAAAACCCAAGAGAAAAAAAGTGATGCACAATACAATGGCTCGCCACCCACTAACTAATGCCCAGAATATCTTTGAGCAGTGATTAACCGTTCTTGGCCAACTCCCTCTGGGTTTTACCCCTGAATGTGACATTCTGTGGTGTGCAATATCCCTATGGCCAGTTCAGCTCTCCTGGCCATGTTCCCTCACAGCTTTTTGTGCACTTCACTGGCAGGGCTGGGAAACTGAAAAGATTGTGACTTAAGGTGAACACGACTTAGCAACAACCATCAGTGTGTTATCAACATTATTCTCATATGAAATCCTACACCAGCATTGTACTAGATACTAATAAGAAAATTAACTCTATCTCAAACGTGACACCGCCTATTCTGAATCACCACAGCACTGCTGATTTCAATATGATTAATCTCGTATTCATTGATGGTGGATGGGATTCAAAGAATGAATGCAAGAAAAGCTTCATTCAGAACGGGAGATTCAAAATTCACCTGAGGAATAAATTATAATGGAGAAATAGAAAAGCAGGGAGAAAATGAAGCACCCATTACATCAGCAATGTTATCCACTGTTCCCAAAATACAAAATGGAGGAAGTCTAATTCCAGCTTTTGAAACAGGCACTGGTTTCCATAAGAGAAAAATCTAACACAGCTTACAAGAAAAGCCCCAGATTTGATCTATTGATTATTAAAACATCTGGTAATGCAAGAAAGAAATGGAGAGAACAAGTGGCAAAGGAGGCAAGGAAGGGGGCAGGGAGGAAGAGGAGAAAAACGTAGGAATAAAGGAAAGAAGGAATAAAGAGCAAGCATCAGGGTAAAGAGATTAGGGCCTTTGCAAATCAAAAGCACTTTGCAACAAAGACATTTCTCAAACCAGACCAGAGTATCTATACAAGGAAAGCTTGACTTTAACTAATGTGCAAAACCAACACTGTTTGTGGAGGCTGAAAACCAACCCTGTTCAGAGATATCACACATTTCCTCATGGTTTTACTTTCATGACCTGCAAGTTTGATGGATCCCGACTAGGAAAGCAGAAAAGGCTGTTTTTTCAGAATACATATGAAAACTCTAAAAGAGGGAGAGCTTACCCATCTATGCATAGCATGGGAAAGTCTGTCTCACTAAGGATACCATTCTGAGTCCAGTTTCCTCCAATGGGGAGGAAACCTTGTGCAAGGACAGAATCTTAACTAGAGCTCTGCTTCTGCACCAAAACCAGAGAAATAACCCCACAGGTTAAAAAAGCCCAGCACCCTTCTCCCGTCCTCTCATTATGCAGATGGTGAAACATCTGACTGTCCATATAATGCTCAGACTCTTCAAGTAAAAAGGAAAGAATTAAGACAAAGAAGCTGTCATGGGTGAACTCTATTTCTTCCGCTTCAAGGAGTGTTCTTCGAAATGAGTCATAGCTCTCTTCCACTGAGTGTACACAGCAAGACAGCAATTTCACTGCCTGCATACAGAGGGAAGGACAGCAGCCTCATCTCTTCCATCCCTTTCTGCCCCAGCACAGGGGGAAGGGTATAGATCTCTTTCCAGCAACACCAGCAGAAGGATTAGCTGGAGCTGACAGACTGAGTAGTCCAATGGACACAGCTGGAGCACAATGGGGTGAGGAGGAGAGAAACCAGCCCCAGCAGTGTAAATCCCACAGGCTCCTTGGACTCCTGCTCAGCTGGCACCTCTCTACAGCATGACATTTGGCAGACATCATGTACCCTTCCAAAGCACTCCCTTCCTCACCCTCCTTTGGCTTTCAAGAGCCATTATATAGCTTAAAGTGTTTTGTGAATGCAGCTTCCTTTCCATCTGCTGGTGTTGCAAAAACATCAACACCACCACAAAATCCTCTCTCACGCAAATTGCAGCAGCAGCAGCCAGCAACCGTTTCACCCTGTCAGAGCAAGGAGCATTTTGAAGATGTACCACAACAGTAGAAAAAGAAATCAGTTTAGGTGGGAGGAGAGTATAAGGGAATAAAAATAAGGACTTGATTGTCCCAAGGACAGAGATAAGCTGCACTTATAGGAAAAACAAGCAGGTTGTTAGTAACGAAGGATTTTTAAATACCAGTGGTTACATTCTCCGATAAAGCCATAGCTTGAACTTTTACTTAATTACACTCTTAATTTACTTAATTATTTGTAAAAATATTTTGTGTATTCTTACATCTACATCTGAGGTGACTAGTGCCTTGTAGATACGGAATGATATCTTGCAAATCTAGGCTTTCCTGGTAAATCCTCTGCTCCTCTCCCTCTATGAAAAGAGGAGAGTTTTCATGAGAGATCTCCTTTTTAGTCTGTACAGAGAAAAAATTGACATATTCAAACCTTAGTAAAAGAGGAAAAAGACATTATCTAAAAATGCCTTTGAAAAGAAGAATAAAGAATAAATAACAACAAATTCTGAGAGCTAAAGTTGTGCAAGTAGAAGCAGATGTGGCCTGTGAGAATAAGCAACACGAAGGAACCTTCTTGTGAAGTCTGTAGGTAAGTGGTGGATAACTTTCTGCTTCAAAGCAACAGAACCATGATGGTACTGCAACCAATTCTCTGAAAAATAAAAGAAAAATTTCAACAATTATTGCATTTTGCAATTGTTAGCTGCAAAACTTTATTCTTCTACACTTGATAGAGCATTCCAGATGCCTTATAAGTCTTTTGAAAGGTCAAGAGCAAATGACAAATGGTTTGTGTTTCAATTCTTAACATCTGGAAACTATAACTCCAGAAATATGAATGTTAAAAGTCATTCTGTGTACCGTGAAAGGATTGCAGTTTAGTATAGGTATGTGAGCAACTTCACTATTTACTCAGCATTATGTTCTTCTGTTCATAACTTTCAAACAGTCTTCAATCTCCAGGTTGGTTCTGTAAAACATATTTGTCACCATCTCAATACTGCAGCAGAAATGAGACACTGGAGCCTCATTTTCCTGAATCCCAGTCATCCTGCTGCAGGTTTCAGCAAAGCCGAGGTGAGGCAGACTTCGGAGCTGAGACACCTGTTGGCAGAGGAGGGTGTATGTCCAAATGACACTGGATGCCACTCAGGCTCCTGAAGATTTTCTGTCACAAGGTGTTGACTCCACATTCAGCTGAAGTATTGCCCCCTGACACAGGAAGATATCTGAGCAGGTTTTAATCCTCTCGCATTTTCACCAGGAAAATTGTCACTGATTTTAACCATTGGACCAAAAGAAACTTAATAATTACCTGGAGCAGAGCAGGGCTGTTTGATATGGAAATCCTTGTAGCCAGTTAGGCTTCAAGGCATGAGTTTCTCAAGCTGAGGCTGCTCTGCAGATTGTCTGCGGAATTTCCTTGTCAGTGTCATTATTCTTCATTACTTTCAAGGCAGATCGGACAAAATCCAGCTCATCTGTTATCTCACCCTTTTGATGGTAAGAGATTAATGGCTGTGTTAATAGCCTACAGTGCAAGTCAAAGTAAAGAATTTTGGAGAGTTCACTGTCTTCCATAAATCCACACTGGGCTGGTTTTTGTATTGAATGCAAAGGTTGAACATAGCCAGGATGAAGTTATAGCGTCCTTAGGGACTCATCCATCCCCAGCTTTCAGCTGAGAAGGTGGAACCAGCTGCAGATCAATAGGCGAGGACCAGGTGCCTCCCCAGCATGCTGGCATATGGAGCTGTAAACCCTTGGGTGAGGAAAGGAGAGGGATGGAGAAAGGTTTCATTTTCAGCCCTGACCAGATCACACCTCACAGGCTGAAGATCCAGGTGTGGTGCAGCATGCAAACCAACTGCATGTCTTTGTCCTGCACAAACAAATCAGTAAGATTCAGGACGGTCAGAGAACTTTGGTACCCAGTAAGACTGAATTTTAATCCAGTTTTAAAGCACTGCTTTGTGGAATAATTCAGAAGCTCTCTCCAAGAGGAGCTGATCAGGAGGTCTGACATTTCCTCCTCACCAGTGGCCCTCCATAGAACACTCCGGCTTATTATTGTTGAGACCTAGATGAAAAAATAATTGTTACTTTTATCACTGTGCTGAAGAAACACATATGGCACTCATACTTTTTGTTTTCACATAGTGCTTTGTTCTTTGTTCTTGTCTAAACATGGTAAAGTGGTCAAAAAATGAGCGTTACCTTAAAAGCAGTTGAATTTGAATTGTCACACCTTTTGCCATGTCTTCCAAGTACAGTATGCAGCTTACACAACTTAAACACAAAGAGTCTCAAATATCTAAGCACACTGCCTCTGACACCAAAACAACTGCAAAATGAAAGACAAATAGAAAATTATTCTGGATGATGGCTCTTACCAAATATAGTCCATCAGAATATCAACAAAGAAAACTCTATGAAAAGTGCACCAATTACAATGTCAGAAATAGTAGCACCATCTAGCTAGAAGGTCCAAACTATTAATGCTAATTCCTTTTTTTTAATTGTGTTTTCTCATCATTTTCAAAAAGCAAAAGTAATACTATTCTTTTATTCTCAGCCCCTTTTACCACGTTTTAAGAGGCTAAACCACATTGCATACATAAAGTGAGGATGATTATTCCCAGCAGCAGTTCTAGCAAAGCCAGGTTACAAAGTGTTCAGTCTGGATTTATCCATTTATTCAATTAGACAGGTAAACAGACTATGAAAATTCTATTATACATGCCTCTTCCAGTGATTTGCTATATTAGCTCTTTTGACATCTGCATAAAACAAATAGCAGTTTCTACTCATTAGGGCCCTGGGGAAGGTTCATTTATGATTGTTACAGATTGTTTTTTAAGTTTTTTATGCCTCCCACACAGAAGGAAATAAATGTGTAAATTTGTACCCTTCAAGGCCAGTGGGCTTGCTTACACATGTGATGAAACTCCTATCTATCCTATGGGCTGGTAGAATTCATCTTGCAAGATACAAGATTATATCTTTCAGAGCTGGAAAAAACAGTGGGTTTTTCTTTTTGTTTTTTTTTTTTTTTTTTCAAAAAACAGCAGCTGTGAAGTGAAGGCAAGAACAGGAAGATAGGAACAGGAAGGCAGATACCTTGTCTATTATGAATCTTAATATCCATTGATTTAAGTGTCTTTGTACATGTAAATTCGAGGTATCACAGAAAGACTATAATTAGTCTCCTAATTAGTCCCTACAACATCTCATAGGGATTGTTAAAAAATCAGGCCTCAGGCAGGTTTCCTTATTTTCCCTCAATTAAGCGCAGCATTCAATAGCCTACTGATTTTAGAGCACCTGTACTTCAGTCCTAAATTTGGGAAATATCAGTTACTACA
The DNA here is from genome assembly GCA_013397315.1 of Donacobius atricapilla. Lineage (NCBI taxonomy): Eukaryota > Metazoa > Chordata > Aves > Passeriformes > Mimidae > Donacobius > Donacobius atricapilla. Next base: position 33,670 of record WBMY01007853.1, read on the forward strand.
GTTTTCAGGCATGCCCCATATCTTCTTGCTTTTACATGGGTGCTTCACTCAACAGAAAAAAAAAGAAATTAAAATGAAACCATAAACCACTACCAAATTTCAAATGTCAAATGTATCTCAAATGTCACTGGAACTTGGGAAGAAAATAAAAACCCTCTAATACTGTATTTGAAGTGATAGAGATCCAGGCATTACTTTATTCTGGTCAGGATGTGCCACAGAAAACATTCCATACACACATAAGTTTTACTAGATTTTCCCCAAACTTTATACACTCCAAAACCCATAAAAATCCATTGGTTTAATGTTCATTGGTCCCAAGTTGAGTATTTTTTAGTATTTGGTTTCCAATTGGACCCAGATTTCTTTGCCTCTGATATTAATTAGATCCACAATCCCTGATTTCCATATCAGCCTGTTCCAAACCAGGTATCCCCAACTGTGCCAGGGGGCAGTGCAGCTGGGGTAGGTATTCATTGATGTTTTCTGATGGTCATTGATGTTTTGTTGATGTTCGTTATCTTTTTGGGTATCTTTTGGGCTATTCCCAGTCTGTTGAGATTCTAAGGTAATCTTCATTAAGTGGTGCAACCTCTTTAAAAAGGAAACTTTAAAATTCCTTTCACCAAGGCAAAGGCAAACCAAGCCTGACCAGAAAAATAGAATTTAAAAAATTTCAAAAGCTATATTATTTCCAGGAAAAGCACGAGATTTTAGTCCTGTAAATATTTCATCCTAGCAGAGGTTTGGATGCCAGGGCAGGAGCATCTGGGCTCCCAAGAAGCCTTTTTTTTCTGAAGGCCACTGCCAGGGCTGCAGTTCTTCCAGCCGTACCTGCTGGTGTCGCTGACATAGCTGCTCTGGGTGCTGGTTACAGAGCAGACCCACGCTGGGAAAACACTGTTTGTGTTTGTGCTGCCTTGGGGGTTAAACACTGGGCTGGCAGCAGTGCTCAGAGTTACTGCCAGCAGAGCCACAGCTGCTGCTTGCACTCCAAGAGAGCGGAAGAAACACGATTAATTGCAGGGATTCTTTAGCATTTTGCTAATACTGGCAGCAGACCCCTTATGCTCCTTCCAAGATATCTTTTGGGAAAACCCGGGCTCTTTTTTTTCTGGCTCATCAGTGGCCTCCTTGTCTAATAATGCCCGTCTCAGCAGAATTCACTCATAACTTCTTAAACTCAGGCGGATCATAGATATCTTTTCAGTTCTTTACAAGCCACCAAAGGGACTGATTCCTTTCATTATTATCGTACAGATTTATGGCACTTGATCCTCCTTGAAGGATATCTAACATAAAAAGAGGGATGTGAAATTGAGTTACTGATTTATGAGAATAACAAAATACCCAGATTTATTTCTGTGTATACCAAAGCAAGCACAGTATAGACTCACGAGACCAACCTCCTTTTTCTCTCTGAAGCATGAATCCTTGGCCAGATCAAATCTTCATTTTCTCTTACAGCTTTTCACTGCATGCGATGCTTTCATAGCAACAGCTCTCAAGAAGGATTTTCACTTTTAAATGCAACTTTCAAATTTTGCTGATTTAACCCTCTCTTCCAATGTTAGCTGCAGTGTCAGTGTGTGAACATTGCTTTGCTTTCCCAATTATCAGGTATTTTGCTAGTGCATATCCAGCACTTGCTGTAGGCAGTTTCAGCTGGGAGAAAAATCAGAAATCAGACCAAAAGAAGCAAAATATTTCACTTTATTTAAAAAACATTTTGAATTGAATTTTCTCTTTTATTTCTTTCACTGTCACAACCAGAGAGAATTTTATCTAAATTTCTTGCAGTTACTTATTTGGATTTATGTTTTCACTATTTTTTTAATTTTAGTTTTTCATGGTAAAGTGCATCAGCTTGTCCTAGGGTGACTTTATGATGCTTGTATCCCCAATCGTCTGCTCTGTTTGTGCTGGATATTAAGTTCTGTACCCTTAAAACTAGCTCCGAGAGAGAAGGCAGAAGAAAGAGGAAGAGAGGAGTTTGTTTTGCATTCCTGCTCCAGGCCGTGTGTTTGTCTGAAGCACAGACCAGCAACGGGACACGGATCTTTTTTGCTTTTATTTAGTTTAGCCAGCTGAAGTTGAGAAGCTCCATGGACGTTTTTTTTTTTCTTTTTCTTGGGACTGTTTAAACCTGCTCCAGACTGAAAAACCCAGAGGAGCACTGGGAGCTGGCACCTGCAGCCCTCTGGACCTCCAGGGGGACTGATAAGGGACTGAGAGAGCTGAGCTACCCACAGCAAGGACTTTCTGAATTTGCCATCTCACTTTGGAATACCAAAAGGTTTTATCGTTTCATATTTTTCATTCTTTCTGCTTGTGGGCCCTTTGTTTGTTAAATAAATAGTTTTTTCCATTTTCTCTGAGGAAGTTCTTTCCCAGACTGGTTGGGTGGGGGGCTATTTGGATTTGCTTCCCAGAGGAACCCCATTCAGGGGTTTTCTCACAAATTTGCCCTAAACCAGGGCACAGCTAAACACTGTTCTTCTCTTCATCCAAAGTATATTTGGGGCAGATGAAGGTCTAACTGCTGAATTTTTAACTGCTGCTTCTTTTTTTCTGTCACACTTAACTTAATCGAACCCCTCCCACATACTATTAAAATTACTGGAAAAACAGTTACCTTTTATTAAAACTGTCAAGAAAAGTGCTTGCTTTCCTTAAAAACACAAAGAGATTGATGAGATAGGGCAAACTTTTTTTTTGTTGCTTTGTTTGACAATGAACCAGACAAACCACAGTTTTGACTAAAGCTTCATCGCTTTGGAGTATAAAAACAAAACAAACCAAACAAACAAAACAAACAAACAAACAAAAAACAGAGGAAAATAGCTAAAAGCTATCAAAGAAAAAAAAACCAAAAGGAAATGCTACTACAGACCGTCTTTAGGTGAGCCACAGAAAAGAACGAGAGTTTGTTATTATTTTGTTTTTGTCTCTCCCTTGATGTAATTTGTCACACACACAGAGACACACACTCACACTTTGATTAGAAGGCATGAACTCAAACTCTACTTTATTCGAAAGTCTGACTCCAATCTATATCATGTCTACAAAAGGCCAGGGATTGGGGGAGAAGGCTGACAACTCTCCCCGTCCCATTGGTCAGGACAACTGTCCATCAGCTGTCCAGATCTCTAAGAACAGGAATGAAAACTACTTGAAGTTACGATAACATTTGCCAGTGTTTACAGACCAGAGTGTGAGAAAGAACCCAAAACATGAAACCGTGAAACAGAAGAGAAGGCTGAAAAAATCAGGGCAACACTCCTTTCCTCCTCAAATACAACTTTTAAAATCCTTGCACCTCTTTGTGTCTTGCTGTATTAATAAATGTATCTGCACAACCTTGCAAATAGAATAATTTATGAAAATATGTTTCTCTGCTGCTCAGCTACTCAGCAACCCACTTCCTTGGTCTGAGTCCTAATAGTGAAGATTGGCATTAATAAATCCTGATCCTGAGCTCTATTTTGCCTCCTAGGAGCCTGCTGTGCAGATAACAGCTATGTCTGATCTTGGTGTAAACAGAGGGGTTTGGTACTTTTAACTCTGTAATTAGATTTACTTTAGCCTCACTGGGATTGAGGATAGTAACTCAGGGAGATAAGGAAGCGCTCTGGGTCTTGGCACATCATAAAGCAGAGAACACAAAACCCGATTTCTTTTCTTGTGGAAACCATGACTGTGGCAGCTGGAAGGTGTCAGCTCAGGGTTCTGGACTGCAGGAGTGACTGCTGGGCACACACACCCTGAGACAGAAGTGAAAACCTCTTATGATCCACCCAGACCATTCTGTTCTGAGCTGCCTGATGGATCTGTGCCCTTTCTGCAGCCAGGCTTGCAGCAGGCAGAGTTCTTGATGCACGAGAATCTGTAAGACCCACAGCAGGGAAAGCATCAGAGTGATCCACAAAGTTACTATAAAACGTCCATACACTCCTGCTAACATAAGCAAGCAGGCAGGCTGTTAGGAAATAATTTTAACAATTTTAGCTCCATTTTTCTCTGTTTAGAACGGAGAAACATCTTTGCAGCACCACACCAATTGCTCCCTTTGTCATTAAATAAAAATATGGTGATCCTAGGATTTCAAAAGATAAAAAAACTTGTCTGCTAAAATAAAAGATTTGTGTTATTAGTAGTAAATAAATTGAATTCTCTTTTTTTCCATGCTAAGGGGACCATCCATATAAAAATGTCCTTCCAAAACCTTCCATGATGACTTCTACAATTCTCTGTGTCTGCAGAAGATCTCTGGTTAGGAAAATTTGCAAAGACCAGTGAGATCATTTCACTTTTTCTAGACATTACCACTTTCCTAGTGTTCCAGGTACTCCCCCAGAAAGGTGTACATTTGTCACCACAGAACTCATTTCTTGTTTTATAGGAAGGCATAAAGATCCATGAGCTCCTCTCTGCCTGAAAGTGCAGGAATGGCTACTTAACTCCATGAAAGGAGCACAAAAGATCATTGTTTTAAGGAGGCTGCCAAGAGATAAAATTCCTCTTTTTCACACACTCTTTCCTATTTAACAAAATGGAGGAAAGATCTTTTAAATCTGCCTTTAGAAGAAGATGAAAGTAAAAACGGTCTGATTTAACTAATAGAAGATCAAATGTTTCCTCTGTCATTGTGGTACAAATCAGGAGTTTTTCTGAAATTAGAGCTTTTGCCTGGAAAGTTCACAGAAAAAAATCAGCTTACAATAAAGCAGAGCAGAACCCGCTTCTGACACCTGTCTCTTCACTGTCACTACCAAGTTAAATAAGAAAATTGAACAACTGTACCTTTAAAGAGATCCAAAATCTGATTTTTTTAACTGGTTGAACCAATACACTCTTCTACTGAAAGAGGAACCCTACAGTTCATGTTGTCTACTCCTTCTGATTAACAGTCAACAATGAAAAAGAAAAAAGTAAAATGAAAAAAGAAAAAAGAAAAGAAAAAAAAAATTAAAAAAAAAAGAAACAAGAAACAAACACAAAACCAAACCAAAAAGAAAAGAAAATATTTGTGAAAACAGGGGCCTCTCCAGCCCCCTATGTGTGCTGAAGTATTGTAAGAGAAGTAATTTTCCTCTCTCCTAGAGTGTAAACCTGAATAGAGTTGCTTTACTCTCTNACATTCAACAAAATTAATCTCTGGTGTAACTTCAGTGACTTAACTGGAATTCTAGTAGGAATTAATTTGGCCTCCTATGAACAGCTTAGTGTGTTTATTTTTGTGTGTGTGTGTGTGTGTGTGTGTGTGTGTGTGTGTATTTTTGGTTTTCTCTTGACAAGGGAGTTGCTAACAGAAGAAAACAAATGTTTCCCCAGTGTTTTTCACTATTTAGGCCTAAAATCCCACCATGTTGTACATGAAAATACCAATATATCTCTGCTGTAAACACCATGCTCGGGAATATTCTCGGAATTTCTTATATCTGAGTCATGAAGAGATAAACAGATAATCAGTGAAGAAGTAGGGCTGGAAGGGATTTCAGAAGTGTCCTCCAATTGCAAACCTTTGCCCCAAGCCAAGAACATTTTCCAGGGTTTTGAAATCCATATGTTAATTGGATCTATTAAACCAGACCTGTAAACTACCAAAAGGGAAAAGTAAAGCTTTTTCTGCATGAAAATATTGCAGATAATGCAGAGTTGGAAAGAGCACAGCTGCCAAAGTTTGAACACTTTTATCTTGACGCGTCTTAGGTAAAGAATGCAAGAATATAAAAAATGTGATGGACACAAATGCTGTTTACAGGCTGTCTTGCCTACTGCCCTCATTGTAAACATCAGCAATTTCCTAATGAAAAAGAAAATAATTGACTTTTAAAGCTATATCTATCATGTTTATCTGTCTACATTTTCATTACATTATTACTTCTTCTGAACACCTCTAGTATGTGTTTCTGGCTCCCTGAATACCCACTTAATACACGAAAATATTCCTTAGCATGTAACTGATACACTCTGTCTCCAGAAAAGCTAGAAGATTTCTTGAAATGCAAATGTCCTTTCAGAAGGACAGAGGCCATGGATCTGTACATTCAGCTTCTATTTCCCTGATCCCTAGATTCCTGCAGGAGAGAATCACTATTTCCAGGTAGTCCCTTCTCCCTCTCTCCTGAGGTACAACTTGGTAAATTTGACTCTGTCTAAGTATCTACAAAATATTACTCTTATTTCTCCTTAAAGCATCCATAAAAATATGTTTCTTAACTTCTCTAGGTAGCTCCTTTTATTGATCACCCATTCTTAGTGTAAAAAGTTTCACCCAGTCTCTCACCTGATCTTTGTTTTTTTCTTTTAAACTGAAAGTTTCTTTTAACTTTCCCCAAGTAGAGGTCATGCAGAATTGTTTAGTATTGTACCTTATGTGAGTATTTTAGTTCTAAAAAACAGCTACTTTTCATCTTCCTTCGGCCTTATATTGCTGAGGAAACACAGCTAATTCATTCAACCTTCCCTCAGAGGCCCTGTTCAATAAATCTGTCCTGACTCCTTGTGTTCCCTCCCGCAGTTTGCAAAAAACATCCCTGCACTCCTCTACCTACACTGTGACGCAGAGCCTGGCCCTGGCCTCACTGGTGCCCAGGCATTATTTCCTTCTTCACTCAGCGTGTGATCTTGCTTTGAAGAGGTATTTTAACTAAAAGTGCCTTCCCCTCATCCATCCTCCCCAACAGTACAGTTGATGCAGACTCAGCCTGTGATCTCTGCGTCTCTGTCACCCAGCTTTTCTTTGTTCTCCTTTTTTTTTTTAAACTTAAAATAGTACATTGAGTTTGCTCTTACTGGATTTCATCTTGCTGTTACCAAGCACTTTCTGCAATTTATCAAAATCATATTTAATTTTAAACCCACTACCCATCATGCTCACAGCCCTTCCCAGCCCCACACCATCTGGATAGGCACAACATTTCCATTTTATCATTTAAGTCATTAAACAAGACATTATCTCCCTGCTACAACTGACTGTCATGACATCACATCACTTGCAACTTCTTTCCAAATAAGACAGCAAATATGTTCACAGGTCCTAATTTTGCATCACACTCCACTATCCAGTTTATGTGAATGCCCCACAGCACTGTGTCAGAAATCAATCACATTTTCTGTTTCTCTTGCACCCGTGTACCCCGCAAACCGTGTACCCTGTCAAGAAAAAGCTTGAGATTAGATCTGGTATTGTTATTTATGGGGAAATTTTAGGGCTTCAGCCACAGCCTGTGGAAGGCTGCAAAGAGTTTTGGAGTGATCAAACTAACAGGTACTGCAGTTATTGGTTTGGTCTCTGGAGTGGTTTCAGTTTATTTAGTTGTTTGTGGTTCCTGTATGCGCAAGTCCAATTTTTTTCTGCAGCTGAATTCAGAACTGAAACATTCTTCTCACCTGAGACTCAAAAGGAAAGCCTCAAGACAAAACTTCAGGCAGGTCCTCCAGGAATTTCAGTCCTTATGGGATACTCTCCTCCTCCTCACTCTTCAAAATCTTACTGCTGCAGTCAATACTAACCTGTAGTTCATGTTGTTGCTATGTTGAGTTCAGCTCCACTTTTCCACCTGCTGTTCACACATCCTTCCCACTGGATGGTAATGTAAACCTCAGCCACCTGTATGTCAGTGTACACACAGCCACACAAGCAGATCCAGAGAGCGAAGACAAATTTGAGAGGGAGGAAATGATCAAAGATGTAATTAACCAGCCCAGCTTCCTGAGTTATACCACTGAGAGTAAAAATTACCTTCCAGGCATTGCACCTGAAACACTCTCGGGCTTCTAAATTCCCCTAGCAAATCTCCTAGGACCTGGGTTGAAAAAGCCACAGCACCCAAGTAATGATGGATTGATTTTCCACCACAAAAATCAGCAAGAAAATTGTCAGGAGTACCCTGTGTGTGGGTTGATACTGTCACTTTCAGAGACAGGTAGCCAAACTCACCCTGCAGCCTCTCCATGTTGCAAAAAATGCAGGACAAAAAGGTAAATAGATGTCCAGTACAAAACCAAGCAGGAATTGGTGATCTTTTTACACAGTGAGTGCTCTTGTGCTACAGAAGCAGAAAAGACACTTGGTGTCTATTCCACACCTGCCTGAAAATTCTCTGTTCATCCCTATCTTCTGTTCTTCCTCATTCCAGTCACTTTTACACAGACCCCAGACTCAGCAGTTTGTCACAAAATTGTGTATCTGCACTTCCCTGTGACCCCCATCACTTTGATCCAATTACACTTCAGTGCATAGATAAGAAGCATCACCAGGAATCGGTTTCTAATTCTGCCACTCATGACAGAACTGCTATTTGCTGCATTGTGTGCAGCAAGTGGCCTTGTTTTGTTGCAGCTCCTTTTTATGATGATGTAAGACAAGCTCCATCAACAGAAAATTAAATTCCTGTTCTGTGGCCTTTCTTCAAGATCTGAAAGAAAATTGGCACCTGATATGTCTAAAATAAGTTCCATAATGGCAGCAAAACTTCCGTTCACATTCAGTGTGCTGAAAATACCAGATAAATGGCAGGTTTGGCTCATGTTAACAAGCTTTGTGCTTCTTGTGTTTGTTTCATCTGTGACAAAATTCAGCACTTACAAGCCATTAAGGCTGCATTGTCCAAGTCAGATATTCTGAGAGAATTTTAATCATGTAATCACAGTAAAAGACATTCAGAATTTTTTTTTCTCCTCCTTACAAAACATGCACAAAGACAAAATAATGAATTCTAAGTGACCAACTTTCATCTGAGCTTGTCAAAACAGCTGTTTTGAAGGTGGCAGGATTGATGCTGCTCTCAGGGACCACACCAAGCCAAAAGGTCATAACCTAAAGCCGAGAGGAAAAGACATGTTATGATGGGATGTTTTCAAGCTCCAGAATTTACAAATGGTGCCAGAGGTCTTTGGAGCAGCAGGAGCCTGCACAAGCTGTCGCTGAATAAGTCACTCTTTAATTGATGATATTCAGAACAAAACCTGCCTGAAGTGAACGTGGCCCTTGTCCCCTCTTGCTTTTATTGTTCCTGTTATCTGTTCAGTGTGGTGATAGGAAGCAACAGCACTTCCTTCCCGTGGACCTGGGGAATGGGGCAGCAATTCAACATATCAGGGCATTTCACATAAGAACAACAAAGCAGAAACTTCAAAACTGTTCACAGAGCCAAAATATAGGGAAAGCAGCAGAGGGGTCAGGAGGAGCTACACACAAGGCTGCTCACCACATCTCAGCCTCCCAGCTGCCTGCCCCTCTGTGAACTCTTCAGTTCTTTAATACTGCACCCACAAAAACCATGGGAAAGGAGACAGGAGCACAAGGTGACTAGAAAAATGCCTTGTCTCCTGCCATCCATCTTCAGTCCTATCAAACTTTACCTTTACAAAGAGCAAGGCTTCCCCTCTGCTTTAATTTATCTGTCACTATACAGAACACATGGAGGTGACATCCTTGAGTGCACGATGAAGGGGTGAAAATTAAAGAGGAAAGGATCATAGCTTCATGCTGTCTTCACTTCTGCCGCTTCAAGTTTTCTGTGGGTTTCTGGGCCTGCCAGTTCAAGACAGAGTTACTTCTGAAAACTTGATCTCTGAAAGTCAGAAACAAGAGGAACACTGTTGTCATGGTACCTGCATTTGACATCCAAAGCAAACAGACAGTACTTCTAGGCTTGGTGAAACAGCATCTTTCATCGTGTCTGAATTTTCATGCTTCAGAAACTAAGAACTAACTAACTTTAGAAAGATTAACCCCCCTCCACAAAAGCAAAATCAAAAAGTTCCCAAAGCCCACAGCTAAATTTTTTTCTCAACAAGTGAAAAGAAAAAAAAAAAGGCCAACACTAGAAAGTTCACAAATTCGGCTAATTTTCATATCCTTTTCGTTTCAACAAAAAAAAATGTAAGTAAGCTTCAGAAAAATCTTGATTTTCAGACCTCTCAATCTCCTGCCCTAAAGGAAGGAGCCTTGATACAAAAAAAAATTCTCAGAGAATAGGTAACTCTTGCAGCTTTTCTTGGAAGCTGTTGAAAGGCCAGTCACTGTATCTGTTCTGAGAGCAGAGCTCCTCAGAAAGGCTTTCTAGCAAAGCTTTGGCTGTTTGCTGGGCCAAAATACTTGGTGGATTTAACAACTTGGCAGCTGCAACAAAAGCAAGAGCCGCCTTGTGTTATCAAAATGACATTTATGAGACAAATTCCTTCTTGGAATCAGAGGAACAGAAAATCACAACTGGACCCTGGTTCTGGTGACGAATTTATTCGGTTTCAAGATTACAGCTGCTTTTCATCTTGAGGTCTGATATTTATCAACCTTAACCAATCAATCATTACAACATCCTAATACCATGACAGGGAAATATTATGAAACTCTGAAACATTACAAGTGAAGCAGAAATTATGAGAAATTCCTTTTCTGCTATGGTTTCAGAAGTTATCTCTGGTTCTTGGGTTGACATGAGCAGTAAGACAAAGAGACATATTCTGTCTGTCGTGGGAGTATGTATTTTTTATTCCTGTTGAATCATTGCAGCATTTCTTTATAGGACTACATTTAGCCAATGGCATGGGTTATAGCAGGTGTTAGGTTTCACCTTCATTTTCTTTAAACTGGATGATTTTTTACCACAAGGATTCCTAAGAAGTCTGTTCACATTATGACAAATGTCAGTGAACATCCATGAGTCATTTCTCATTTGCTCAGGCCAGTGGCCTCTGGCTGTCTCAGCTGCTGACATATTAGCCACATGAAAATATATGCTCCCATTCCTAGTGCATTTCTAGAAACACATCTTTGCCTGACTCCTGTGGTTAATGATCCCACATCTCATTCAGGAGCTTCATGAAAATCACGGGAATTGCAGAAGGGAAGCTTTTCATGTGGAAGGTGTATTTCAACCCTCCTACTCTGGCCCAGAAAAAAGCCTGAAGAAAGACAAATCTAGCCAAGATCTACAAAAAAACATACCTGAAATTAACAGTATGGCTTATTTTGTGTCTATAGCCAGAGAGTTAAAAAAATAAAGGTCGTAAATCTGTGTATTTACCTATAATTTCATTCAAAAGAGTCACTCTGAAACAAAGGAAAGAAGCTGCACCATACTTTTTAGTTTTCATTCTGCCTGAAAATCTTGTCTTAAGAATCAGTTTGAAAGAATACAGGAAGTTCTAACTTGCATGCAAAGATGTTGTAAATTCACAGTCCAGCTTGTCCACTTAAGTCAGGTATGTCCAGGGCATTTATTTGAATAGACTAAAAAGTTAGAGGCTTCTATTGTGTCTTTGCCTAAGCATGAAATGTGAATGAAGTGGCACATCAATGGTCAAAAGTTGGTGAATTTAACCAAAGCATCTGCCCTGAAAAGCTTCCAGTAAAAACTGTCAGAAAACTTCCTAAAGCACCATGGCCTTAGTCAGCTTTGCTTTCCTTGATTGTTCAGAGTCTCCAGTTTGGAGCTCACAAAAACTTTCTCTCTTTTCTCTCTGAATGCCAGAATTTAACGTTTTCTGGTTTATTCTTTCATTTGTTACCATCTCACTTTGTTTCACCTGGTCATGACTGAGTATATACTGAGTGGCTGTTTGTAGGCACACAGTTTGGGGTGATTGGGAATGGGGCTGTGGCTGAGCCTCATCCCTATGGGCCACAACTGTGTAGGACAGGTGAACAGTATTGAAGGTAAAGAAACAGGGAATGCCGAGGTGTACTTGACCAATCACAGAAGGGTGGAGAGGGCACACAGGCGCAATGCATGTAAGATGAAGGGTAAAAGAAGTTGTACTGGAGAACAAGAACATGCTGATGCTTGAAGTTTTCTTTGGTGTCAGTTGTGCCTCCTCCATCAGCTGTTTTCCCATTTGATTTGTTATGAACAACAAAGAGTCTTCTTCAGTCCAAGTACGCTTGATATATTAGGTATTGTAAAGTATTTTAAAGCGTGAGAAAGGCATTTGATTCTAATAGTAGATCTCCCAGAGAGCCAGGATTTATTATTTAGTTTCATTTTACTGGGTTCACCATAAAGAAAATAGGGCACGGAAACAGCAGACACAAAATTGAAGTCCTAATCTGGATGTGATTTGAGGTTCCTCATTAACTTTTGCTGTGATTTCTGATTTCTAAGTAAGACTCTGACAGAAATGTTGTCACCATATGGTTCCAATTGCTCATACCAAGCTGGACCCAGAATTACCCACAGAGGCATGATGTGCAACATGTCCTCCGGTTTAGAGACTGCCATGGAACTTCAAAAAAGTTGTATTTAATTTGCATTAGAATATATTTTCCGAGCAGATCCTGGATTTACCTGCCCCCACAAATGGAGATATTTGATTGGCAGTGGCATGGAGAGTGGCAGAACCCCCTTTCCTACCAGCCTGGATCAGGTGGTGGAGCAGAATCATGACGGGGAAGATGTGAAAACAAAAGAAGTTCCCTGAAACACCACAGAAGTACACAGCTCTCATTTCCAAATCCTTACAGCTGCCCAAGTCAGAGTCAAGAGCCTAAAGGAAGTCATGAGATCTCAGCACTCTGGAAGTCTTTTTTGTAGTCAAAGATGAAAAGACAGATCCATCTGGCTAAAATATTGTATAGGAACTAGATTTCACATGTAGATATACTGCTTTATTGTGAGGAATTCACTTATTTTCCAGCCATGATGTCCTCAGCTACTTCAGACATCAGGAACAAATATGCAACTGGTTATTTCATGCCCTACTTATTTATATTTTACTGAAACTGATCAGGATAATGGTATGCTATTCAAGAAAGGAGGAAAAGAAATGCACCTTTTTACTTTAATAGTAAAGCTGGTTTCTCCCTGGATCTGTGCAAGATGCAAAAACAATATTGAATTATTGCACATTCAAATACACACTTTTTCTGGGAGAGAAAATGGAATTATTAGGTTAGCTTCATTATTCAAGAATGAAAAAGAAACAAGAAAAGTAAAACTGGAATTACAGGCAAAATTTCAAAACTACTGTTGTTTTAGTATTGCAGAGTGTCATTGACAAGAGCAGTCAGGTTTTTCCTGGTGTGGATGGTGTGCCAGCATTATGAGGCATCAATTAAACTGGAGCAGTATGGCAGTTACCTACAGGTCTGTTATTCCATGTTTTCCTTAAGCTGCTGCTCGTGTTGACAGGGTTACATGACCTGAAATATCTCCTTATTTTCCCATTCAGGGATCTGTATGGAGCTGCTAGGAACAGCCTCAGACAGTTTCTCACTAATGCCAGTTTTGATTCTTTCGTTTGCTTTACTCGGCCTGCCCAGACCCACTGATCACCCAGGACTTGTGGAAGCTCTACCACCAGTGAGAGCTTCCAGCATGCAGCCCTTCCTGCGCTTCTGTGCTGCGTGGTAGGTGCAACTTGAACCACAAATTCTGAGAAAAGACCTAAGATAACTAAGTACAACTGTGAATGCAGCAATGCCAAGTCCACCACTAAGCCACATCCCCAGAGGCCACATCCACCTGTCTTGTCAATCCCTCCAGGATTTTTAAAGCCCTCCCCAGGACTCCATTCATTTTGGCGTCACCTTCTCCAGGTGTCAGCATCGAAGATGGTCTTTATGCAGTTCAGCCCTTCATTCTTCTCACCTGCAGCCTCTTCCTACACTCGGCAGAGCCCTAGTCTGCAGCACTAACAAGCACTCATGTTTGCAAGTGGTTCTGCCTTTCTCATCTCAAAAATCCTTCCTTGGTGTGCTTCAGAGAAAGTATCTTATGAGTTAGAATCATTCTGTATACTTTTAAACCTTACTAGCAAACCCACTGCTTGCTAAGAGCTGAACAGACACAAAAGTTTGACATTAAAAAGCTGCACTTGAAGACAGCATAGATTTTTCTTATGTGCGCTAGTTTTTATCTGCTTTGCAAATTAACATCCTGGGCAGTTGTGCCTAGGCAAGGACTGGAATATTTAGCAGCAATGTTACTGAGCCTTGAGTACCTAATATGGTTTAAAATACATTTGGCTGGCTATTGGCCATCCTGTCCAACCAGCAGCTCAGGAAAAACTGTAGTGCATCATCACATAAGTTAATGCATGTAGGTGCAATCTTATTTTTTAATGTCCTTGCCTGTTTAACTAAGGACTAACTATGGAATTTAATTATTTTTCATTCATAATTTTATTTTGCCATTAAAAAATGTGTGGAATTGTCCCATCACATTCCAAGAAAGTTGTAATTATTATTAATTGCATCTCCATCTCCAAACTACTATAAGACCTTTCATAAATTGCTACAAATCAGTGATGTTCTGAAAACTCTGGTTTTCGAGGCTGGATCAATCTGGATCCAGGCAGCACTGACTGATCATAGAGGGCTCCTGCAGCCAGAGTTTTCAACATGCAGCCTGCTGCCCATTGCCCACCTTTGTGAGGTGATGAGAGAAACCCTTTATTCAGCCTCACAGTGCTCTCAAGTAACATAGAGCAGGAAACCCGTGCCAGGGAAAAAGTACAGAAGGGGAGCATCTTCTAAAAAACCAACTGATGGTACCAGGCAGTGCTGGAAGATTAGGAAGGAGGCAAACATAACCCGTTGTGATAACTTACTGCTCATTTTTCATGCAGAAACAGCTAATCTTAAAAGATATTTTGTCCTCTGAAACAAGCCCCTCCTAATCTGAATATATTATAGTAGCCATTACTACCATATTTGTAATATTTTCAAGCTCCTTTTGTTATGATTGTTTAAACATGTAGATCCTCTTGAATATCAAGTGAAGCACAAAATAACCAGCATCCTCCATGAAATATCCATGTAAGGAGTTAGAAGAGACAAAAAAAACCCCAAAACAATTGTAGGGGAGAGATTATGAACCTGTGTTTATAACCACATTCTAACCAGCTCAAGGAAGAATAAATGGGTCAGTGGAGAAACAACAACAGAACGTCTCAAATGAAAGAGGGCAAACACTGAGTTCATGTAAACTGCAGCTTCATTAAAGTCAGTGTATCCAGGCCTGTGTACACCAGGAGAAAATATGGCTCTGGATCTCTGCTTCTTCTGGTGGGGACCATATGGCAAACCTTCACATGACTGAGCTCTCCTCATAAATGAACGGCTGTGTCGAGCTGACTTCACACACGAGTTCCGTGTTCGTGACTTGAGTAACACCCATGAATAATTCATGATGGAAAATTACAGATTTAGAGTGCTTTTCCATCATTTTACCGCCAGGCTTGTACTCAGCACACTCAGGCTGTACCACTCCTGGAGACTTTAGCAGGAAGGCAACATGCTTCCTGTGGAAGAAGTACTAGCTTGGGTAACGCCTGATGTCTGCAATGCCTTTCTCCCATAATTCCTTGAATCATGGCAACACAGTAAAGGGCAAAACATTGACAGTGAAGACAAGGATGCCAGACCATTAAATCTGCTGTGGGGGCAATTTGATTTACATGCAGTTTTTAGCATGGAGAATGCAACAGGTCATCATCCTCTAAATTATTATTAGAGACATTTTACACTTGCTGCGTCCTATTCAAGATTACCTACGGCACAGAGCAAACCTCAGCACTGCCCAGAGGGCTTCCCCTTTGCAACAGAACCACTTATTTCACTCAGTTAATCACAGCAGACAGAGCAATTCTCAGTGCACAGGCTTTTAATAAAAAAGTATGAATGCCCTCCCTGCCTCTCCAGTTGCAGAGCATGCCGTTCCCCTGGTATCCATCCCTTTTGCACTGCTAGCAAAGCAACCAATCAACTCCATCTCTGGCTACAAAACCTCCAAATACTTATTCTGAATTTTTAATCACAACCATTTTGGTGCCGATCTGTTTGCAAAAAAAAAAAAAACAAACCTTGATTTGTCAGTGTGCTATATAATGGCAAAGTCTTATTTTTATTTTTCTTTTTTCTGTTTTTTTCTCTTTTTAATTTTTTAATTTTTTTTCTTTTGCTTTATTTCTGGTTTTGTGGGGTTTTGTTTTCAGTTTTGTTTGGTTAGGGGTTTTTTTTCTGCTTGGTTGTGTGGTTTTAGGATTTTCTTGGGGTATGGAGTTTTTTGTTTGATGGTTTACTTTGGTATCTTGGGTTTGTTTGGTTTGGTTTTGGGGGCATTGTTTGTTTGTTCATTGACATTTTTGTTGTTGTTTGTTTGGGTGGGGGCTTTGTTTGTTTTTGTTTGTTTTGTTGTTTTGTTTGTTTTGTTGTTGTTGGGGGTGCGGCGGGGGCAGTTGTCCTCCCCTAAGATGCTGGCCTTTTCAGCAAAGATCCAGCTCTTCAAAAGCAGGTAGTAGTTTTGGACTCTCCATTTTAGTGCATCCCACATCAGATACATCAATACGACCTCATTTTCTGAAATAGCTCAGTATTCAGACTTGGAAAATTGGACCTTCAGTATAACCAGTCACTAATCCTCAGTTCTTATTTTGCTCCCTAGCCCCTCAGCAACAAATCTCTTTTTTGAGGAGAGAGAGAGAGACTGGATTTGTTTCTTCGATGACATATTCATTTACTCATCAAAGGAAAAAAAAGTGGTGAATCAAGACACAAGAGAAAAAACCAAGAAGCAGCAATGAACCATGAGTCAGACTTGAGTCTGCAAGGCACTATCTGGACTTAGGGCTCTACTAAACCCAAGCCATCACACACTGATGAAGAACACCCTCATTTATTGCCTACAGGAATTTTTCTAAAAGGATTACAATCCAAAATTCAGTTTTGAGAAGGAGAAGGAAGTCAGTGAGACATAAGATTGTAACCCATCAACTTTGGCTGCGTATTTGCCGGATGATCCCACTTTCTCTTGCTGTGGATTAATGAAAGGAGCTGAACGGTCCTTGACAACAGCATGTCAGGATGCTATCACCTTTTTCACAGAAGATCATTAAAAATTACCATCTACTTTGCATTATTTAGATAAATTAAACTAACATAGACTATTATTTAAAAAAAAATAAAAACTAAAAACTTTCAGAGCCTGTTTTATGTCTGGCTCTGTCTAACAGAGAGCCTGGAACATAATCCATCACAAAAAGCAGAACTGTCTGCCTGAGTCCAGCCTTCAGGGAACAGCTGATGCTCAGAGATCAGCATCCTTTCCCTCCATTTGCCAATGTTCCACAAGGCAAAATATTAGAGAGAAAAACAGATTACATGAGACACATGGATATTAGAAGAATTCTGCGCAGTAGTCATTAGGATTTCCTCCCCCAAAACAGACCTGGGAAATCCCTACCTGGCAGATCATCCCCAGAGGAAGCAGTAGAGAGCTGATGTTTGTGTGTTTGAAGTAGCTGATCTGAGCATTAATAGGCAGGCTCCTCCTGCAGTGCCAAAGCCAGACCCAGCATGGAGTAAAGAAGGGTGGGAAGAAGAATCTCAGATGAAACTTTCTTAGAACAGGTCAGGGTGTGGAGGAAACAGAAAATACAGATAAGTGGAAGAGCTCTGGGAGTGTCCTGCAAGCTGGAGTTGTAGCAAGAACAAGGAAGGAATGAACTTTCTTCAGAGTTCTCAAGAAGAAAGAAAATTCTAGTGATTACCTCTGAAGGCATTATAACAGTTTATGGACCCAAACTCATGGTGAATATTCTCAAAACACTTCCTGATTCTCTTTGAAGTTCCTAGTCTCTCTCAGACACCATCATTTATCATAGTTCTTCAAAAAACTAATGCCAACAGTAACTGTTCTGAAAGAGCTTCATGTTTATGAAAATCACTAAAGCACAATTAAATGATCCCCGCATTTCGTTTGCATCTGTTGCAAGTGAGTGGTTCAGATGACTTAAAGAAGGACAAGCAAGGGATCAGCAATAGTAGGTTTAATATAATTTGCAAAAGCACAACAAACTTTGATGGCAAGGTTCACTGTTACTTGCTATATAGGATGCACACAAAGAAAAACTGGAATGAAAGCAATCTGCCATTATTTATGTAGATGCAACACCATGAGAAGTTAATATCAGAAGACCCAAATAAAATTAGATCCTCAGGTAATTACCACAGATCATGCTAAGTACATTTTTATTCACTATGAACATCCTAAGCAGCAAACCTCACCCTTAAAACAAGTTCAGTTCTGCCCACAAAAGCGTTTCTGTCAACAGATTAAGAGGACTCCATGCAAAAAGCATCAATCACCTTCCCTTATTCAGAAAGTTATATTCAGAAGGAAGTTCTGTTCAGAATCTCTTGTAACGGTTACAGACAAATAAAACTAGTTTATTCGTTTCTGTCATCTGATGGTTTATAGTATTAAACTAGAAGATAGAGAATTATGATGATTTCCACAGCTACAGGTGGAAGAAATTACCACCTTTTGTCATCCCTGTTGATAAAAGGAAATAGGAATCCATATCCTGTTCATTCACAATTCCCAAGAGAACTGAGTTCAGATAAAGGCCAAGTAGTTGGTTAAAGCTCTGTGCAAATTACAACATCATAAATTTCCAAATTTCCTTGTTTTGTTATGTAGAACATAAAAATTCAGGAATCCTCACATATTATTAAAAAAAAAAAAAAAAGAAGAAGAAATAAAAATCAACACAAGTTGCATGAGTGTCTCTTTAAAAGTTCACCTCAGACTGGAAAAGAAATCCCACTTCATAACGCATTATCATGATGATTAAAATAGCTGAAACAATTTTATAAGGTGCTAAAACCCTATATGCTGTATGGAGGAGCAGGCCATGGTTCAAAACTCAGGGTTTTGAAAACCCTTCCTCTGAACACCTCCTCCCATGGGGTGGGACAAGAGTATGATTGAAGTCCACAGGACTTCATTCATTTTCCAGTTTATGACAAGGATAATCACCTGAGTGACCTGAGGCTTCACGTCCTGGCTGTGATAAAATCAGCTTTGATGTTATTTCTTGCCTATGAAATAGACATAATCCTGTCTATTTCAGGCCCTGTAGGAGATAAATTTATTCAAATAACAAAGGTGAACCTAACCCTCAAAAACCCCTAAATTTATACAAGGCATATATCTAGAATATTTCTGACTCCAGTACTGAGCGAATCTAATCTACCCATGCAACTTGAATCCTGCCAGCAGTACCTGTGCAGGTGGTTAGGACCAGAGTGGGACATAAGACAAATCTAAAGAGAAGAGAAACCCCAGACAAACAAAAAACCCAAACCAACCAAAACACGTCTTGGGGACTTGCAAGTTTGCTGGTTTTTTTCCTCCGAAGTGCAATGGTTTTGTCCTCCTTTCACTCCTCTAGCTCCAGGAGCTAAAAACTCCTGTTCTTCACATGGTCACCATGCCCTTCACCAGTACTTGTTTCCTTCCTAAAATCATAGAATGCAGCAACTTCTGCTCTCTCCTTGTCACTAGAACCAAACACCTCAGCTTAAAAAACGGCAAGCAGGCTGGTCTAGATAAAAATGCTTTGCATTTCATATCTTGCCCAAAAGCATTTTCTGTCCTCAGGCTTGGGATAAAAAATATCAGTATTGCAGCTTTCTTAACTGGTAATATTCTCACCTTTTTTTCTCAAACTCATTTTTTTTGTATTTAATTTCCTTTTTGATTACAAGCCTCTGTTTTCTCAATATTTCACCTTGATACTTGAACCCATGGAGGGGGATTCCCCTTTTTAGATTAGATGCTGAATGTTATCCCTTTGCTACCCTGATACTAACATGAAGAGAGAAAAGTAAAGTTATCAGGTCTGGAATATAACACAGTAGAACAAAAGTATTATAATATGAATCCACTACAAACTTTTCATAGCTGTGAAATCCTTCCACAACGTGCCATAAATTAAATAGGAAACATTTCAGTAAAAAAAAAAAATTAAAAACCCACCAAACTGAAATCTTAACTCTTCTTTGTACTAAATCCCAGAAGGTCTGATGTTTTAAAACATTTCTCTATTATGAAATTCAGACATTAATATTGACATTTTTCATCTGGGTGTCTGAAAGCTGACTTTTAAGTAAAAATATTTTAACAGTTGGAAGAGGTTCTATCCATTTCAGAAGCTCTTGTGAAAAGATGTGAAGTTCTTTCAGTGTTTATGTACTTAACAGTAAATTCAAAGTGCCACCTTGTCACACTTCCAGGTGTGTAAATGCTGATTCTAATCTCTAGGCTGAAGTTTTTCTGTTCTTATGAGAAACCCTAAGATCATAAAGTAAGTTCAATGTGTAATGTTAGCATTTGCAGCTCTTTTGCTGCTACTAAAGCACAAACCTTATAAATCATACTCGTGCAGTCATCATTCCTCTAATTAATTTGCATATTAAATAGGCCTGCTCCTATTAAATCACCCAATATCTACTGTTGCCTCTCTATAATGAAGGAAAGTATCTTTGTCACCCCAACACTAACACACATCTGTCATTGGTCATTGTCATGAAAATGAGGGGAAAAAATATCTTCTGGGGACACTAGAAAATTGTTTTTGAGAATCTTATTTCAGTCCTAGCAATCATGCATAGGTGACAGTCTCTTGGGATGTAGGAGCTGCACGAGCAACTCAAGGCACCTTTGGGAATCTGATCCTCAGTCCCTTGAATAACCCAGCACAAGGAATACTCCTTCAAGCAGTTTCTACTTGAAAATAACAAGGAGTGGGAGAAATACATTCAAGACATGCAATTTTCCCATTGGTTTCTATGTTATGAAGACCATTAAATAAAAAGAGAAGCAGTGAGGCAAAGGAGAAGTACTGGAGTTTTACAGACTCTAAGACAGAACGGGGAAATTTGCTTAGATAAGCTTAACCAGGTCGCAGAATGGGCTAGAAATAAATAATATTTACATCAGGAATCCAATCTTTTGCCATTTTGTAAGTCAATAGGTTTGGGATTGATTTTGCTCATATATCTTTTATGGCTAACACAATGCATTAGTAGACTGCAAATATAATTTGTAGCATGTATTGCCGACACAGAAATACTCCAGAACTTTTCAGGCATACCTCACAGATCTGCAAAAATCCACTGTGTACATAGCTATGTACACAGATGGCTATCTGTGCCACTTCACTCTCATGTCACTTGGAGTAGAATTACTAGCTTGCTCAAGGTTTGCAGAGTGGGATGTATGAATTACAGACAGGACAGAAAAATAAACATTACTTGTCTGAGGGGTGACTACTGATGGTGCTTGGAGGGGGCAGAAATTTTTAAGGCAAAGTGCTGAAAGATCTCAGGCTGTGGACGTGTAGACAGTGACAGAACAAGGCAAGGAAGAGAGAGAAACAAGGAAAGGACACAACTATCTGGCAAGCTCAGCTGCAGCAAGCCTCTATTGTGCTTTGACATACTTTCTTTTAAGTGAAAAATAATTGCCCACCACCAGGGAGTTACTGAGTTCATCAGAGTTGGGGTAGAAATAAGGCAATATTCTGAAATACCTGTGAAATCAGTGATTGATTGATTGATTCATTGATTGATTGATTGACTCACTCACTCACTTGGGGTACATCACTGATCTTATTTCCACCACTGAACTGCAAAATCTACATGTCACGTTCAGACATCTAGATGCAAAAAACTGTGAACACAGGAGAATTATAGAAGAGTTTGGGCTAGAAGGGACCTTTAATGACCATCTAGTCCAAGCCCTCTGCCATGGGTAAGCCCATCTACAAGTAGACCAGTTTGCCCAGACCATTGTCCAACCTGACCTATGAGGTTTCTAGGCACGGAATCAGCTCTCTGGGCAACTTGTGCCAGTGTTTCTCCATTCTCTTCATAAACAATCTCACCTGTCTTAGACCAAAAACATGAGTCCTTGTCCTATCACCACAAGCCCCACTAAAAAGTCAGCCCCCGCCTTTCTTGTAGGTGCCCTTAAAGTACTAAATGGCCTCAATAAAACCTCTCTGGAGCTTTCTCTTCTCCAGCAGGACTTAGCAGCAGGAGACAAAGGCATAATCACCAGCAGAGAGCAAACCCATCTATTTTATTTCTGTGTGAGGAAAAATGCACAGATTAGAGGATGAGTAAACTTATTTACTCTTTCAGATTTGTGAGCTTTTTCACATGACCTTTCTTTGAGCCACATAGGCACATATCAAGACACCAGGCTGATTCAATCAGACAGCTGTGCATTTACCAGGTACTCCGTGGCCCTTCCTCAAGGAAGCCTTTCCAATTACAGAAGGGCTGACCTAAGAGCAACTTTTCCTTTATTTTGCCATCATAGGTTTGGTTCAGGATCATCATAGATTGCACCATTCACAAACTCTTGCCCTTTAAAATCTTTACCCCCATCACTGTGAGTTTTCAAATGCAATAGCAGTCCCCAGCAGAGTCAAAGAACCTTCCCCCAAAATGCCATCTGTTTTCCACAACAGTAATGTCTGCACTAGGAAAATCTGCAGTCTTTTGGAAACAGGAGGCTTTTAAAGCTTTTGAGAATCTTCTGAATCCCAAACAAAAGATTATTAACTTTTCTAAACTGATCCTCACGTGGACCTAAAAATAAATCTCCACTTTATATATAACTGTCGCTTGAATTAGAAAGCTGCCCTTTATCTAACAAAAAGAAAAATGGCATTTAAAGCACATATAATTCATTTAGCTTTCTGTTCATTCATTAGCTGAACACACTTTTCACCTGTATTTTTCATTATTCACAGTAAGTCTATTTTTACAAGAGTATTTTGACAACTTTTTAACAGCAAGTGCTCACTGATTTTATGGCAGTCCTCTGCAGAATGTTCTACAGGATATGCTTCCATGGCATGGTACCAGCAGAACTCAATGTTTGCTCTTCCTTCTTAATTCAGTGTGTTAATACCATTTGGAGGGTTCTAATATTTAAAACTACCCAGTCCTCAGCAGATGCCATGAATCTGTACAACCACATGGACCATGGGAGAACAACAGCAAAGAACCATCACGGACTCTCCCCACTTTGCCTAATTCTGCCAGGATCCTGCTGCTATTGCAAGTTATGTGGCTGGATAACAAGGCCTTCAGCTGTGATAATTTAATGTGTTCAGTGTGATTAAAGCACTACTACACTTATTCCTCCCACGATTGATGACTTCTTTCTGGAATAGTCAAAGGGAACTGTCTATTGGCTTTACATTCATAAACTCATTTACGTCTAGTATTCCATTAAAATATGATTCAGCTGCATCCAAGCTAACTTTAAACACACAGAATAGGCTCAATCACACTCTTTTCATTCTTTGACTCTTCACAGTCTTCAATTTGCAGGTCACAAAGACACAATGGTCAAAAATGGTCACACAATGGTCTCAAAGGCACAATTGGTTTCCTTCAAGTAACACCATGGGCAGAAATCTCTGGCTCATGACCAGATTAGAATTTGACCTTTTCCCACACAGAAAATGCAATATGCAACTTATTCTAAAAATGTAGTTCTATCTTTGTTTAAAATGCTGTCAACTCAACCACTGTCTTCACAACCTCGTTCTGCAGATTAGCTCACAGAAGAATATAAGCATTGAACTAGGAACAAATAGCACTGTTTTAAACCACAATGCAGGAGTTTTCCCCTATAGGACTTATTTAAACCAGTCTGGAGCACTGCATAAAAGCATTCATATTTTAGTCTGAATAGTGCTTATTTTGGATGATGATTGTTTCTGTGGGTGTTTGGCACCACTGTAACTGATGAACAATTCCTATATTAGGCTAAAGAGATTCAACCTCTTTCCGTAGAGAAGTTTAGCTCCTTGACAAACTCATGGTGCTCCTTATCAGCTGTGGGTTTTTAGCAAGGCAGGGACAGCACATCCAGACAAATACTTCTGAGGGGTTTTAATTATTATAAGTCATCAGTGAATAACTCATGGCAACCTTAGTGAACGTCATTTCTTTTCTGTTCTGCAATCAGCTTATTTTGGAATTCAGCTACTTTCTGGAATTGTTGTTCCCCGCACAGAAATTTGTCAGATGCAGTCTCAGCTTGAAGATCTATCAAAAGCAGCTTCTTGTAAGTAGCTGCTGGACAAAATTCAAATTTGTGTTAGGTTTCATGTGTTAGGGCTCAGGACAACTTTCTTATTCTATTAATTGCAAAACTATGACTGGAAGACATGGGTTTCACTCAGAACTTACTCATTTAATTAATCAGGTGGGGATTTATTAGGGAGACTAAGGGAATGTTAGCTTCTTCTCATTCTAAGAACATAAGACACAACTGTGCCATTTCCAACTAATCAATATTGTCAAGGATTCTGATCACATCTGAACTGATGAAATACTTACTTTTTAAAAATGTATTTAAATAAGTCCAGCGTCCTTATGGAATTTTCTCTTCTTAATTTGGCAGGATATCTGCAAAACGAAGCTAACCCAAGACAAATAAACTTACATGTGTAAGTAATTTCAGGGGACAAAATACACATAATTCACTCAGTTGGAGTGCAAGAACTCTGTTACACACAACTGAATTCACTCTTGTAAGCAAACCAGTAGCTTAATTTAAAAAAAAAAATCTCAAAATACTAGCTGCAAAAACCACCTGCTAGTTTTGGTAGACTCAAATCATATCAATTTATCATGAGGCTGTTGAATACTGGATTTCCTGTGCTCACTTTTATCCACCCCAAAATACTTACAATTCTTTATTAGACAGAGATTTCATCTAAGTCACATTAGATACTCCTTTTTTATTATTATTTGTTCAGTGGGTAGATTTCTGCATTTGTCTTCTCCTTTACTTCAACTCCTAGCCAAACCAAGTAGCTATGTACCCCCAGCTTACAGATCCATAAGAGATATCCCCAATGGCTGGGGACTTTGAGACATTTAAGTGATGTGTGTGGCTATATTATAGTTCTGCTGTCATCCTTACATATTTATTCAGGTTTAGTTCATGAACAACTTGTGTGTGTGTGTGGGAAACAATTCAGCTTGCAATTAAAGATGCCTCCTCCATGGCAAAAATGTCTCAGAGAATCTAGAACATCTTTCCTATTCATATTGAAATTCAGCAGCTAAAATAATATCTTCCCAAGTGATGTTCCCAAGGAGTTCCCTGCTGCCTGCAGAAAAAGTCTGAGGTAGGAGACCCTTAGCACTTAAATCTGATCTGCATTCTGGACAGATTCCAAAATTTTTCTTTCTCTTCAGCCTTTGTCAGCTATAAAAATGTTTCTGCTATTAATTTATGAGCCAATGCCCAGGTGGCCAGCTGTTAATGTCACTGACAGACTGCTTGCTCCTGTAGAGTGGTGCCTCACTCCACTGCTCTTCCCACTGAGGTCAGCTTGCTGGGGGCAAGCGGTGCACGAATTCAGCAGGATTTGGCCTTCACTGGGAGCCTGAATCATTCTATGAAAACTGAGTAAAGGACTCTTCTGGTTTCCTGCCCAGTCAAAACTTTTATGTAATGTGGAAAGGGATAAAGTTCCTGCAGTACACATTAAAAATATGCTGAGGAAAGCACCCTGGGTTATTCGTGCCTCAGGCGAAGACAAACCCGCCTGTGGGATTGAGTTAGCTCAAGGACCTGGCTGCACGAGGTGGGTGAGTGGGGAGGATGGGGGATTCTGGTGTCTGCCTCAATGACACCAGCTCTACATCCATCACCAGACCTGGCCCCTCACAGTGCCCCTCTCTGCCACTCCACATTTGGGGATCTGAGCCCAACCCTGCTGATGAGGAATGAGCTGTGACAAAACTGGACAAGTCCTGCAGTAATGGAATCAGGGCTGACTGCAGCATGTGACAATCCACCACCACACACCGTCTCTCCTGCCGTGAAAGACTGTCTGACTTTCCAAGGGCATTCTACATCACAGAATGTTCTCAGTTAGAAGGGACCCACAGGGATTACCAAGGCCAACTCTTCAGCTGGCCGCACACAGGGATCAAACCCCCCACCTTGGTGCTATCAGCACAAGAGCCAATCTCAACTCGTTAGCTTCCTTCCTCAGTAAAATCATTTTTATTTCTTGCTGTAACAGCAGCCTCAGCCAGAAGCAGCAGCCTAAGAAGTGCATGGGGGAGAGATGACTGTGTGAAATGTTTCCATCTCTGAAATGAATAATGGGATGTTTGCATTTACCTTCCCCACAGTGAGTCTTGGTTGCCTTTCCGTGCTCCACTCTTCCTGTGACCCTCAACTACTACCCAAAATCAGTGTTTTCTCACACACTGGTGGAATCTGTTGGGTCACAGCCTGGCCAAGAGAACCCCAGATCCAGGGTTTTGAATGTGTTTTGTGAGTCTCTCTGCAGGTACACACGTTTTTTTAATTAATTTTAAATTAAATTAGATGCTGACTATGGTACAACTTAAATTGGAAAACATGGAGCAGCCTAGCCTTGCCTCCTGTAATTTTGTCTTGGCACTGAACTGCAGCAAAAATCCTGGTTTTTAAAATTTTAAAATCAAAATAACCAATACATTTATAACCTTTGTGCCTGGGGAATATCACAAAAATGAGCACTGGTAGATTTGAGGCTTGTTGAGGATGAGAAGAATTTAACAACTACACCAAATGAAGTAATAAACAACTGGGGGTTTTTTTACAGTGGTTTATTACTTGTGCCTGTCATTGTCATGCTAAAACTGCACATTGCTCTGGGCATAAAGGGGGATTTTAAAAATAATTGGAATAGTTGGAACTTACACAAAAATATAAGTTCATTGCTGTGGCTGAAAAGAGTTGTGAAAATGTTGTCTTACCCTGAAAAGATAAAAATTTTGTCCAAGCTTCATACTGCATATATTTAAACCCAGACGTTTGTCAAATTTTCAGTGATTTACTGTGGTTTGGACTGGTTTTCAGTCTGAAAATTACAAGTTGTTGCATTCAGTCTGCTGTAGCTAGACTTTCTCTAATCTGAAATAAGTGTGCTGTGTGAATTTTGCTTTGTGTAAAATAGCATGAAATGTGCTACAAACACAAGTTTATGCAGGAATAACACCAAACTGAGGTCACTAAAAGAAAAAATAAGCCCTTGATTGTCCTCTTACTATACAAATTCAGAACCTTACTCTTAGATAGTAAGGTGCAGAATTACTCTCAGGCTGGAGCAGCAACATTTTAACTCTGGCAGATGAAATAGACTTGAGTGGGAATTAAATATTCCAGGCATTTTAAAAATAAACTCAGTGGACTTTTATAGGAATGGTCCATAGACTAAGGGAAAGATAGTTGTGAGAAAATCTATCAAAAGATCAGAAAGTTTATGGTGCATTGGGAAGTGTGAGATCTGGTGTAACCTAAATGGCGCATAACGGGTGGACACTGTCCTGGTTTCAAATCTTAAATGGCTCTCATCTCAGTCCATGAGGTGAGGTTTTTCCCTCCCCTGGCTCTCCTTGCCATCCAATAGGGCAGGGAGTGAGCAAGAAGCTGTGTGGCACTAAACTGTCAGCTGGGGTTGAAACACAGCAAGGACAGACCATAATTTTGCTTCTCTAGAAGTAAGAGAAGCAGCTAAGCTCAGAGTACCAGTACTTCGTAATCTCTTTATCCCTAGGGGCATTGTATTGGTTTGGCATAAATGGTAGAAAAACCAATTGGTGATCCGTTTTGGAACTGACAGCTAAGTTGGCCAATCAGGTAAAAAGTGTACACCCCTGGGACACCGCTTAAATACAGGAATCTTGGGAGATTTGCCCTTTTTCCACGGACTCCCGCCATGAGGTAACATCGCAGCCGGGCCGAGGGGCCCGGGCCCAGGGCCCCGCCGGCCCCGGGAGTCCCCGGGAGCCGCGGCCGGGCC
>WBMY01007853.1:61316-73740 GCA_013397315.1 Donacobius atricapilla
ATTTTTCTGAAATGGATGTTGAAGTAGAAATTGATGCAGTGATCCTATTGAGATGTCTTGGAGCCTTGTCACCAGTGAAGAATAAGAAGTCCTTTATTGTGAAGCTGTGCATCTTTAAAAGGTGAAACCCCATGTTAAGTCCACAACCCTTATGTGGCCATATGAAAGGCTGCATTTGGGAACCTCACAGATGCAGTGTTGGGCGGGCTGCGTTTGTGGGAGCTGGAAGTCACAAACAGACTGTGTCTCTTGTAGAAAGTTACCAGAAGAATCAGGAGGGACTTGTCTCTCTCAAAAGACTGAATGAGAGAATATTTTATTAAGTGCTACTGACTTAAGAGTTCTGATGTTTTGTCTCTTTGCATTGTTTTCGTGGAAAAGTAGATTGTTGCTAGGGAGGAGGGGGGTTGTCTTTGAAAGGGTTTCGTGGTTGTTTTTTTGTTTACCCTTTAGTGTATGTTAATAAATCTGTTTCTATTCTTAAGTTGAGCCTGCTTTGCCTTGCTTTTTTTTTTTTATTCTATTCCACTAAAAAAATGAAAGTTAGATCCCTACACTATGTTTCACAAAACAAATTTGGCGAATGTGATAACCACTCCATTTTTGGTGTTTCCGCCGGGTTTTGAATTTTAACCCATTACAGGCATGTAGCAGATTCACACTCTCAGTTCAGTTTCAGAAACTGAGGAAATGACCAGGAAAACTGATTTCTTCTGGAGGCCTGGCATCTAAACTGTCCATGGTCTTATCAACCCAACCAACTTCTTACATAAAAATTCTTTTAAAATACAGAAGACTAAAATATGAGCTTGCTGAAGATTCTGTAATTTAATAATTACAGAATCACGGATTAGTTTGGGTTAGAAAAGACCTTTAAATGTCACAGGGTTCAATCTCCCAACAGTGAGCAGGGACTGCTTTGTCTTCTTATTCAGTACCTCTAATTAAAAGCAAAAATGCAGGTTTTTTCCATGGTTCTTTGTCAAGGGATAGTACACCCAAAGCTTCTGACAAACACACACAAAAACATAAGTTAAATATGTTATGGTTATGTCTTCATTTCCGATGCTTGGCAGTCTCTCTGGAGATTCACACATTAGGATCTCTGTCTATAAGAGTTACAGCTGACATTTAGCTTTTCTCCAGGTTTGCAAACAAGAGAGAAAAGCCTTGACTTCCTTCCTCTTCATCACAGAACTCTCAGCTTTCCCACTTGCCAAGAGGAAGTTGGCTTCAGGATTCTCTGGTGCTGCAAAAGTGGTGCTCTGTTTTCTCAGAGGTGTTTAATTCCCAGTGACACCCATGTGCCTCCCTGTGATGGGCCAGAGGAGTGCTGGGCTCCGCGTCTGACAGCAAAAAATGGAAACTCAGAAAGGATTCATGGAGTGTGTAACAGAGCTAGAAAGCTGGAAATCAAAATGTCATAGCCTAGGATTACATTATAAAGCCTGAGCTGTCTCTACTCTTTCTCTTCACATGATATACCTATCCCCTGCTATCCAGCAGCACATTTAAAATAAGTGAGTTTGCTCTGAGAGAGCACACTTGCACAACAGGAATAATTTGACGCCAGCATTTGTGCTTGGGAACTGTGTGAGTGTGCTGTTCAAGGGGACTTGTGTTTCCAAAACAGACTTTATAAAGATCAGAGTCAGTTTTCATCAGGCAGATTGCGTAAATTCTTCAGTTTTTAGGTTACTTCTGGAGTATGACAAAAACCATTTGTCATATGTGTCTGGCTGGACTATTGCTTCTCCTGCATCACCTCACCAGGAGCGCATCTAGCATCACATTATTTAAAGGCTCCCTGGACAAAAGCCACATATCCGGTTCATTTATTTCCTCCTAAAACCACAACCCTGGGTGAATGCCATTCTCATTTGTACTTTATCTCATGTGTCAGCATTTTACAGACATTTTCCTTCTGCCAGTTTAATCTCCCATGTGAGCCTAATCCTGACAAACTTCAGAATTATTTGCTCTTCTAAGACAATTTCTTTGTCACGTGTTTTTCTGACACCACTGTGAAGGGGATTTAGTTGTAATCTAGACCATAGCAGACAAAAGAATTTGTTGGAGAGGTCAACAGCCTGCTCCTCAATATCACAACTGTGTAGGACTCAACGCACAGGCGTGGGTACGACAGTTGCCTGGAGGCTAGAATGGACCCACCACATTCAAGGAGGTATTTTCTGCTGTTAGGAGGCTGGGAGGGAGTGCTGCACGAAGTTTGGATCCTCACAGTGACTCACATTTCTTTCAGAGTGGGACCCCTGGCATCTCAGTTTGAAAGACAGGTGTCTGCTAGGGAGGGGCAGGGTCTCCCTAGCAATGGAGTATTCAAATCCACTCCCTCCAGTTACTATAATTTAGAAAATGTGAAAAAAACCAATCACTTGTTAAAAAAAAATTTAAAGTTTAATAAAATAATTATAGAAACAATAATAAAAATTAGAGCAATAAGAATTTTGGACACTCAGAGTTAGGATAATACAAAGACAATAAAAACAAAAAACGTACAGACATCTGGGTGTCCTAAACTCTAATTGCTTAGGAACACGCCTTGAAACAAAGGGTCGACCCTTAAAAGCAATAGTCTGTTGCATATTCATATATCTCATACATGATGCAAAAACTCTTTCTGGTTCCTTTCTGGTTTTTGTCAACTTCTTCCTTCAATTTTTATGGCTCTACCAAGTCTTGAAGAAGGTGTCATGGTGTTTGTTTTTGCCTGATAAGGAAGCACTAACTCTTGCTGTTATCTCTGTGCAAAGAATTTCTTGGTTATTTCATCCACTGTTTGTGCTGGTTAAAAGAAAAAAAGTATCACATAACTTCTATTTCAATATTATGCTATAGCCTAAATCACACTACTTAAAAAGATTAATACAACATTACTAAAAAAAGACTAACACAACATTATTTTCAAACATAACACATATAGTATTCATTTTAATATTTGCAAAAAGCCAATCATACAATATGCATTTTTCACAGAAAATTAAAGGGGCTTTTAGGCAGAGGTATGGGGATAGGAATAACAGTTCTTTACTAGTATGTATAAGAAGGCAAACAAACAACAACAACTACATTAACGACAAAACCAAACCAGGAACCTCAAAGAGCTGTGCGTCACAAGGCCCGGGATGGTCTGATCTCAGTGCCCCTGCAGGACTTTGAGAGCACTGTGAAAAACAAGGTTCACTTTCCTTGTAAATTTTAAGAAATAGGTTTAATAAAAATAAGACAACTCGGAGACAGATTGCAAAACAAAGGAATTAACAGCCGGGTGGCTTGACATCTAGCCTGCTGTTTCAGAGGCCTTCTTTCTATTGCATCAGTCTGATGCGTATTCAAACTTTTCTACAAATTAGTTTCCATATTCCAGGAACTGTTTAGCACAGGCGCTCCTTGGGTCTGCCTTTTTAGAGCATGCAAGTTTCTTGGCTGTGTCTTCATTATCACCTCCAGCTTGGGCCTTGGTCCATACTTTCCACAGACAGTCAGTGCTGATAGTTGGCACATGAGCAGCAGGGTCCTCACCATATGTTCACTGGATGTTATCCCAACCAAACAGGTTGTTCAGTTACAAGCATAACTGTATATCAGCTATCTCTCTCCTATGTTTTTGTTAATAGCAGAAATAAAAACTATANAGGCGCTCCTTGGGTCTGCCTTTTTAGAGCATGCAAGTTTCTTGGCTGTGTCTTCATTATCACCTCCAGCTTGGGCCTTGGTCCATACTTTCCACAGACAGTCAGTGCTGATAGTTGGCACATGAGCAGCAGGGTCCTCACCATATGTTCACTGGATGTTATCCCAACCAAACAGGTTGTTCAGTTACAAGCATAACTGTATATCAGCTATCTCTCTCCTATGTTTTTGTTAATAGCAGAAATAAAAACTATATCTTAACAGCAAAGTTATAATATATATATATAGCATTCACCTTAATATTTGTGAAAAGCCAAGTCCATAATATGCATTTATAACAGCACCAAGCTGGAAGGATGGAAAGTCCCAGGCTGGTGGTATTAGAAGCTCTGCCAGTGGTAGCTGGAAGGGCAGGGATGTCCCAGCAGGGCAGGGCAGTGCAGGGATGCAGTGTAAGAAAAAAGCCCCAAAAGCCATGCTGAAGAAAGTGGTGGCAGTGGGACAGGACCAGCCCAGCTCCAATAGGGCAGGAGGAGGCGAGCTCAGAGTTGCTGGGCACACGAGCAAATGATGGCAGATTTCTCAGGACTGGACTCCGTGGGACAGAGAACTCCTCCTGCAGCAAGAGCGGCCTGACCGTTCTCTCTCTCCAATGCCGAGAGCAAGAGAGCGAAGCTACCCCCAATCCCATCCTTGACCTGCCCCAAATCTTGGGGTATCTTTTTTCCCCTTAGAGAGAAAACTCCCTGAGACCAAAAAAGGGTGTAGCCCGGTGGTGCACTCTCCTTTGGCCAAGTCTTTGTTTTGGTCAAGCACCCACAAGTACCCAGTAGTTAGTCTCCTACCAACTTATGGGGAAAAATTCTCTAAGTAAAAAAAAACAAAGCTAACCCCCAACACCCTGGCAAGCTGCATTTTCTGCTACACAGCTCCAGTGGGTGCCCAGAGGCACGAGCAAGCCCACAGACTATGAAGAATGCAGCTGACTCCTGCCCAAATCCATTTTGCTTGTACCAGAAATCCTCATTAAAGCTAGTAATTTGGATAGGGTCACCCCAGCTGATTTGAGGAAGGGTTTAAAAAGTCAGTTTCTAAAGCAGCTAACAGAAGGGTTAAGCCCACGTTGCCTGTACGCTTCTCTGACGTGATGAGGCAATTTGCCAATTTTGCAGCCCTCAGTAAACTCGACAGACTTGTTTAGCTGAAAAAATTGGGTGAATTATTTCTTAAATACATGCTGTTGTGGCCTTTCCCTTAGCTTGCTTGTTCAGTCTTTTCCTGGTTTTTTTTCACCATTCTTATAATTCAACTTGGATAAGCCCCTGTGATTTCTTACTCTTCCCCCTAGCACATTTTACCCCCACATCTGAGCCAGAGGGAACAGGAGCAGACAAACAGTACGAAGCCTCTGATCCTGCTGGCGTGATGCAGCAGTGAGATGCCCTCCTAACCTTGTGAAAATCAAAGCCTTTCTTTGAAAGTTAAACAGTCTTTATTCATCTTTATTGAGTGTTTACATCAAGTGGCCTTTTGAAGACAACCAAAGCAGTGCAAGGGTTGCACATTGCCTGTAATAATTTTATATTTGCCACAGAATTCAAGGCAGGGGGGCGTGGTGCAGAAGCACCACGGTGCCAGCAAAGCAGTATTGATATTTTTTTCAGAACTCTGTGTTTGCTCTGTGAGGTGTTTGTCTGACCTCACTACTCAAATTATATTGCTGCTCGTAACGATTTTGACACTGACTTCAAACAGATTTTTTTTTCCTCTTCCCACCTCCCTGCATTTTCACAAGCACTAAAAGTGTCATCTTGGGATAAAGAAGCAAAAACATACAGGGAAAGTTGCATTAAATCCAGTCTGGCGCCATGGAATGGCATCATGTTTTCATGAAGGATGTCCTGAGCAGGGCCATGATAGGGGATCTCCCAGTGGAACAAAAATTGGAGAAGCAATCTTTTTTGTGAGCCTGCCTGCTGAAAAAAAATCAGGTAAAAAACCAGTGCACTCACAGCGAAGACACAACCACATGAGCACACCACTCCAGGAACCAGTTCCATGCTTTCGGTCAGGGCGTGCCAGCTCAAGGAACGAACAGTGGGGGTTGACTTTTCTTCTTCAACAACTCACTGAGGATTTGGAATAGCACCTTTCTGGCATAAAGCTGGTTCTTTTTTGACAGGGCTGTGACCTGATCTCTGCTTTACCTTCAGGTCTGGAATGTCCTGATGGCTCTTTCCTGTACAGTTGGTTCCACAAGATTTCAAGACCCAAGAGAGAGCCTTTATACCCAAGCAGCTCTTGGATTCCCAGTTCACCACCTGCCTAGGACCAGGACCTTCTAAAGGTTCTCTGTGCCACCCATTATGATGCTGTAAATAGTGCTGTGACCAATCCTATCTACTGGAGCTGTTTCCATCACTATCATATGAATCAACAACTTAGAAGATATGATAGAATGGAATCGATTTAAAAGTAAATATAACTAAAGGCATTGACTGTAACTTCACATAGAGGATCAAGGTACAAAGCCAGATGCTTATGAATCAACCAAGTCAATACAGCAGCTTCTCTTCCACTTGTCCCTCTGCCCAGGATTATTGTTTCTCCAAGATGGGAACAACAGGGAGTATTAAAAATGACTGGAAAGGAGGAAAACATGACTAAGTGTCAAACTCAAAACACATGGCATAACCAAAATATGTGGCAAGTGGGGATCCCAAGGGGGTTTTACAGCTACTTGTTTGGAAAAATACACACTGCCACCTCAGACAGGGAGCAATAAAAAAAAAAATCAACTGGATCACACTAACAGAGAGAATGATGCTGTCACGCACAGCTGAACATTTCCTCCCTCATCCTGGCAGTGGGAACAGGGCTCACAGAGTATATTTGTGTCTCCTTTAGGCACCTTTAATCAGTACCAGTGGTAAAAAGAGGCCGTGACTGAGTACTAGTGACTTTTTTTTTTTTTCTTTTTTTAATTTATAGGTACTTGGAATGTCTTGAGGCCTCCCTGTGGTCGCATTAGTTGTAGAGGGGAGACTAGTAAAGCCAGAGGGAATGGTGGGCTCTGTGCCACTTCATGTCAGCGTTACAAGGTCCCCTGCTGCTCTTCTATCCAAAAAGGATCACAGAGACAAAGTGGTTGAATGCCTGTTTTCCTTACTCACTCCTTGAGCATCTTACGACAGGGTCAGTCTCTCAGGACTTATACTGCCAAAAGAAACAAAGTGGAAGTTTTTGTTCCCGTAGCAAGAACTGTCTCAGCTTCTTCTGTGAGGCAGTAGAGTGCACATAGCCCTCACTGATGAAAATCCATTTGACTGCAAAGCAGTTGTTTGGATTTGACACCAGGCCTGCCCACAGAAGGATATGTGCAGACCTTAGTGTTGAGTGTATGAATTTTGGCAGAAAATAAACCCTCTTGCAGATCAGAGGGGCTGGGTGTGCCTGGGCTTAGAAGCTCTGGTTAGAAGCAATTCGGCACTATCAGCCTGGCCATGTTCAGTAGGAACAGTCATAATCACCGATTCACAAATAGTGCAGTTTATTGAAAGAACAGAAATAAGAGATTCAGAATTGCCATGGATGAACAGACCAGCTGTGAGACAACTCTGATAAAAACCATAATATTGTGTTAACCTGGGTAATAGCAATCCTACACAGAAGGTTACCAAAAAGGTGTCCTCCGCTGAGGGAAGGGAGAGCAGAGGAACCAGTTATCTGTCTCTGTCTGGTTTTTTGGTTCTTCCTCCTAGCTAGGTGAAATTTCTACCCTCCTTATATACAGCCCAAACTTCACCTCCTCCTCCCTCTTACAAACAGCAGGATCAAGATGGACAGTTGAGTCATATAGTAATATAAGTGGTAGCACATACCTCATTAAGCTTATTAGCCTATGCAGGGATATGAACTTCAAAAGACAGGCAAAACTCATTTTTTGGCTGTGCTGTCCTTCAAATTTTCAGTCGCACAACCTTGTTCTGTTCTTATATCTTATCTTCACAGGACGTCCCCCCCACAGCCAGCTCAGCTTTCCTAATGTCAGCCATGCAGATCTCCATCTGCAGAGATAACACGGAACGAACACAGCATGTGCTGCACATAACAAGCCTTGGCCCTTCCCTGACTCCTTCAAGGATCACCATCCACCCCACAGTACGTCTGGTGCAGCCAGTCTATTGATGATCCACCACAGCCAACTGAAGGTTTTCAAACACAACACTTAACATCCTTAATGCAGGTTTAGATAATTGAAAAAGTTTGCAAATTCATTTTTTCTGGCTGGTGAAAGAGTGTGGAGGAAAGAAAGTAAGAAACATCCAGATTACTATTTTTTCCCTTCAAGTGGCAATTCAAATAACATTGAAAAACATAGCATTTTTAAATCTTGGAAACTGCATTTAGATAAATTGGAGCATCTAAATAGAAACAAAATAGTCCACTCCTAGTAAATGAAAGGATTAATTTTATCTGAACAGTTAATTTTTCCCTAACTCTCATTTTCTAACTATGTTATGAAAAGAGGTGGGGAGGGAATCATTCCAGAATGACCCAAAATAAGTCTCTCACCCACTCCAAGGCTAAAGAGACAGCGTGAGGTGTCCTCATCTCAGCTCATGACTTGGGCTTTTAGAAGACGTGAGCAGCTAAAAAAGGGGCAGATGAACATGGATTTAAGTAATATAACGCTTTGCAAGGCCCTGGGGTTTTTTCAGCAATGGGAGCAGAACAACGCAGAGCTGGACAGAAGGACTGTGATAACCTATTTTCAAACCAGCCCAGTTGCTCAGAGGAAACAAGCTTTGTAGGAGGTCGCTGTGATACATACAGGACAAATGTTCTGCAGCCCAGAACGCAAACAAACCAACCCTACTTCAAAGAAACAACAGTGAGCCAAGCAAGCTGAAAGAGCAGTAAGAGAAATATGAGTGGTGATTTTAATCACATTTCCCTGCTGCATTTTTTATTGCTGAAGGGCTTTCACCAGCTCTACTGTCATACTCAGACATTGATCAAGGATGGATAAATTCTGTGGCCACAGTTCTCCAGCAATCAATGCCACCAGCACTGCTCAACTCATGGTTACACAGGGTGACAACTAGCTCAGAGGAGCTGCATCCACCTGCCTGGGCCTGCCTGGTCTTGTTTCAGTTGAATAACTGACAGGAAAGAAAAAAAAAAAAAAAAAGGCAGAAATTACATTCCTATTGTTGCAGTGTGTTCTATTGTGGTTTTCCATGTTTTATTGTGGTTTATTCCCAATGGTTTGGTCTATCTTCAGTTTGTACTCCCTACCCCCTTTGCACTGTTAGTTTGGCCCAGACTGAATTTTCCCACATGGTTGTCAACCCTCCCTCCCTATCCCTTGTTATGGGAACGCCCTTTGTCAATCTTGTCTTGTATCTCCCCCTGAATCTAGAAAATTCCCTGCCTATCTCATTGTATTTGATGCCCTATCCATTAGTTTGTATTGCTCCCCTCCCCTTATTTACTCCATTGGATTATGTACTGTACTCCTCGCCTTATGTTCCTCCCCTATGTGTATTGTTGGAAAGATTTGTACCACCTCCTGTACCCACCCCTGTATGTAAGTTCTGACTGAGCTGCTCTCGGGGCCTCACCTCACTGGTCCCTTCAGGGATTTAAACCTATTTGGGGGGCCCCATGTCACCGACCCCCTCAGGGAAATGAACTGCTTGGAGCCCATAGGTGAGGGCTCTCCTCCCTCCCTGGGCACGCTCTAACAGCTGGTGACCATGGCCAGCTCTCTCTCTGTCAGAGAGCAGTGGCAGCCCCTGCTCTGCCCTGCTGCTGGAGCAGCTGAGGGCTTGGGGCAGCTCTCCTGCCATGGTGTTGTCTGCAGCACCTGAGATGACAGAAAGGGCTCTCTGGTGAGACCCACGGGCCGGGTCACCTACGGCAGCACCCACTGCGAGGAACAGAAAACAAGGGAGGAGTGCTGAAGGCAGTCAGTTAGCATGAACTTGAAAAAAGTCAACAACTCTGTCAAAAATTCTGTATTTTATTCAGCCCTGGAAGAGGGACTGCAGTGCTTCTAAAAAGCAACATGCAACTGACAGCAGTCTCCAAGTACTTTATTAGGCTAAAACAATTGTGCTCTTTTGCACATGAATATTTATGAAAGAAAAAAACTCAGAAAAATTAATGACATAACTTTCCAAATATATAAACTTTGGTGGCATTTATATCCTTAGGGCACTTTTCTGGAAATATTCCAACCTCTCACACAGCAGTACTTAAGGAGTACTTAATGTTTTCTTAAAAACAAACCCTGTGTTCAAGCCCT
Organism: Donacobius atricapilla; assembly: GCA_013397315.1. Classification (NCBI taxonomy): domain Eukaryota; kingdom Metazoa; phylum Chordata; class Aves; order Passeriformes; family Mimidae; genus Donacobius; species Donacobius atricapilla. The sequence continues at coordinate 71,284 of WBMY01007853.1, forward strand.
TTGTTAAATCAGGGACACTGCAGAGAATTTTATTGACAAAAATATTTGAGCAAAGAGTAAAAATAAGCATAAACATCAGAGAAGACAAATTAGTAATTTATTTATTGCTATAAATAATCAAGCTGTAAAGATACTTTCAAGATGTAGAGCCATTTGAGTCAAAAGTATTACAAAGAGAAGTTTGACCACTCTGTACAGTTCAGGTTTCTAACAGTGACAACTTGCTATGACTTGCTCAAAACTGAGTCCAGAGCAGGAATTCTTTACAGCCATGAGCCCTAGAGTGGCACTGGTGACCAAAAAAACATGAAGCATTAAATGAATGACAATTTAGGGTTGTCTGTTAAGACACAGAAGAGTTATCAGTATTTATAAAAATAATTCCCACATAAAAACTAGTAATTATCTAACAGAGCAGAAAATTTATGTACTTTCCAGTTTTATTTTCAAACCTAACAAACAGAATGCAGACAAAAAAGACAACACCTCTGGAGCTGTACAAATCTCAAGTGATCTCTTTCTCACTACCTGAAAGGTAACTCACATGGTTCAGGGAAAAAGAAAAATTTTCTCTGCATGGTGTGAGATTTACTATAGCCAAAGCCAATTCTCCCAGCCAATAATTCCTTATTGCTAACAGAGGAGACTTGGAACACCTGTGCTAACACAATCCATTCCTTCAAAGAAAATGAGGAAAAGTGAAAAGAAGAAGCTGGGCTGATCAGACAAGAAACAAAAATGCGATCATAAGACTGGAAGAAAAAAGGAAGAAGGGGAAATAGGAAATTGTTGCTAACTCTTAGACATACTATCAGCTCACCTCTACAGATAGAACATGATGCAGCCTTGGCCTACAGACCACCCTTCTGCCATCTGCAGATTTCCATGTTGGGAACCAATTTTGAAAACTTGTACCAATTTAGAGAGAGCAGTGTGGGAGAAACACGAGCTTTGAAGGATACTTGGAAGTTAACAGAAGGCAGGTGTGTTTGTCAGTATGCTGGGGATAAGGACATGTTGGGAAGAAGACATCTGAGACAGAGAAACAGCAGCATGGTTGCCCCAGACCTTGGTAAGACCTTGCTTTGAAGACTTTATACACGCTCGGTGAGCCCTGCTCAAAAAAGATGAATTTAAAAAGGAAAACACACAGTTCAGACCTATTGGGAGGCAGTAGCCTCCTCTTCCATGCAGCGTGATGGGGAGTGTTTATTTCTATACAGATTTTGTGCATACCAGTGGAAGAAAAACCAAGGGAGGAAAACTATGTTTTTTTCAGCAATGGTAGTCAAACATTGTCAGAGGTCATCCAGAGATGTGGTGACTGCCCCATCCTTGGGAACAGTAAAGGTGAGGCTGAATGGGGCTTCGAGCAACCTGATCTACCTGAAGATGTTCCACTTATGCCAGGAGGGTTGGAATAGATGGCCTTTAAAGGTCCTTACAACCCCAACCATTCTGTGATTCTGTGATTCTCTTCATGAATAGCTATGAAGATAAACCTCAAAGAAAGGGGGAAGAAGGTTAACATTCAGAGAAGAACTTAGGATAAGGCACTAGGTTGGGGTAAACTGCTGGAGTTGACAAAAGACTTCTAAACACTTCAGGAGTGAATGTCTGAAACCATCCTTCGATGCAGGACAGCAGGACACTGCCCTGCACTCAGGACTCCGTCAAACAGGAAAAGATGACAGGAGTGCCACGGGCAGAAAATACACCCACATGCACTCAAGCTGGCAGCCTTCGCCTCGCCGCCAGGCAGACCCGTGAGATTATTTCCCCTCCATGGCCAGCGTGGCTGCGGAGAGGGATTGCTCTGTGATCCTAGCGATCCACTACCGGCCGTGGAGCGTGTCAGTGCCCCAGGCACAGCACCAGCATCTCAGACCTGGGGTCAGCACGGCTCCGACAGCCCTGGATTAAACCCAGCCACCAGAACTAAGAGGAGGACAGGCATTTCCCCTGATCGTTTCAGACGAGCATACAAACGCCCGTGTCAGCTCTGCCCTGCTTTCACTTGGGACAAGAGTGTTCTGTCCTAAAAGCCACGTTCGGCAGTGATGCCGGCTTGCAGAATGAGGATCTCGGGTCCCACATGCCGGAAAATGGTTCCGTTTGAAACGGCAGCGCATGGGAAGGCACCGGGCTGCCTTCCACAACAGGCGGCAGCTGGAGACACGGGTCCCCCGCAATCCATGGGGGGACCGCAGCCCCACCTTCGGTTCGCAGCCCTCGGGGCACGGAAAACTGCTCGGGAGCGGCGCGGGGCAGCGCCCCACGGCAGCACCGGGCGGGGAGCTCCGTCGGGCCTGCCCCCGTACCTTCTCCCGGGGGCGCAAAGGGGCGGTCCCCCCAGCCCCTTCCTCCCTTGGGCGGCCCGCGGGGGCGAGTCCCGGCGGCCCGGGGAGGAGCCGAGCGCGGCCGGCGCTGGCCGTGCCTCCCGCTCGGAGCGCAGCG
>WBMY01007853.1:74018-146248 GCA_013397315.1 Donacobius atricapilla
GCCCCCCTCGCCGCGGGACGCGCTGCTGCTGGCCGTGGCCAACCTGAACGGCGTTCCCGGGCTGCTGCCCTACAATCTCTCCCTGGAGGTGGTGATGGCGATCGAGGCGGGGCTGGGCGACCTGCCCCTCTTCCCGTTCACTTCAGCCAGCGCCTCCTGGAGCAACGACCCCGTCTCCTTCCTACAGAGTCTGTGCCACACCGTGGTGGTGCAGGGGGTCTCCGCCATCCTCGCCTTCCCGCAGAGCCGTGGGGAGATGCTGGAGCTGGACTTCATATCGGCGGCGCTGCGTATCCCGGTGGTCAGCATCGTGCTGGGCGAGTTCCCCCGGCGGAGCCCGGTAAGGCGCCGGGAGCACGGGGAAAGGCGGCGGGCACGGCAGGGCCCCGGGAGCGCGGCGGGACGGGCGGCGGAGCCGGGCAGGGGTCGCGGCGGGAGGACCCTGACCGAGGGAGAAGCGCTCGGACGCTTCTCGGCATCGCTTTTCGGTCCCTCCTTTGGCGTCCCGTTCCGTTTTAGCTCCAGGGTGGCCGGGAACAAGCATCCTCTCGTGGAAAGGGGCAAGAGCTCAGTGGCACAAGCGAAGTTGTTAGCTCGAAGTCACTCACTGCTATAAGCTGTAGAGCCGAGATTAGAAGGGGCGTCCAAGACACGCTTTGCATTATCAAGAGAAGGTTATTAAGGGGGGAAAAAAGGGCAAACCAAAAAAGCCCCAGAAGGCTTTCAGAGTGTTTTAATGCTGGTCTGTATATGGGCACTGCAGGTTGGGCACCAGGTGACACTTCTCAGGGAAGCTGTTCAGTGTAACTTGACTTTGCAAGCAACGAGATTTTCTGTACTTGTTCATACCTTGTAGTTTGTAGTTCACACATTGGTACTAGATCAGATTTTTTTGCTAATACAAGTTGCCTAACTAAAGTAGTGGAAACTGCAGCCCAGCCTGACTGTTTGTTTGACTGTCTTGCTAAAATAGAAACTGAATTCTTTGTGTTTGACAAAGTCTCAGGCAGAAGTAGAAGTAGCATCAGGAGCTAAACTTTCTATCGTACAAAGATGGCAACTTAGTGTTACACACTCTGGGGAAACGTGATAGGTACAGCATGTTGCAGCTGTGTGTTTGATGCTAGGAGTCATCTTCAGGTAAAAGAGATGAAGAAAATGCTCTATTCTGTAATACCTAGGCCAGGGGAGTCACAAGTAAAATGGTACAAGCTACCTTTTAAGTACAGGATAAATAGCTGTTTTGTATAAAAAGAGGTAGCTCAACGTTGCTCTCAAAATACAATCAGAGAAAAAGATTGCCAAGTGAACTTGCTTTGCAAAAGCTAACATAAATCACAGCCTGGATCACATTTCTGCCGGCTGGGGATTTTTTTTCAGTTTTTGTGTGTTTGAATTGTGACAGAAAAGATAGAAAAAGTCTGTGTTAGATAGCTCCTGGTCTGTAACTGAGGATGTGACTGCTGTATGCTGGTGTGAATCACAGAGTGGTTTGGGTCAGAAGGGCCTTAAAGGGGATTTCATTCTGCTCCCTGCCATGGGCAGGGGCACCTTCTACCAAGCCTTGTCCAGCATGGGCTTGGGCATCTCCAGGGATGGGGCAGCCACAGCTTCTCTGGGCAACCTCATCACCCTGAAAGTCGAGGATTTCTTCCCAAAAACCCATCCAGCCCTGCCCTTTGGTATTTTGGAGTTGCTGCCCTTCCTCCTGTCACTGATGTCCTTGTCAAACTCCCCACTCCAGTTCTTTTGTAGCCCCTTTAATTCAGCTAAGCTTCTCTACCTCAGCAAAACTCATGTAACTCAGGTCTTTCTAGATTTAAGCAGAAAGTCAGGGGTAATCAGTGCTGCTGAATTCTGTTATTGATGGTGCCAGCAGCATCCAAGTTAGCTGTTACCTCTACCAGCCTTGCAGCTGCAGTCACAGTGGTGCTGGAGTCAACAGCCAAAGTTCCTTGCGGGCCAAATCCTGAACCCAAGTATTTTCTTGCTCTGGCTGTTAGCATGATTTTATCTTCCATCTCAGAGAAGGGTCTAAGTTCACCCAAAGCTGCCTGAGTTCGCAAGATGTGTTCAACACATGCAGCACAGGGTTAGATTTCATTGCTGCTTTCCAGGGACTTCAAAGCTCCTGCTTATCTTTCAAATTGTTCTCAGTGGGGAGCTCAGTGGATCAGTCTGTCCAATCAGAACTTTGTTCTTAAGCAAACCTTAACTGGTATTGTCTTCACTGACAGTGAAACCAATACCTGGCACTGTACCTGTGCTTAACAGACTCCATTTTTCCTTCAGGCTGAGCTAAAAAAAATTACTTCTCAAGGATCTGTGGATCTAAGAAGCAACTCAGTCTTACTCAAAGGCTAGCAGGTAATACAAGTGTGTTAATCTCTCAAGATTGTCTTGGAGGGGTTGACATCTTTCTGAACACTTTTTCTCATACTTTCATTTATTACATACCATTTTAAGGCTAACGCTGGAGGCAGTACTACAGCAGCCTTGCCTTGCATACCTCCTGCTGTTACAGGATTTCCAAGACCATATTGGATACAGGAGTCCCTGGAGTTGTTGGCCTCAGCAGTCTCTGTTACAGGCAGGGATTTTGTGTTGCTCACAGTCCCATACCAACATTGACATGAAGTGAACATGCTACAGACCTGTCACCTTCCTGTTGCTATGGACATGGAGCTGCAGATTGGCCTCTTCTACAGACTGGCCATACTGAAGGAGGCAAATGTAAATGACATTATTGTAGACAAGGCAGATTTTTGCTGAAAGTCCCAGCATGCAGATTTCCAGAGAAGAAAAGAAGACTGATTTCTAACCCTGCTTCTGAATTGGCACCCCTGGGGTCACCACTCCTACTGATGCTTGGACAGAGCATCTTCCCTTACACAAAACCAACTGCAGCTTGCCCTTGGGCGTGCCTACAGGTATCTTTCTTCAATGCAGGGACAGAAGCAGATCCAAAACTTGTTTGCCCTTGAAGAGCATTTTGCCCTGTGTGCGTGTGAAGGCCATGGCAAACATAACAAACCCAGTATTCACTAGATGCTGTCTCATACTGCTTCTCTTCAGCATTCAAATCTTTTATTAGCGTGGTCTTAAAGTAGTAATGTCTAGCAAAGTCTCGTTTTCCACACTACACCACGACAGGAACATACACATGCAATATCTTGTACTGCTGCTGCATGTTAATGTCATTACTTAAAGCAGGAATTTACAACAGGCAAATGTTCACTGGAACTGAAAAACACGTTGATCTGGGAGCAAATCTGCTCTAATATGGCAAAAAGCAATGCTTAGAATGAAAGGGAAGGTAAAGATCCAGAACAGAAACACATTTCAATAATACTGCCTGTTGTCTCTGTGGTATTTGATGATGGTAATACTTCAGACGTAACATGAGAAGAAATCCACAGCATCACAGATGGGCAGCTACAGTCATGTAAGACACCTAGACTGTGTTTTCAAAAGTTCTGTGGTTGTCCAAGCATATTTAAAAATCAATTTCTCATTAAATTCTACCACCCTTGGGGGGGGGGGAGAGCACAGCCTTTCCCCATGACACGGACAATCCCAAGACTTAACAGCCATCACAAGGTATGGTACTACACTTGTTCTCCCACAAGCAACAGCTTATTCTGGAGGTTCAGGAGTGTGTTGGTTTCAATGGAAGCTACACAGAGTAAACTGTGACACACATTTTCATTTTATATCTGTGATTTAATTTTGAACGGACACTAACAGTAAATCCTAGTGCTGTTGTGACCTGAAAAAATGCTGTATACTTTTCCCACTTTACTGTCATTTCAGTGAATTTTCACATTCAGTAAGCAACAGTAACAATTCAACACTGTCATTCAGCAAGGAAAAAAAATCACTGGATTTCTTCACTACTAACACAAATGCAAATTCCAGTGAAGCTTTGACAGCGCATTATTTTGGAGACAGCAGCGCACAAGCGCTGATGCCACTGAGGCAAGGCTTGTCACCTTATGTATGTTTGTATCAAGAGAAGCACTTTTTTTTGATCCAAGATTGCTAACATCATTAATAATTCCCAAGGATGGAACAGGGAAAAGATCCAGGGAACATAAACCATACATAAGTGTAGTGGTATTGCTTCTAGTAGTACAGCTCAGAGCTGAGAGTGTGGGAAGAATAGCCATAATATCCATTTTGTTGGTGATAGTATCAGAAACACAGGGGATGTCATGTTTGCAGCAGTGTTCTCTGAATTTAAAGGAGTATTTTTAGTAGGTTTCAGATAAATCATGACCCCTGATGTCTGTTAACATGAAAAGGAATCTTCTCAGAGCAACTAAACAGAATAAAGCAATTGCAAATCATCAATCCCTGCCAGTCTGTGCTTTACCTGGTTTCTCAAGGAACTGAAACTGCAGTGCTACTGATTACTACTAGGACTTCATAAGGGGTCAAAAGAATAAATAAACCAAATTAGAGTTCCAGGTTAAACTGAATTTTCCGGTGAAATACCAAGCTCAGCCTCAGAACAGATGCTGTGAAAAGAAACTGCCTATAAGCTTTTAATTTTTTCATTTGTTTTTAAAGGAATTAGGCTATTTTTTTTAACAGCATTCTAATTTATAGATACATATATCAGACCACTCTGGGAGAAGAATTATAGGTCTTTTTGGAAGTAGGAATACCACTGTGAATACAGTGTCCTCAGCAGTCATACTGACCTGCAAGACACAGACTATGCATTGCACTGGTGAGGGCAAGCAGAAATTACAGCAAAGGGGTGGAGATGTGGGCAAGCTTCCGTCCAGCTAAATTCCCAGAGACACTTTTTTTCATGCCTCCTCACAGCCAGAATTTCATTTTTGCAGAAAAGTGGTTTTGACTGGCTGGCGGAAAGAGTTAATAATTCCATTTTCCAGGGAGAAGTGCAACACACACATTTGGTTGCAGGCTCTGGTCATTTAAACTGTTACTGCTAATCTGCCTTAGTCCAGATACCGGAAGCTTGTACTGGTTTCTGTGTAGATGAGGAATATATGTTCTGTCTTTCCCTGTGGCCAGCAACCCTCCTCACCTTACACCGAATAAACTGTGTGGTGGCACTTGCCTTTTGTGTACTTCAGGAGGGCTTATGAGAAGGGCCTTGAGAGGAATCAAGACAGAAATTTAGAGGATGTGCCAACACATGCCTAGTTGCTGCTTGTTCAGCCAGAAACCTCAGTGATACTTCCTCTATCAAAAATCTTTGCATGGAACAAGGAAACGGGGGAAAAAGCCCAAACCAGCCCCTTTATTTGAGTTAGAGAGTTTAGGATTCAGTTAGTCACAGCTGCAGAAAATCCCTTTTCAGAATGCAGGAAAGGGGTGAGAATTTTACTTCAGTTGTTTCCTTTGGTTCCTCAATTTTAAAATTCCTTGGAGACAGAAAGAGCCAGAAGTCTGCTGGGATAGCACTCATTCAGAGCTGGCCAGTAACAGGATTTCCTCTTTCCTCATCCCATGTTGATTCTTCAATGCAGTAAAGCTGAGTTAACACAAAATTCAGTACCATACATGATGTTTATTTTGGATTTGGGTCTTCTTTTCTATTTTGGGTGTTCACAAAACAATGTCTTCCTCTGCTGCTAGGTCTTTCATAATGCACTGTACAAACTCCTGTCCGTGATGAGTGATTAAAATATGACAACCTTAAATCATTGATTGTTACTTCGCTGAAGAGCAGAAGAAGCATCAAAGGATACTTGGCTTAATCCACTAAGTAAAAATTATAATTTTGCCTAGAACAGATAAATTTAAAGACAACCTGCTGTCAGATTCTATGTGAGTACATAAGTTACTGTACTGAACAGATTGTTAACAAAGAAAAGCAAGTTGGAGTATTCAACATAATTTTCCCCAAGATTTTGTCCACAAAAACTAGTGGAAGTAGAGCTATAGAAACTAGAAATCATCAAAGGTTCTTGTGATGTGTTATTCAATCTATTTCCTGTGATTAAATTCAAAGACTACTTACAAAAGTTCTCATTTAGGGTGTATTTAATAAATTGTTTACTGTTTAAACCCATGGAATATTGAAAACACATAGGCTCTAGTTACAGCTTTAAGCCCTGAAATAAAATGCTTATATTGTGTTCTATTATTTCTCTCTCTGGGTCCCCAATTAATTTTTAAATGTGAAAGAAAACCAGGCATAACATGGGTAGAATTTCTGTATTTATTTTAATCAGCAGAAAATTGGAAAAAGCAGTTTCTTTTAAAAACCTAAATTTGTCTTCCAACAAAGACTCAGACTATAAACCCATGTTTCTGTAGATCTTACTGAAGGGCTTTTAAAGAGTGGAAGGGTTGTCTTCTCAACTTGATGGAATGAGAGTGCATCAGATGTCACTGCAATACAAATAGCTGTACATTGCAGAGTTTGTTCTGAGGAGCTAAAAGTATCCAGAGAAAATAGGAGGGAGAAAACAAGAAAAGGGAGCAAGAAACTGGAAACAAAACATGTCAGTGATGCAGGGGAAAAGGAGGAGAAAATAAGCTGAATTGCATAGAGAAGGAAGAGATGCCCTTCCCTACGTCTTTACTTTTTGAGTTTCTAGCAGCATTTAACAAGGGAACTGAATTTTATAGGAAAGCACTGGACAAAGAGCACAGAGAAGAATGGCTTGCCCAGATTCTGGCTGAATTCACAGGGCTGTCTTGATCCCTGGCTAAGAATAGTTACTTACAGTGAGTAATGCTTGCCCCCAAAAAAACATTCTGCAACCCCCAAAATCCATTGTCTTCCCTGCAGACTTCTCAGGAAACTGATTAGGCCAGAATCCAGGAAGCAATGATGGGAAGAGGGATTATGTCAGAGGTAGAAAATGGTTTGTTGCTGTGGCCAGAGGGGTGTCTTGAAAAGGGTGTGCGGCCTTGATGTGGTTGGGTGTGGTTAATGGAAGCCTTTTTTTGAACTTCATGCTGAGAATTGTGGTCAGAGTCCTTTGTAACACTTTAGGACCCAGGGTCAGATATCTGGTTAGGATAGGGAGCACCAGGTTACTGGAGATGCATGCAGCATCATACCAGTAGGTACTCAAAAGGGATTTCCTAACAAATGGGAGTAGGTTCAGGCACAGGGACTTTAGGATTGGAGCTTTGGACATTAGCGACTGTTCTTTACTTCTGGTCCAGCCCTGAAAGACTCCACATTTTCCTCAATACCCTGTCAGTCAGCCAAATTAGTTCTCACCAGCACAAGGAAAGGGTGTGCAGATGGTGGAAGTAGCAGGAGAACTGGGAGAAGGATTTAAGCTTGAGTAGGCAGCACTGATAGATGATTCATTTATTAACAGAGTCACACTCCAGCAAAGCTGCTTGTTCGAGGGGCTCCTCATCAGTGTGACTCAGAAGTTCACAGCCTGGCCCCAAGTGCTTCGCAGCTGTCACAGCAAGCTGATAACATTGCTCTTGGTAGCTATGGAGAGCTCCATGAAGAACTGAGACCAGCGTACCACAGGCATTGTAGCATTACATGCTGCCCCTGTGGGACACTGCAACCAAAAGTTTGTGTGCTGCTGGTGTTGAGATTTGGATTTGGCTTTGATTTACATACAGATGTAATGGGTTAAAATTTGAAACCGGGCAGAAACACCAAGATATATAGTGGTTTCACATTCGCTGAATTTGTTTTGTTTAATTTAATGTAGCGGTCTATTTTTCCACTATGGAATGGAAGAAAAGCAAAACAGGCTTAACTTATAGAAACAGTTAGATTTATTAACACACACTAAAGGGCGAACAAAAAAAAGCATGAAACCTTTCTAAAAGCACTCCCCTCCCCCCTACCAACAGTTTACTTTTCCACAAAACAATGTAAAGAGACAGAAAATCAGAGCTCTAAGTCAGTACCACTTATAAAATTGTCTCTCATTCAGTCTTTGAGAGAGAGAAGTCCCTCCTGATTTTGTTCTGGTAACTTTCCACAAGACACACAGTCTGTTTGTGGCTTCCAGCTCCCACAAAGCAGCCCGCCCAAGAATCTGCATTTGTGAGCTTCCCAAAATGCAGCCTTTCCCATGACTACATATGGGCTGTGGACTTACACATGGGGTTTCACCTTTTAAAGATGCACAGCTCATTTCTCATTCTTCACTGGTGACGAGGCTTCAAACATGTCATAGGATCACTAGATTACAGTTTCTAATTCAATATCCACTCAATAAAATCAGACACCTTTGCTTGAATCCACAAAATCATCTCCCCCATCTCCTCATAGTCCACAATTTAAAGGACTATTACAGTCCATTACCATAAATCAAAGGAAATTCACAGCCTAGAACTAAGGCAACTTGTCAGCTCTTCCTCTTAAGAAGTGACTCTTCCTTTACTGACTCTGATATCTTCATATTATCCCTTTGCCTACCTGCATTTTGGCCTTTCCTCTCTCTTTGAGAAGGGGTAGAGTTTAAAAAGTCTCGGTGTTAGGAAAGAGTTAATATTCTCCGCCTGGGCCTGCGGACAGCAGCGTGGTCTCAGCCGGGGCATCTCTGAAAGCCTCAAATCCTTGAGGTGTAAAAAAGCTCAGAAGCAGCGCCCGGATCTTCTCTCTCCCCTCCACCCCTCGGTCTCATGGGGTGCGTTTGGCCCAGCCTGGGCTTGGTGCTGCTCTCTGGGGGCCCGGGGGAGTCATGTCCCTGGGCCCGGCCGGCGACGTGGTGCAGGCCGTAGGGTCGGCTGGGTGTCAGCAGCCGCGGCTCCCCTTTCTCTGCCGGGGTCTGCTGGGCTCGGGGACCCGGCTGGGCTCCAGCCAGGGCCAGCCCCGGCACGGCCGCCCCGGCCCAGCCCCAGGGAGAGTGGGGCCTGAGCTGGGCTCCACTGCTACCCCTCCCGTCCCCGTCCTGATGTTACCTCATGGCAGGCCTGCAGTAGGGAGAGAGGCCTTTCCCAGAATCCCACCTGGATTTAAGCCATGAGTCCCAGAGGTGTGCACTTGTATCCAGTTGGCCAACCTGGCTGTGAGTTCCAAAGCAGATCACTAATTGCTTTTTACCATTCATGCCCAACCAGTACAACAGAGTTCCAGAGTATCTCTCTGTCCAGGCTTGATGTTCACTGCACAGACCTGAGCTCTGTGTGCCATTTCCCTGCAGTGTAGGTCCATGCAGCCACTGATGAGCCTCTTGCCTCCCTGGAGCACAAGAATACCCTGCATAGAAAGCAGGTGCCACCCCCACGCCAGACTGCCACCCCTGTGCATCTGCAAGCTCTGAGTGCCTTGTCAGTGAGTGGGGAGATGATGCTGAACCTCTGGAATGCTCCCTGCTGCAGGAATGGTGAGCTGGGAGAGCCCTCAGAAGCCGATGGGAAGGTTTCCAGTCGGCAGCAGTTTGGAAAGATCTGGTGTACAGTGTTAGCGCTGTATAATTAACTTTTATCTGAAATGTTTTGGCCTGGGTGGCTGCAGGCTGTAGGTAGGCGGGGGGGGTGGAGGGGTGGACTTGGGCACAGGTGCACCATCAACTGTGAATTACAGTACAGTAATTACTGAACCACAGTAAATGGGGAAATTACTGTGATCTTTCAATTCTTGTTATTATACAGGCAAATTCAAATGTTGGGGAGCTCAGAAGAAGCAGCCACCATTTTTTCCTCTTCTCTCTACGGTATTTTTATTACTCTTCCTTCACCCGCTTTTATCTTTGAGGATAGTTTCCAAAGCCTGTTTTACAATTTGGAAAGTATTTGAGTGGATTATAAAAATCTATGAATGTGCTGCACAGGCATATTTTAAACTCTTAGTATTTCCCTGAAGGCATGCTACCCCACTTCCAGCTTCTTTAAGACTGGGAAAGAAACAATTGCCCATGCTGTTCATACATTTAACAAGACTTTCTAACTTGAGATAGAGATAAAAGACAAGACAGATCTTCAAGCATCAACTGAGATTTTGAAAATGAAATTTTGCATTTGTTGCAAAGAAAGAGCTATTAGACATACCAAAAAATAACCAGAAAGAGCAGCTGAATTATGCACCAGCCTCTCTCAGTGATGCTACTGATAAAGCAGTTGCATTATACTCATTTAATAGCATACTCACTCAAACTGGCTTAAAAAGATCTTTTTATATTGCAAATCAGATGAAAAGTCAGTATCATTGAGTTCACAGATAATTTTCCAGTGCTATTTTAGGTGAAAGCATAATTAATTATTACTTTCTGAGTGTGTAAGACTCACTCATATGTAACTGCTTTCTGTAAGACAGTAGTTGTTTTTAAGAATTTTCTGTACTCTGTGTAAGTTTCAAAAGTGGGAAAACCAGATCCAACCTCTACTTAAAGCTGCCCTCCTTTGAGAGTGCACTGAAAGTGTTTTAGCTGTGATTTATATTTTTCTAGTGTGCTAATACCATCAAGCTGATTTTATCCCTACCTTGGAATGGCAACAAGATGAAGAGTTTATGTGTCTGGGTTTCCTCTGCTTAAATTCTGTGTGTGATAGGTGATAAACTACAGAGCTCTGAGGTGGCATAGATACCCACTGACAGCCCTGAGGGACACACAGGTAGTTACAGCAGAGACTATTGGTATTATTTGTTTTAACGTCAAAGCATGAAAATTTCAGATGTCTCATCTTCTGTCCCTTGAAGTGTTGAAATCCAGATCAGATGGAGCTCTGAGCAGCCTGGTCTGGTGGAAGGGTGTCATTGCCCATGGCAGAGGGTTGGGATGCGATGGTCTTCAAGGTCACTCCTCAAAAAGATCATTCTGTGATTCTGTGATCTGTGGAAGTGTCTGCTGCAGACCTTATGACCAGGGAAATGGTAAAACATGGCATGCATAAGTGTTTCTTCCTCTGATATAATGGGGAGAGAAAAAACACCCAGTAATCACCTCTATAAAAGTTCCTATCACAATGTATCAGTATAGAAATATCCTGGGTAGGCTAGTATGGTTAAGGATAGTCCTGTAGCATCTAATTAGGAATCTTGCATCAGCAGTCAACACAGGTAAGCCAAAATTATGTTTATTCAGGTATCCTTATGATCATCTTTTTTTTATACACAAGAATTATTTACATAGTACAGGGTGCTTACAAGCTTGTTAATTAAAACCTCCTTTTTCACTATAGTTATACCCCTAAGATTTCTTCAGAGCTTGTCAACCTTCTAGTGACTTTTATTTCATGTTCATTAGGCCATATTTTGTTTAAGGTTTTCTTCTGTGGCCTAAATTGAAAATCCCTTGGTGTGGAATACTTCACACTGAGAGGTTTTTTTTAGAGAGAGATGGGTGGTGGGTCCGTTTTGGATGTTGATGCCCAGAATCCCCAGGAATGCTCAATTTTTTTTTTCAGATGCTCTGTTGTCTATCTATTCTTCCATTTTCATTTCATCCTTTATTTATCTTGCCCACTGGTCTTTGTTCTGAGGTCCTGTCTTGCACTGTAGGATACTACAGATCCTGAACTTACACTGCAGAAAAAGACTGCAAGATTCTATTGTGATACAAATGATCAGCAACATAAATTGCTCATCATTCACTGTTCATCTGCACTGAAGAGCACCAAAAATAAGGCACTTATTTATAAATAGCTCAGCCTGCTGGATTCCAGTGAAACACAGTTTTGTATCTTCCCACCATTTTGACAGTGCATATAAATATGTAACATGCAGTTATGTGGAAGTGAGCTGTGCCACGATGTCCTCCTGGGGTGTTCACAACCCTTACAGGTTTATAAGTGGCAAATTTAGACTCATGGTGGGATGCAACAGTGCCACATGATTAGCAGAAGAAGGATGCTCTGTTTGACAGGGAATGGGAGCTTGTTGACCAGCTCACACTGCCCTTGTATTCCTCCCCAGAACTGTACTTTAAGAGGGAAATGAAGTGAGAATTCACAGTGAATAATACATCTGATAATCATAGACATTTTTTTCTCTGCCTGAAAACCACCTGAAATTTCTGGAACAAGCCAGAACAAAGGAATGGCAGAATCCCATAGCCTTCAAAAATATTTATGGCTGTATTTCCTTTTACTTCAGTGGCTTTGAGTAAGGACTAGACTTGAGATACAGTTTTGGTTGTTTAACTATGCCTATGATTCTTTTTTTTGTTCCCCAGTCAAATAAACACAGGAAATTGAGCTATACATGGAATCTGGAACTTGCAAATACTCCAAGTGTTTGGTTTTGCTGTGCATTTTCTATGAGCTTTGTCCTTGTGTAATTTGATTACTAAAGTGTTCATGAAAAGGGGAGAACATTCATGTGAGAAGAACAAGAACAGCTGAAGCAAATCTTTTCAGTTGTATGAGTGCCTGCATGCTGTTTCTGATGCAACTGACATAATTTTTTTTAAAAAGTATTCAGACTTCATTTAAGTGTGGTATTGTTTTGCTTTGAATGAGGAACTAGTTAATAGGATCTGTGGTTTGTTGCTGTGATATTAAACATATATTCATAAGCAAACTTCAGACTTCTGTCAACTCTAACTCTAACCTTTATTTTTACCTGAATTGGACGTATTGTCACCAGAGTTCCCACTTTACCTAAAAACCTATAGAAAGCAATTCACTGTGATCAAGAATAGTTTAGGCAATTCATCTTTTTGTGGATCCATATTATGCCAGCACTATGAGAGCCAATGCATGTCTTCTGAGAGTCATACAAAATTATTACGATTTCATTGGAGAATAATAAGCAGCAAAATGGCTTATTATTATCAGTAAGAGCAGAAGAAATGAATCTGCAGTCTGACCACTGAACAGAGATCTCAAATGGGAAATTCAGTCCTCTTCAATATAGTTAAAACCACAGGAAGATACACTGGGCTGAGGACTGGAATAGCTGCCGGTCTACCAGTCCAGGCATGAAGAAGTCCAGATGTATTTCTGTGCTTTGTCAGAAGTCTCCTCTGGAAGATGAAAAGTTGTCAAGGGACGTCAGAATTGTCCATGAGATGTTGCCTGTCTGTAAACAGTGATTGCCTGATGTGGCTGCCACTGAAAATGTGTGGTGACATCCTTTACCAGAAGATCCTCGTTTCTGTGACTCTCCCTTTGTTGCTTTTATTCTCACTGCTGCTGACTGTTTCACTCTAGTTTAGCAGGCACCTCAAGGAGCACTTCTGGGGTATCAAAGCTTTATTGCAACAAAATTAAATTCAGCTTACAGTTTTTCACCTTCTTTAGTTCCATCCCAGGTCACTGAAGTGTGTGGAACTTTAATTCTGCACATTGCTGTAATACCCATAATACATTCCTCATCCCTGGAAGTGCTCAAGGACAGGCTGGATGGGGCTTGTAGCAAGCTGATGTAGTGGATGGTGTCCTGTCCTTGGCAAGGGGGTAAGGCCCCTTCCAACCCAAACCATTCTAGGATTCTGTATCTTAGACTGACCAAGTGCTAATATCATGTAAACAATGAAAACTGAAAGGTGGAAAGAAATGAAATCCCAGTATTCCTGTCTTCAGGGAATATATTTTTGTGACTGTTTTTGCTGGAGGTTCTCTCTCCCTGAAGCAGTACCGTTTCCTGCAGAGAGAGAGACAGCAGTTGGCATGCTCTTGCCAAACTCATAGGAACAGTGATCTGTCATCCCTTCCTCTCAGGTTGTCTGGGGGAATCAGATACTCCTCTGCAACACTCCCCTTGTTCGGAGTGTTAAAAAGAATTACGGTGACAGAAATTGTTGACGCGAATTCCTCGTCCCAGGCTTTGGTTCACCAGACTCTGCAGAGTCATTGTGGAGTATTTGCATGGGGATGGAGAGACACAAACATCTCACAGAGATTAGTGAGACATGAAGCTCCTGTATTTTATCGAAGGCACTTGTCTGTGTTAAAATCCCAGGGCAAGCCTCGTTTTCACTGGTTCTTACCCTCTTCTTCAGGAGGATACAATCACCCACTCAAGGAGCAGAAATAGTGCATGACTAACTGTGTCACGGAACAAATGATTAACACTTGTGCAAGCTGTTTGCAAACAATGCACATGCCGACAGTTATGCTGGAGCAAATTTGTGAATACCTAACTCAGTGTGTTTTGTATAACTCAAGACTGGCTCCCAGATCATTAAATTCATAACTTCTCTCTCATTTGCTAAATCCATGCATGTCATCATTGCTTCTAGCCTGTAAAACTGGTAGTGTTAGACTTGACTGTGTTAATTGGTCTTGGTAACACCGGACTGACCAAGCTGTCAGAGGGATGGCGGTTGGTTGACTGAGGAGCTGTTAAAGAGGTGTCACGGCTGCTGCGGTTTTTAGAGTTTTTAAGTCACTTGCAAGCTAACTTACAGTTTTTTAAGCGCAGAGGAGGGCAGGCTACACAAGCAGGTCCTTTAATACATCAGATGCTCTCAGATGAACCCAGAAGACCCCCCCCACTCAACCACTGACTGCCCAAGTGCACTAGAACACTCTTAGAATTAATTTCTGAGAGCTGAGATCCTCTTTGTCAGCTGGAATAGCTCATTAGCTGTCTGCAGGGTCAGAAAGCTGACCTGTAGAGAGCATAGCATCGGTAGGCATCATCCCATGGATCAGGGTGAGGAGAGCTGAGCCATGAGGAAGAAAGATCTTGTGCATCTGTAGGACACTCAAGCACAGACAAGAGTTTATTGATTCATTTGGTTAAGAATATTTGGGAGCCTTTTGACTAACAGAAATGTGCAGCCCAAGCAGATGCTAAAGCTCTTAATAAATTACCTAAATGCCGAATGTGCTTGGGTAAATGGTGCCCTGCAATGACTGTTGTGGTTTTTCAGCTCTCACTGAGTTTTTCAAACCCTGCATAATTCTAACGAGGAAGTACATTGGTTTTTAATGGAGATTATAAGATATTATTTCATAATAGGAAGGTGTGGAGGCAGTGGAAATTTAACGGAATTGCAACAGACAAGATACAACCAGTATCAAAACTACATTTTGTAGCCCTTTTTCACCATTTCCATGCTGCAAAGCATCCTTCCCATCACTAACATTCAGGCTATTAAATTGTTGCTATTACTTTCATTATTTTTTCATAAACAAGGCCAACCCCTATTAACCTGCCACAACAGATTTTTTCACTTTCCCCTCAAGCAACGTAAGGTATCAGTACACATAAGATTTTACATAAATAGGTAGGATGAAGAACTTCGTTTACAAAGAATTAAATTGGTATTTAATTAGGTCTCAACATTTTGTCCATCTCCTTCTGACTATCTTTTTCATACAAGTGTATTGAACTTCCCTACCATGAAAGGTCTTGCCTGGTAAGAGCAGCATCCTGAATTATTTATGGATGGACACGTTGCTTAAAGCCTCAGTTAGCACTGCTCCGCTGAATCTGAGCATGATTCAAAGGCCGGATTGATGTGTATGATTCCTATTTCACTGTGATTATGGATGTTGTGCGGTCACTCCGCTGGTGCCGGGGCCGGATCCCCTGGCTGTCCATCCCCCGGTGCCGGGGCTGGATCCCCCAGGGCCGGGGCCGGATCCCCCGGCTATCCATCCCCCGGGGCCGGGGCCGGATCCCCCGGCTATCCATCCCCCGGGGCTGGGGCCGGATCCCCCAGGTATCCATCCCCCGGTGCCTGCATGTCCGGCTCCGCACCCGCCGCTCCTGGAGCTCGGGTGGCGGTGCTCGGCGGAGCTGCCCGCTCTCTGCGGCTCCTGGTTGTGCTGCCTCTTGGATCAGAGCGAAGGACTCAGAGAGGTTTTCCACGCGCTTCTCAAGGCTTTATTCACCCCAAGCGGTGCCGTAGCCAAAACCAAAAGTGCCCGCCTGTAGGTTCTCGTTGAACCGGGGGAGGTACAAGGGGAGGTTACAGATTCCCGGCCAGCCAGGGACACAGAGGAGCGGAGTGAGGGGGGACCCACGGTCTGACAGCCAGTCGAGGCGGCAAGGGGAGCGGAAAGGGTCACTTGCACCGAGGGTGGAGTGAAAGGGATTTCCCGGGGGGGGGTTATGACTGACAGGGATTTCCCTGGAACAAAGGGAGGGGGCTAGGGAAGATGGACATCATGTAAATGAGGTACCAGATGTGTTAGGGGAGCGATGGACGAGTGGGAGAGGGGAGGGAAGGCTTGGGATAAAGCCAAGCAAACCAAACATTAGGGGGATAACAGGGAACAAACCGTCAGGAGAATAACAACAATAACTTATCAAAAACTTATCAAAGCCCACCACCACACTTCATTCTTGATCCAAATGACTACGATAGGTCCAGAGTTAAACTAAACTGGTAGCAGTAGTTGTGCAAGTATTTGTGTGTAGTAGGGAGGTGAAGGTCTTGTGTATTTTCTGTCAGGCATTTAGATGAGCCCAGAAGACTGAGTCACAAGTAGGAGGTGTAAATACTTGCTTGATGATCTTGCGCCTTATAAATCCAAGAATGAGACAAGAACGGGTGATGGTTTTTGACACATTCTCCAAACCTCCCCATAATACTGGCTGTAAACCACTTTCTGCCCTGTGAGGTACCTACCACAGCAAGGTCTTGTTTCATGGCTGTGTCCTGGACACTTTTGGAATACAGTGGACCATTATTAACTTGTTTATTCCCTTAAAATTAATGAGGAAATCACAGTACCAAAATGCCCGTAGACATGGGGTGCTGATGAGGAGATTTTCAGTGGGATGTTGGAAGGATACACCAGTGCACCACAGCAGTGTAATGGATGCGAAGACTCAAATTATTTAACAGCATATAAAACAAATGGCTGTCACTTCCCATAGTTTTTATGTATTGAGGCAGTTGTGTCTAGCACAGCAAAGAAGTGGAGATTTGGGCCTTAGATTCTGCTTCTGGCAAAAGTATTACTTGATGTATTACTTAATCCCACCCCCCCCCTTTTTTTTTCCTTTTTGCCTCTGATCCATGCCTGTGTAAAAGGCTGTGAAATATTTATCTTGCTGTAAGCCTTATGATGGGTGAGAATCCTGGTGGTGATGTGTCCCCCTGGGGCACTGTGGAGGGGTTATCCCCGTTTTACAGTGGGGTTTGCACGCTGAGATGAGGCAGGAATCTCAAACTGGATTGCTCAGCTTCTATATTCAACAGCCAGCCACCTCTTCTTTCTCCACCTCCTCCTCCTCCTCCTCCTGCTTCTCCTCTCGTGTGCCTGGTAACAGGCTCTCTGCAGTCACATACTTTTTGGGTTGTTGCTATAACGCTTTATTGGAAACTCAAATGCTTCTGCCTTTGGGGGCGGGGGGTGGGCACCTCCTGATTACAGGATCTTGCCTGATTTTGTAGTTTGCATGCTCAGAAAAAGCAAGTCCAAAACACAGCCACGAAACTTCTACATGGTGGCCCATCTTTCAGGGTTTTTGTTTGTTTGTTAATGACAATGTTTTAAGACAGTATTGGGAATTAAAACTTAGGGAGCAGTGGTGAAAGGATTTGCAGTGGGTAGAAGCCACTGGTGCATTGTCAAAAGTCCAGATTCCTGTCTTGTGTTGAAAGGTAGTAAGTCTGCAGCTGAGGACTTTACAAACATCAGAGCTCCCCGTTTATTTGGGTTTGCCCCCTGCTGAGGAAGGGAGCATCACTAATGAGTGAAAGGTATCCAACGAGCTGAGGATGCCCATGCAGGGTGAGACCCTCTGACTCTGGCCAGCACTGTGCCCTTCAGGTGAACAGCAAGAGGCATTTCAAGTCCACTCAGGACAGCACATTCCAGTGGCCCATCCCCTTTGTCAGCTGCCTGCATCCCGTCACATGCAGACTGTATTTGATTTTAAAAGAGAGGTTTGATTTTTTTCCCCCCACTCATCCCATGTCCCGAGAGCCAATTTTAACTCTTTTTTTCCTAATTTCCCATCTTTCTAATAAAATCCTTGGCGTATTAAATAAGAAACTTCAAGTGAAGCTGTTTAAATTCTGATCCTGGTTTTAACCCAAGCCACATACACCCAAGAATTCACCTTAGAGCCATGTTTTTAATGCCTAGCCTTAGAAAGATGAACTACTAACTTAATCTACCCTGGCCTCATTTAATAGAGTTAAGAAACCAGGATTTGCAAGCTCAATTCTCAGCTTTTTTTCATACAACAAAAACAATATAAAGCAAAATGCCCTTGTAGCTAAAATTAATTCTGTTAAACATGCCTAGAGCAAGGCCCAGTAGAAGGGGATGTGATGATGAGCTGGTGCTGGCTTTCTGAGGAATGGGACATGATGGATCAGGATTAATTTCCCCTGCTGTATATTGCCATATACATCTATCATTTCAGGGGTGCCCTGTGGATCAGTGCACGGGTATTTCTTTGACAGGCAGAAGAAGAAGGAAACTGTAGAGAAGAAGGAAACTTCTTCTTGGGGACACAGCTGCTGAGGGTATGAGGAATGCAAATGCTCAGGAAGGGTTGAAAACACTTTCAAGCCATGCTGTAATTGCACTGGTGAGTGAAAACAGTGCTCCATCAGATTTTATTCCTTGCTGCAGGTATTAATGGGGAATATAATCTCATTGGATTAAATGTTGTGTGCATACACTGGGTACACCTCAGAAAGGATAATAGCTGCTTTTGTAAAATGGTATCAGACTCCTTTTACCAACACAGCATGAATCAGTCTTCTCCATACCCTCTCTCCTTTCATTTTACATTTTCTTCCAGAATTAATTTCTTCTTGTTCAGTCGCTGTTTCACTTGTGCCAAAAAAAAGTTAAGTCATACAGAAAGAATACTCCCAGTCTGTTGTACCTCTGAAAAAGCAGGATTTTCCAGCAATACACTGCAGTATGTCCATCTTGCTGATGTGAAGGTGGAAGCTGCTGAAACAGGGCAAAGATGGCAGTGCTGTTTCTGGAGCCCTTTATGCTGAGGAACCTGGCACGGGTGATGTGCCAAGGAGCCCAGTGTAGAGCAGTGCTTGGCAATGTGCATCATAATTACAGCCCTGGCTGACAAATTCCCTGTCAGCTCTTGTGCTGTGTTAGCAGCAGTCCTCAAGACCAAGCATTGGAGCAAATATTTCACTCAGTTAATGTGAGTTTTAGAAATCCTTTCTATGTGCAAAGCCAGGAATTCATTGTTAGTCTAATCGAGGTCTTAGCGCTGTTAACAAACTGATATTGTTGGTCCCAGTGATGCAGGGGAATTATGCATGTGCCACAGCTCATTCTCAGTAACAACACAGTTCAAAATGTAGTCAGAGTCCCTGGGATCATCCCCTGGGTTCCCAGATCTTTAGAGAGACAGAGCACGTGTGCCTGTGTGTTTTGGGGGCCTGGGGGTTGTGACTGGCAAGTAATCTGCGTTCCAGGATTTCTCAAGGCAGGAGCATTATGCTGATTTGGGGAGTTTGTCCCACTTTTGGTGTTTTCTGTGTATTCCTTAATGCTGCCTGCATGCCTACAGTGTTTACTCACCCGTTCCTCATTATTTTGTAGCTGTACCTTATGTCCACTTTGTGGTATGTGGTACGTTTTACACACTGGGTAGTTGTCCTTTGTTCTGTGTAAATCCTGTTATACTCAAGGTTGTAATCTCCTGATGACCAGTAGTGGTAATTTTTAGCCCTGGCATCTCCAGGTGCTGTTCTGTGCTGGCAGTGCTGTTTTCTGCTGTTACCTTTTGATGCCACTTCTGGGGATCTTCAATATGACCTTGTTTGTTTGTTTGTTTGTTTGTTTGTTTTTCATCAGCCTTCAAACTCTTATTTCTCAATAATCCAACTCACACTATTTCTGCAGCCTGGTCTGCACCTATATCTTTGATCTGGGGTTGTTGCTAATCACTTTAAAAGTTTAATGAGAGTTCTTCCATTAGCAGACACATACACGGAGTGCTTCTGTATCTGCTTAAATAGTTTTCTTCAAGTTAAACCAGCAGCACTGGTGTGTTATTGTGAAAAATGAGGTTCACTTTCTTAGAAAAATGTATGAGTTTAGTAAACATTTAAAAATAGACAATTAGGAGACAGTAAAGACAGTTTCTTGGCCGAGGGTGCTTGGCACCGAGCCAGGCAGCACGTCCACTAACAAAAAGCTTGTTCCTTAAAAGTATCAGGCTGTTGCATATTTATAAACTCACAGGCATGATTCAAACATCAGTTTCAACTACCCCCCAATCATTTTATCTGGTAGATCCATCTATGGGTGGCTCCATTCTGTCTGATAGCACAGGTCCCATAAATTCTTCTCCCAAGGTTTTGGTCTTCTTCATTTGAATAAGATACCCAATTACAGAGGCTCAACATCCCTTGGTCAGCAATATTCATGCGGGAATGCAGGATGACTCCCCCACCCTCTGGTTTGGCCAGTGTAGATGTTACAAAAAAAACCAAAAACAGTCTTTCGCTATGTTACAATCAAAAAAAAAAAATTTATCACATTTCTTAACTCTATCAATAAAAGAAAATACAGTACAATCTTCCCACATCACACCCATAGTATTCATCTCAATATTTGTGAAAAGCCAACTATACAGTGTGAATTTATAACATTATCAAAATTTCTTTGCACCAACAGTCTTCCTCTATCACACCTCAGTTGTGAGGAGGAAGGAGACAAATTTCAGCAAGCCCAGAGTACTTGTAGTATCTGCTTCAAGGTGCTGCTGTTGTTTTGGCTCTGCTGCTGTCAGAAGTTGAATGTCTTGAACCAAAAATTGGGGGAGAAAGCCACTCCCCTGTGCATTGCCTGAATAACACATGGGAAAACTCAAGACTGCCAGCTTCAAAACTCTTCTTGAAATGGATCCCTTTGGACTGATAGTCAGGATGTGCAAAGCACCAGTGCTTGTGAGGTGTTTCTCTACACAAAAGCACTCAGAGATTCCTAGACAGTCTGCAGAAGGCCTTTGATTCAGTAGAATGCAGTTTCTTCTTAAGGGGAGTATTAAATTCTCCTAAACACCATTTTGCAGCCATCCATGCCCATAGTGGCAATCAGAAAAAAACCCAAAAGATGCTCTTAGTGGAACAGCCACTGTGTTTTGTATTTTTTACAGATGTTGGAAGACTTGTAGTGGGGCCAACTTCTTATGGCAAGTCCTCACCACTTCAGTTGTCCACTCAGACCTCCACACACAGCAGCTCCTGGCAGCTTTTGCTCAAATGTTTGCAAGGGCTTTTTGGACACAGATGACAATCCCATGGCACCTGGGAGTGACTGCCACAGACATGGACCTGGCCACCACTTCCTCCCATCCAAATTGTATTGCAATTTTAAAGAAATGTCATGGAGAACTAGCACAGCTCCCCCTGCGCTATTTGCACAAGTGACCATGTGCCCTTTTTTTAAACTATAAGGGCAAATTTTAGGGAAGGAAAAACTATTCTTTCTCTTGGATCTCTATGAAATGTTCTTTATCAAACTTTGAATGTTGGATTTCTTTTTCTTGCTGTAGCAAAGAACACCTTGAAATTTTTGAAGTTATATTACTTAGGATAATTTATAAATGGCTGTTCAGATAAATGGTGGACCCTACTTTCAAAGAGCAGCTGAAAGTTCATATTTTACATTGCCTCTTTGACCTTATACAGAGCTGTACATATTCAGATTAGTTTGGAGTATTTTTGTGTAGCATTAGAGAAAGCGACCTCAAGTCATGTCTGTCTGGTCTAATAAAAGAAATAAATTTTGAGAAAACTAAGTCAAGATTTAAATTAAGCTAACTCCTGTGGTAGCGAGATTTTTAAAATCAGCAGTCAGCTGTTTATTAGGATTTGCATGTAAGCATTGCCTGGATGGATGCCAGACTTCTTTTGCTGCAGGAATCAGGATAGCTCTGGCTAGTCTAAGAAAGCTTTTCTTTCTGAGCTTTTAAACCCTCTACAAAAAAATACTGTTTAGTGTGGGGACCAACCCAATTTAAAATCATAGCCTTGGTCAAACAAGAGTGTATCAACATCATCTTACTGGTTTTTGGTCCAAAGCAGGTCTGAGATTTTCTTCCCCAGAGAACCAGAAGTCTGCATAGCAGCAGCAGCATAATGCTGCGGGCAGAGCAGGTTTTTGCTGCAACTGGAGCACACCTCCCCTCTGGAGCAGCCGGTGGGCTGGGCAGGGGCTGGGATGTGGTGCAGAGGGGGCACCTCAGCAGCTGATCAGGAAGGGGGAGAGGACTTCCCTCAGTCTGTCAGCAGCCAGCACAAACTCCTTCTTGAAGTATTGGCGTTTCAGCAGAGGCAGCAGACATTAAAAAAATAAAATAGAATTTGTAGCACATTTTCTCTAGCATGACATGAGGAGGTGCCATAGACTTTAAGGAACTGGGCTTTAGGCCTAAATTTTCTAATTTCAACCATAGAAAAAACAGTCCTCCCAGTTTTTGAATCTGTGGCATCAGGTTACTCACAGCTGCTGAGCTGTTTATAGAGCCATGAGTCCCCACAGAGGCACTGCGAGCCAGGAGGGCTGTTTTCCTTCAGTGGAACTTCCTTTGACGCAATTACATAGACTGTGTTCTCTTTTGTCTTTCTCATTAAAAAAGTGTATGCTTATGTATGTATGTACATATATATATAGTAAGAACTGCCTTTGCCCCCAGGAGTCAGAGGGACATAGTATTTTCTGTATGCTGTTTACTTTTGCACTGTTAGCGAAACAATGTTCACATCTATGCTTTTAACTCTGCTAATGAAGCTATTATAATATCAAACAAAATGTCACCGTGACTATGCCTAATTAGCATTACAAATTTGGTTGAGGAGATAAATGACCAGATCCTTCAGGGTGCAAGTCAGCACAGCTACAGGCATATGTACTTACGAGATTTACAAGGATGGGCCTGCAGACTGATGAAATGGAGTCCTGGAAAATGCTGCATTAATGAAATGCAAACTGTGTTTCAGTTGTTAAATGAACCTGCTCTCTCAGGTGTCTCAGGCAATGGGAAAAACCTGTAAAAACGGCTCTCATTGGGATGCAAAAAGCAAATCAGTTGTTAACAGTCTCTGTGATGGGCAGAAGAGACACATCAGACCGTGTAAAGCTTAATATTCCATGAATGGTTTGGTTCAGAGCCCATTGAAAGTCAGTGGAAAGACTGTCAGCATCTGATCCAAAGGCAATTAGTCAGAAATTAAGGATTCAAGGCCTGTTCTTTACCGAGTAAACAGTGAAGTCAGGTGGTCATGACTGGTTTCTAAAAGAAAAGCTGGTGACATGCAATAAGAAACTAAGCACTTGTGGACATAGAAGATATTTCTGCTAGTGGTACTATATAAACACATTACAAGAGTAGATAACAATTAGCATTATTCAAATAAGGTTTAATTGTCTGTTGGTGTAGTTTGAAGAAAAACTGGTGCAGATTTACTAGTCTTCAATGGCAGCTTAAAGTCAAACTTGAAGACATTCAAACTGAATGTCCATGTGAGCCTTAATTGTCATTTTAACTGAAGTAGTCAAACTACTGATTTCAAAGGGAGGTGAAGAAGGAATTTGCCTGAGAACTTTAATAAGGGTGGAGCAGAGTTCAATACACGGCTGAAATGTCATAAATCTCTGTTCCTTGATTACTACAAAGTTGTGCACATCTAAATTATCATTTCAGTTGTCAGAAACCTTCACTATGAAATTATACTCTCAGCAATTACTACTGAATGATTTAACAAATAATTTCTAGATGTTCTTCATTAAAAAGGAATAATTGTTGACTTTAAAGAGAGACAAATCAACAAAAAAAAGTAAAAGCATTAAGAACATTGTAATATCAAAAGGTCTCTACTGTAATGTGGCTTCTGTGTATTTTTCTTCTACTGCAACCTACAGACAAATGGCAAATAAACCTTTCAAAATATAATTAGGAAGGCATTAAATCCAAACATCTCCAAAGAAGCATTCCCTTCCCTCAGTCCCAGTACAAAGGAGACATTGATTACTCTTCCTCCCGAACACCTTACAGGGGTGTTCTCATGGTGTGCAGAGACAATTAGCTGAAACCTAAGCAGAAGTAATACCTGGTGAGTAAATTTTATGTGTGCTATTGTGTCAGGAAAATTCTGATGAGAGGTTTGCAGTCCAGTACTCCTCACAGAGAAAAGAGACTCAGTTCTGCTTTTTCAGGGCTGAATGTTTATATTTCAAGCACCTTAGCAGGCAATTTAGCAGATAATAAATCAGTGATGATAAACGCTTGTGTCAGTGCATCTGTGGGCTCGTGAAGGTGATGGCTGAAGCACAGATGGTCTCACTCTGAGGAGCACCTCTACAGGAAGGCTCAGTCCAAGCCAGGTTATCCCAAATAACACCTCTGTTCAGGGAGGAGTTGTGTCTGAGCATGGGAATAGGCTGTTGGACCACACTGAGACATCCAGGTGTGCTGCACATAGGACAGGGATCACAGTGCTGGAGCTCCTGAGGACTAATCCTGTGGGTGTGGTTCTGTAGGGGTGTCCAGCCCTGCACCTGAGAACTCCCAGTCAGGTGGAAACTACCTTCACCCGCATTGCTGAATAAAATTGCATCCATTTTTCTGGCCCTGAGGCAGAGTTTCACCTTCTCTGGACTATGTGTGCTCGGGGGCCCAGGGTAATGCCCAGTGATTCTGGGGTGTGGATATTCATCAGTTCAGTGTGTTCTAGTACAGGAGGAATGGTTCTGTAGAGTAGCAGAGCAGTCTTGGATTTGTAAATCCGCACATGTGCACTGGGTCTGGCATAAGGACACAGAGGTCTTCAAAGAGTTGAACTTGCTGGGTGAGGCGGAGAGCCAGTGCTCCCACAATCTTATTCCTGCTGGGGTATTCCTGGATACTCCTACTCCCCAGATAGTATCCCAAATATGCTGGGACCCTAACAGACAGTGCAGGGTATGAAAGAGCTTATTATCAGGTGCCAAAACCAGACCCAGGACAGCGTAAGCTGTACAAAACTCCAATTTGTTTTCTGTTTCCTGGGCTGTTTGATGCAGCAGTATGGACACAGCTGTTACTGCAAACATCTGTCACTCTCTGGTTGTTTTTCTGCATCTGGTAGACTCCTTTAGTTGATCTCTGAGCCTACTCCACAATACCCATAGTACTGAGCTTGGAATGTTATCCTTCTGAAATACTGAAGGTATTTGCTCCTCCTTGCACAGGTGTGGTCAGGTTGTGTGCTGTCCTTTGTATGTGCACAGGGTATGTTCTGTGTATATTGAAAAATACATTTCTTCTCGCTCACATTAACACTTGAATTAACTAAAGCTTGCAGAATTTTGCTGAAGGGAGGAGGATCATTGTGTAAAAAATATTTGCACTTCTCCTTAATCTTGGACAAAGAGGACAAGGCAAATCCTTTCTACTCCGATCTATTTGCAGTGAGAGACAAACTGGAGTTAATTTACTTGATTATCTCATATACTTAGGAAAAAAGTTTGTTGTGATTCTGTTTTGCAGAGACTAGTTTAGTCAAACCAGCTTCCCAAACCCACTATGCACAGTGCTTTATTTCCCTCCTGAACCAATCGTGTTTTAATTAGTAGGCGATGTTTTCCAGCACAGAACTCAGAAATTCTGCACAGGTTATGTTATAAATGAATCAGCCAGTTTAATGATTAAAAGAATTTATTAAACAATCAGAGTAAAATTGGAAGAAGCCACAAGCAAAACAGCACCAAGCCGGGCAATCGGTGCTGGGTGAACCGGGTTGGGACCGCTCCGTACCCCTGTAGTTCACAAAACACTGTCCTCACAGGGTCTTTTTTATACTATTTTCAGACTTCGCAGGATACTGGGGGGTCTTCCTGCTTCCTGTGCTGATCTTGTCCTTTTTCACAAATTGATGCATGTTCTTTCTTGTGGCTGCTCCTGACAAAGAGTTTCTTGGGATACTCCTATCGCTGGAATCTTGTTAGATGATAATGCTCTCAAATATCTTTTCCTGGCGACGAATATTCATCTTATCATTAATGCATATTGCTGGGGTTTTGCCAGACGAAATAATCCTCCAGAATACCCTTCCTTTGAGACAGGAATTCATCCCTGGTAGCGAATACCTTTTCTCTTATCACCTGGTGCACTTTGCTCTTTCCCATTACTCAGTTTCTATCAAAAGATACTGTAGTTTTAGTCCTTAGCATGAATTTATTCTAAATCATATATTACAGGTTAGCTCCTTTGTGCACTGAGTAACTTCTCCTTTATCAAAGAGTCATCCCTCTTGTGTCTT
Organism: Donacobius atricapilla; assembly: GCA_013397315.1. Taxonomy (NCBI): domain Eukaryota; kingdom Metazoa; phylum Chordata; class Aves; order Passeriformes; family Mimidae; genus Donacobius; species Donacobius atricapilla. The sequence continues at coordinate 100,076 of WBMY01007853.1, forward strand.
GCTGGCAGTACCTGATGTGCATTGATTTTGGACAGTGATCCATTTAATTAGCTTGTTCTTGTGTCTTGGTAAAAAAAAAAAGGCCACAGATACCAAACCCAAGAGATAACAAAAAGAACTGAGAACATCTTCAAATACAGCGTTCCTTTTATCAAGCTCTGAATTTAAACCATCTGGAAAACAGGTGATGTAACTGCAGATTAACACAATGAGGGCTTGCTGCTTATAACCAGTACATAGCTCTTCAGGGTTTGGGGGGGTTTTTTGGTCATTTTACCCCTTAGATCTCTACTGGAGAGCCCAGAGTTTTACTTAATAATACTAGTGTAAATTGATTCATTATCATATTATGCTGAATTCAGAATAACTTTTCTAAGATCCATACAAACTGGAGTTTTTATTATCAGTGAAGTACATTTAAAACCAAAATTACTTTATTTTATTGACTTTGAAAAGGTTTGGTTCCTCACATAAAACAGATTAACTGCTGAGGATGTACGAGAAGAATGAACAGGCCTAAAGTGTTTAGTAACATAATGATAAAAAGATAAAATCCAGGTACCTGTGCAGGGTAATGTGCAATTTGAGTGGACATGAATACAGACAAATCCTGACATAAAGTCACAACAAAAATCTCATAGACCAAAAGATGCACTGGAACAGGCATGACATTTTTTGGACAGTCTCATTGCTGGAATCAAATGCCAGTGTAATGTGATGCAACTTCCTTAGGAAAGCTACAGGGAAGACTGTGAAGTTCTCAACTAAAAGCAAAAGTAGGAGTAATATATAGTATGCTAGCTGAAAGCCTGGTAGAAACATTTTTGTAGGGTAGAGAATGATTTCATAGCAATTTCCAGAAATTGCTTGGATTCCTTAACTTCTTTCCTTTTTCAGGAAAATTGTAAATAAAAATTTATTTTTAAGACCAGGCAAAGGAGAGGAATGAGAGTGAGGGAAAAGAATGATCTAAGAAGAAGAACTATTCACCTTAAGAGAAGAGAGGAGTTAGCCTTTTCAGGAAAATGTAAAGCCAAGAGCAATGGTGTTGGGAAACATAATGGGTTAAGTCTACAATAGCATCAATGACATGGAAAAAATGAGTATGGAATGCTTATTTATCAAATATTTATCAAATCACAGTCTGCATATCTTAGCCTCTTCTACATGCGGTAACTGGTCCTGTCTTGTTGGCAGTACATGAAGTGCCTTGATGGTAGACTGTGATCCATTTTATTTGGTTACTCATATGCCTATAAAAAATCCCCCAATTCACACACACACAAAAAGACCTATAATAAAAAGAACTGAGAGGTTTTCTTTATTTTTTCTTATTGTTTACCAAAGAACTTTTCAGCATCCATTTGTAAATGCATCTGGCTGAACTCAAGCAGTATGGAAATACCTTCTCATATCCCTGTTAGGGATGCAGGGAAATCTTTGCTTGGGAATGCTTTGAAATCCAAAAGGACAAACGGGTAGAAATAAAAACATGTCAGAAACAGGCTCATTAATGACTGCTTCAGTTGAGTCAAATTAGCAAAGGAAGACCATGAATCACAGTCCATTTAAGGTGGTGGGTATGAATTTTCCTGCTGCTCACACAGTTCAATTGGTTGGCAGGTGGTTACTTTGAATTAAAGGACTGTATAAAAATTAATCAGACTCCTTAGCTTGTGTCCAGTATATTTCTGATAATCTTTCACTTTTTTAACCACAGAACCCCCTTCACCTGCAGATGAGTTTAGAAAACTCGCTGAGTTCTGATGCTGATGTCACTTTCTCCATCCTTGCAATGAACAACTGGTACAATTTCAGCCTCATGCTATGCCAGGAGGAGTGGAACATCACAGATTTTCTCTTCCTCACACAACAGAGCTCCAAGTTCCACTTGGGGTCCATTATAAACATCACAGCAAACCTCACTTCAACCAGTGACCTTCTGAACTACTTGCAGTTTTACCTGGAGAGCATCAAAGACATGACGTCGACCATGGTGATGTTTGGATGTGACATGGAAAAAACGCGGAGAATTTTTGAGATAACCACACAATTTGGTGTGATACCTCCAGAGCTGCACTGGATTATTGGAGATTCACAGAACGTGGAAGAGCTGAGGACAGAAGGTTTGCCCCTTGGTCTCATTGCTCATGGCAAGACAACCCAGTCGGTCTTCGAGCATTACGTGCAGGATGCCATGGAGCTGGTAGCCAGGGCTGTGGCAGCAGCCACCATGATCCAGCCTGAACTGGCTCTCATTCCAAGTACAATGAACTGCATGGACACGGATGAAAGGAATATCACTTCAGGCCAGTATTTGTCAAAGTAAGTTTTACTATTTTTATTTTTTCCCCTTAGGTAATATTTGCTGTATGCAATAAAAATAATTTTCTTCCCCCTCCCACCATTCTCTGTGGGTTAGCTATCATGCTGCTAACCCTCCCAAACAAACACGTTTGTTTCAGTATTTCCTCCTGCTTCTTTACTTCTAACAAATAATGAAATTTTAACTTTGCCACAATGGGCAAGAAGCCAGAACTCCGAGATTCTGGTAGAAGAAGACACTGTTCCACAGAAGTAGAGATCACACAGTAAACATAGGCTAGATTACAGACTATACTCTGAAACTTGTATTTATATTTATCTGTGTAAGGTGGGCTACTAACAAATTCTCTGAGATTTTGAGTGTACAAAACACAGAATATTTGCACTATCTAGGCCATTGGATAATATAATGATGTGTAGTGGCCCTTGATAGTATGCTTCCATGGCAAAGAGAGGAAAAAGATGCACCTTCATCTCCTCAGAGGGTTTCTTCTGGTGAGAGCACTCAACACACCAGAAGTATACAGTCCTGTCTCTGCTGCATGCCACTATATAGAAATTATTCCCAAAACTACTTGGATGTTGCTGTCTAGAAATATTATGGTTTTTAACATATGAATGGAAAACTTGCATGGTTCTTTTTGAAAACAAGCAAAAATGTCTTGGCTAACTACGTGAATTCGTTACTTAATCTGTGTCCAGCAACTGTTGCATGTTTTTCCCCCATTACATCTAGTTTTCAACTTAAAGATTTTGTTGGATGGAGTTAGGATGAAAGTCCTTCAGGCTTTTTGTGTTTTAACTTTTTTTGAAAAATGTAAATTTTTCTGGGATATGTCTCCACAAAAATGTGTTAACAGCCCTGCTCAAAACACAACCATTTGAGACCCCAACATTTCCTTAGTCCATTCATCCATTCAGAGTCAAAAACTCTGTGTTTCCAAAGGGTGAAACAGGACTCGGGAAATAAACACTGGACCAACTTGCAATGCCCCAGTGACTCGTGATGTTTATTTTGCCTCATTATTCTGGATATTTTAACTAGATTGTAACTGAAAAGTAAAAGCAGGAGCCTTCTTAGAGTAACAAGAAGACAGCAGTTTTATGAATAGGCTTTTTGAGGTTTGAAGAAGGGATAAAGAAAAAGGAAAACAAAAGTAAAACACTTAAATATATTAATGAAAATATATTCATCACCATTGGTCTCTACAGCAAACCATTAGCTTTTGTTATATTTGGGGAGACAATATGCAATTTCACATCTGTGAAATTTCCCTTCATGTTGGTAAAGGTATTGTGGAAGTGAAAGAGAGGATTGTGTGCTTCACCTTGTTTTTTCCTATACATTTGCTTGTGAACCCTATTTAAGTGAAAATAACAGGTTAGAAAAATGCTTGTTCTAAATCAGTGCAGCTGTTTTTGTAGTGCATGAGCAAGACAGGTACCTGATGGCCAGAACTGATATATTTGCGTCAGCAGCATAACTATTGACTCTGACTGGTGCCATTAATTTCTCAGGTGTGACACACTGATGAGTGGCTTCACTGTGACCAACCTCGCCCATCTCACCAGGGCTTTTAGGCTTTTTTAGCCTCCAAAGATGAAACTTATGTGTGCTGCCTAACTGCTTGTTTACTAATTGAGTGCATTTTTCTGTCTGAATGAACCCATCTGACTTGGTGTGATGCCTTGGAGCTGTTGTGGGTGGGGATGGAGAAGCAGATGGAGAAGGGGATGATGGAGAAGAAGCAGTGCACAGACTTCCACTGCCCGTCTGCAAAGGGTGGACGAACAGCAGCCCCAGCCTCTGGCACAGCCAGAGCTTCTTCTGCCAGCATTGATCTCATTCCTTGGCTGTGCAGATATTTAAGTGCACCCAGGAGCAGAGTAATGAGCTAGTGCATGGCAAGGCATGCTTATATCCATGTGGGTATGGGTATAGATGTACAACCCCCTGAAGATTTTACTGATATAAGTCACTGTCCATCACTCCTCTTATACTGAGATTGATTCCCTCATCTATTCTTGCCTGCTCATGGGAGCATCCTTGTTGGTGGAACAAGGCATTCAAATTTCAAAGCCTCATCTTGTCTCATAGCTTTAATTAGTCTTACAGCTTTAACTCACCTTCTTGGGTATTTCACTGGCCTGCTATTTCAGAGATCCATAAAATTACAGAATGGTTTGTGTTGCAAGGGACCTTAAGCATCACCTCATTCCACACCCTCCTATGGGTAGGTTCACCTTCTGCTATCCCAAGTTGCTCCCAGCCCTGTCCAACCTGGTCTTGAACACTTTCAGGGATGAGGCAGCCACAGCTTCTCTGGGCACCCTGTGCCAGGGCCTCCCCACCCTCACAGGGAAGAACTTACTCCCAGTATCCCATCTAACCCTGCCCTCTGGCAGTTTCAAGCCGTTCCCTCTCTAGCAGTAAGAAGTCTCTCCAGCTCTGTTAGAGTCCCTTTAGGTACTACAAAGCTACCAGAAGTTCTCCCCAGAACCTTCTCTTTTTCCCTGCCAATTCTAGTTCTTGCCTCCAGTAAGCTTCCCAGAAAGAGAGATGGAATAACCCAACTATCAAGCTTGAGAGAAAATAGTTTCATCAAGTCATTCTTAAAAATACTACAAAGATACTGCTACTGCAGTGATAGTACTGCTGAAGATCTAAGGAGCAGTTCGTGTAAGAAACAAAGCTGAAATGAACAAATGACACACTTGGGACTCATTGTTCAAACCGAAGTGACTCTGATAAAGCTGTGATGCAGTTATCACAGACTGTCAGTGTGAACATGAGCTCCCATATATTGACGCAGCATCAAGAAAGTTCATTCAGCTGTCAGACTTGAGGACCTGGCCCTTCACCTTCTGAAATTTGTGCAGGCTGTCTTTCCATACAGATCTATCATTAACCCTTCTAAAACAGTGCTGCTCAGATACTGCTAGTGTGTCTGTGCAGTACTCAGCACTTGTAATTCCCGAAGATTCACTGGAGATTTCTGGCTTAAGAAACGTAGTCAGAGCCTCTTATCTGTTTCCTAAGGTTATCGAGTAAAGGAGTTTTCACTTGAAGTCCCTGGCATGAGTTTCACTGGTGCTGCTCACAGTGCTTGCAAATGCTCAGCAGCCACAGCTGCTTGCATATAAAACAAAGTGTTGTTAAAATGCTTCTCCAGCATGGTTCTCATCATTTATTTTGATTCATGTTCTGTCACTACAAAAAATACCGAACATGGAAATCAGTTGCAAAGGCAAGCCACTAACTTCATGAGGTGGTGAAGTTGTACATTTAAATGCTGCCAAACCTCTCTCAGGTATCCACTCCTAACACAACCACAGGACAGGTACAAAAGGGCTCATTCTGCCCTACTGGATGTGCTTACTTCTACTGTGCGAGTCAGGGAACACCACGCATTATTTCCACATTAATTCTCATTCCGCCTTCAGAAAATTAATGTAGTGCATTATTCCATAGCTTCAGTTACTCCCAAAGTACCTGCTTTGTAGCCTTCTCATGCCAGGTTGTGCTGTATTAGCAACATGGGCCACATTCATTGAGAACTTTTGCAAGCTTATTCCACCTGAGGACTTGTCTCCCTCAGTTCTTGCCATTTTTACGAACTGCTAACTGTTCTGTGCGCAACTCCTAAAAAAGTTTTCACGCAGGCCCATCTACACGCAAGGAATGGTTTTACTCTTACTGTCGAAGGGATGGCTTCAGCCTTGTACACCCAGCAAAGCTTGCAAAGAAATTGTAGAATTTTTACAGAGTCTGAGGGGGATAAGAGAGAGATAAAACCAAAACAAGTTTATGGGCACATAAATCTTCCTTTAGTGCTAAAGATTGCCTGCTCCCATAAACTTCGTCTTGAGAGTGTTTACACACACAAACAGGGAAGTTACACTGTCAGATAGGAAGCACGGATTAGGAGGGAAGGAGTGGGCAAACAGTGGCAGATACCACTGATTAGTGGAGCTATGGTGTCCTTTAACACTGAACTAAATGGTAAAGGATTTAAAAAATGAAAACTGTATTTATAGTTCGTATACATTTATATTTATAAACACCTGTCTGCCTTTTTTAGGCATGATTTCCAGACCGAGGCTAGCACACGTACAGATCATCTGCTTTTGAAAGTGTTGTCTGTATCATCTTTCTCCAAACTCAGTGTACTCAAAAGAGACTGAGCAAGGACTGAGAAGCTGCCTCAGAGAAGGCTATCACACACACAACCACACTCAAAACTAAAGCATTTACTTCCATAAATTTACCTTTGGAAAGGACTAAAATTGGTATGACCTTGAGACTTAAACAGTGCAGAGGTTTAACTGGTGAAACCCCATCAAAATCATCAAAAGTCATCACAACAAAGTGTAGAAACCAGACAGAGGTATGCATGTACACACACTTGCAATTGATGTATCCTTTTCAAATCAATTTGAGGTTATTTTTTATGTTCTGTAACTATTGACAAGCAGTTAACTCTGCTTAAAAGTTTATGTCTTCCTTTTTGTCCAATTCTCAGGACTAATGTGAAGTGCTATATTCTGCTAGAACAGCTGAGTAGTCTGTCTTCTGAATGTGTCTTACCAAAAAAAAAGGCACAAGTGGCTTTGCACCTTAGGAGCATCAATTTAACTCAGTTGTTTGTAGTGGAACCACTGTTGTAAGGCTTCTGCAACCCCTGCCAAATGCATAGCAGCCTCGCTGTTAGCAGCGTGCAGTTCAGCTCGTCATGGTGCTCAGACTAAAAAGGATTTTTCTCCTTCAAACACTTAATTACTGCTCAGTTCCCAGCTTCTTTGTCCATGTTGTTTTTGGCTTCTTTGATGATGGCTTGCCAGAAGCTGAATTCAACAGGCAGGCAGGACAACTACTAGCAAACACTGCCTTCCAATACAAAGGAAATATCCGACTTTATTGTCAGTATCTGGAATAGTGAAAGCCTAGAATTCTCAATGCAAAATGTACAGTGCAAAACTGGCACACTTCAGAAGATCTGCTTCAATGGCAGCATTGCACTTTTAAGAACATTACTTTTGCACATTTTTTTAAAAAACTGCTTTTTGGGTGTTTAGTTTTATAAGAATTAAAACTGACTGCCCCAGAGCAACCATCTTGCTCTTTCTTCCCTTACTTTATTCTGAAGTGTCTAACAGTGATTTACCGATGCCAAATTTGCATTTTTGAATCCAGATTGGTTCACTTGAGAGCGCTTGAAAGCTGTTGACAGCACTTCAGTAGCCCCTCTTATGTAAGCTAGATCTTACTGAGATTATAGCATTTTTCTTGGAAGGACATTTCATACATAATTTCCAGTCTTGCATTTTCATATATATTTTTGTCACGGAAAGTGACAGTGGATCTGGTGAGTTCACCTTAGAACTAACCTGTGTTTCATCAGTTTGTGAGGCAAAGGTAACTAAAAAAATTACTGTTCTTGTACTCATTTGTCCTAGTAAGTAAAAAAAGGACATCTTTCCAGGGAGTTTTCATTTGTATTAGATATTTAGGGGAGCATCCCCATGGAATTTAGTCATAAATTATGTGGCTGGTTCATTTTGCCATAGGATCTATGTGCTATGTGCTATCAGGTGTTCAAAAACATCACCAACTACTCTCTTCAGCATCAATTCATGGTTCAGCTGTCTGCTTCTGATCACCCTGCTTTCTCCTTCCAACAGGTTTTTAGCCAACACAACTTTTGATGGACTCAGTGGCCACATTAAGGTGAAGGACTCATCCATTGTCAGCTCAGAAAATAACTTCTTCATCTGGAATCTGCAGCACGACCCTGTCGGGAACCCAACCTGGACACGCCTGGGGAGCTGGCAAGAAGGGAAGATCATCATGGACTATGGGATATGGCCAGAACAGGCACAGAGGCATAAAAGTCACATGCAACACCCCACCCGCCTGCACCTGAGGGTGGTGACTCTGATTGAGCATCCCTTTGTCTTCACAAGGGATGTAGATGATGAAGGTCTTTGCCCAGCAGGGCAGCTGTGCCTGGACCCACTGACCAATGATTCAGGTGTGCTGGACAGCCTGTTTGAAACCCTCCAAGGGGGCAATGACACTGTTCCCATAGAGCTGAAGAAGTGCTGCTATGGCTACTGCATTGACCTGCTGGAGAAACTGGCTGAGGATATGAATTTTGATTTTGACTTGTACATTGTTGGGGATGGAAAATACGGTGCCTGGAAGAACGGACACTGGACAGGGCTGGTGGGAGACCTTCTTGCTGGTACAGCTCACATGGCAGTGACATCATTCAGCATCAACACTGCCCGAAGCCAAGTGATTGATTTCACCAGCCCTTTCTTTTCAACCAGCCTGGGGATCCTGGTGAGAACCAAAGACACTGCAGCTCCAATTGGAGCTTTTATGTGGCCACTTCACTGGACTATGTGGCTGGGGATATTTGTTGCTCTTCACATCACAGCTATATTCCTTACCTTGTATGAGTGGAAAAGTCCTTTTGGAATGACTCCTAAGGGAAGGAACAGGAAGAAAGTCTTCTCCTTCTCCTCTGCCCTCAATGTCTGCTACGCGATTCTGTTTGGAAGAACAGCTGCCATCAAACCCCCGAAGTGCTGGACTGGAAGGTTTTTAATGAATCTCTGGGCTATTTTCTGCTTGTTTTGTCTGTCAACGTACACAGCCAACCTAGCTGCTGTCATGGTGGGAGAGAAGATCTATGAAGAACTTTCTGGAATACATGACCCAAAGGTAAAGGATGTCTGTTGTTATTAACTCAGCCTTTTCTTCTCTCCACTCAAAATTCTCTGCTGCATAATTAATGGTTTCTAACAAAATCAGAAAGCTATCTTTGTGGAAAACAGTGTTTGTAATTACTTACAACCTGGTGGCATTTCAGGAGGAAAGTTCAGTGAGATAGGGCCTTTAAACACCCATAAGAGGTGTTTAAAGGGGAAAGGATTTAAAAGATTGAAGGTGAGGAGAAAAGTGAAGTAGTCTGGTATTGTCCACTACAAAGAGGAATAGTGGGTTCTACATGTGGATTAAGGGTTTAAGTACAGTTCCAAGTTCCCTTTGATGGGAGTTGTTTAAATCAGTTGGATGATTCAGTTCATCCTGAGATCTACTCAAACAAAATAACTGCACAGAACAAGACAAAACCATTGATCCTCTCTAGGTAGGATATTTCAAGTATTTAATTCATCATAATGCTGCTGGCAAAGGCATTGCTGACAAAATTCCCCATGAATGCTAAATGAAATGTAGCAGAACTGAAATATTTTGAAAAATCCTGCCTTATGCATCAAAACAGTGGAATTCACTTTACAAGTAGTCAAACATTTGATTTGCAGTGTTGTTTCTGCTGGGGAGCTGTCATGGGAGGAGATGAGCAGTGTTGTGGACAACCCGTCTGCAAAGAGCTTGGACTTCCCAGAACTTCCTTCACCTGCTCTCTCCCCCTTCCCAAGGGGTCTTCAGTTGGAATTTAAGTCCAGTCATTTTATAAGACTATTCTTAATTTATTTGCCACTAAGTAGTGATCAAGAAAATAAGGGACAGAATGGCTTGTAGAGAGAGCAGGTGACACCAGAGCATCCTCTGCATCCGGCAGTCACTCCAGGGAACACGATGGCAACAGCAGATTTCCCTTGCTCATGTGTCACTTTCTGCAGTGATTGTATTACCCACAGTTTTGTACTCATGACCTAACTGCTGGTACAGAAGACGTCCACCATGTGTTTGTCTCAACTGACTGAACTGATAAATTATTGTGCCACTGTAAAAAAGTAACTTTAATAACACAAGAGCAGGGCACACATCTTGTTTTTGTAAACTGTGTGAATAAATGGTACATATGTCCCTCCAGACAGCAAAGGCCAGGCTCCATCTGTTACGTTAGTGAAACCTTGCAGGCAGAATAATGACTAGACAGTTTTGACTTTGCGAGTGCAGTGCCTGACTCCCTCCCTGCAATGTTAACTAGATGGTTTCTACCAAAAATATTATAAACAAAGAGCAACAGTTTTGTGGCTGACCCAAGGCACTCTAAAATTAACTTATCGCTTAAAGCAAATTGCTTTTAATTATCTGCCGTTCCTCTTCCAGCAAAAAATATCATAAATATTACATTAATATCTTCATCAATTTAAGGCACAGAAGTCCATTACATGTGATTTCTTCAAAGCATTCTGAAGAAGCTGTTGAGAGCTTCCAGCTGAATTTCCCCAGCTCCAGGTATATGTCTGTTACACTGTTGTGTGAAGCCACAATGTTGGTTTGAAAATGAGGATACTCCTCAGCTCTTTCCATGGGCTTCTCCTCATCCATCAAATCAAATTGCATCAGATTATGTCCTATTTTTCAGCATTATTATTGTGACCACATGCAGAGTTTTTTGTGACCGCATGTAGAGTTTTTAAAACAGGTATTGGGAAATTCCTGCAGCTCCAAGGAAAGTTAAATTATTCTAAAGCTGTGCTATTGAAGCTCAGTGGAGAACACTGAAGCATGTCAGGTGCTGCAGACACAGATCTTGGTCGAGAAGAGAAACACCAATGACTCCTGGTTGGTAACTTCAGTGATTCCATTACATTCCATTACTAACCTTTCCTAGAAAAGCACTTCCCTGCTTTATGGAGTAAATCTAAACCTCTGAGTTCCCAGCTGAGAATAAGTTCATTATATAATAACAGTTCCCATTGTGGGAAAAAAGCAACACAATTTTAGGAAAGAAGATTGCCTGCCATTACATGAGCTGCAGAATAGTTTTGTGTATGTCATTCATGCATTTGCATCCAAAGTCTTAGTCTGAAAGAGCAGTTGTAATAGAAAATGCACTGGTTTAACCTTTGCTCACACAGAGCCTGAGCTGTGGCTATTCAAAGCTCTCTTTAAGGGTTAAAACTTAGGTTTAGGAAATGTTTGGGCCACAACTGTCACACAGTTACCGACACCATATTTTAGTTAGTTACTTAAAGCATTTTTATGTGACTAAAAGATTTTATGCTTGGGTTTTTCTTGTCAGATATGTTTACCTCTTTCTTTTTAGTGGTGGAGTTTCGTTTCAAAAAGAAGTCAGCAGGAGGGAGAAATAATCTTTTTAATTTAAATATAATCCTAAGCAACCTTCTTCTGCTTTCAGTATGCATGTGCCCTTTGTACTGTGCTTTTGAAATTTATTTTAAAAACTAAGCCCAAAATAGAGGAGCAGTCTTCTCGAGGTGATGTAAGATATGTAATTTCTTCAGGCTGTCAGCCATAAATGGCAAATCCCATCTGAGGCTGTGAACAGTCAGGAAGGACAGAATTAGAGCTATCTCAGTTGGACCTTTAAATGCACTAATGATATAGAAGAGAATACAGAAATATCATCGAGCTGCTAGAAGAAAGGAGCAGCCAATGAGACAGTGACCAGAAGGAAAGCAGTGAGAGGAAGGAGAATTAATTTACTGGAATATGTCTTGAATTTGGGGAACTTGCTATGTATTTTCTGTGTAAGAATCTTAACCAGGGCAGGTCACTAAAGCCACACTTCTGTAGTGTCCATCAAGCGTGGTTGCCCCCTTTCCTAGGAATACACCAGGAGCCAGTAGGTTGTAGAGATCTTGAAGCAATGTCCTGTCAGCTTAAAATCTAATTCTTCTAAGAAAGTGGGCAGTTTTGGGCCACAGTTTTCCCCCCTCCCCTCATTTTCTAATTGTACAAGTTTTAGACATCATCTCTTGCCAGTGGAAACTGGCAAATACAGCTTTTGTGTGCACTGTAACATGTTCAGCCTCCTGTTTGAGAACAAGGGGATAGCTACAGCATGAATGTGCTGGCTGCCCAGATGGAACAGGCATCCATGTCCTGAATCCCTCTTAAGAAGCTCTCTACAGTACATGGCAAAGAAGTTTAAAAGCTTATCTACAGACAGAGGAAATAGAGAAAAAACATTTTATGCATATCATTTCATCTACTTTTATCCCTTCTCTTATATGAATCATAGAGGCTCATTTTACTTTTTCTTCTAATGTCACCTCTTAGGTTGCACAAAAATATTATAATATTATTCTTTGTCAGAGTGCCTGGCAGCCCAGGTACTCAATGAGAGTTGAGTTCTTTCCTAGGTTCAGATATTCCTCCTCCAGGCATGCAGACCAGGAGCCTGCCTTGGGGATGGTCTGATTACATAATCACAGAATGGTTTGGGTTGGAAGAGATGTTAAAAGCTACTTGGTTCCACCCAGCTGCCTGGGGCAAGGATACCCTCCACCACGTTGCTCAGTTATATATAATTTACTCTTTGGTGCAGACATGCATAAGTCCTGGAAAGGAAACATTTTACTCTGCAAAACAACTCATGGCAAGTGATTCTGCAGGATCTCCCCAGAGAGTGGAGGGTTTTTTGTGGCAAAGGGGACTTTGACTTTTGGGTTTTTCAAGCAAGAACACATCTTGGAGATGCACTACGAAGTCCTGAGTGTTTTGGGTAGTCCTGGTTATTTGAGGCAAAAGAATTCTGGAAGCCCATAGGGCAGAAGTATTTCAAATATGCCAAGATGGGAGCAAACAACAGCAAAAGGAGAGGAGCTGGGCAGATTTTCCATAAGGTAGTCCAAAACCTGTCCTTTCTTTCTGCAAAAAATTGTTGTTCTTTCAACAATTTAATGAGCTTTTTTGGATGCTCTCTGCCCATTATGATTTTTGTGACAGCTGTCATCTTTTCTTTCCCATCTTTAGTACACACTTGAGTAGCCATGCCTGTTCATTTACTCTGGTTATGTTTTTACTTCTCTGCATCACTTTACCTTCAAAAATACCCCTTGACAGTGGCAAAGTTCCTTTCTGCATTATATTTTGACATAAAATATTGAACCTATTTAGCTTCATTTAACAAAAAAGGGCTACTCCTGTGGGTCCCATCACCAGCAATTTCACTGCATTGTCTCTCCTTAGTTAACATGTCGGCACTGAAGACATAAGATATTATTTACTCACTCTACTGTACTTTACAGTTATAGTTTGTACAGGTAGGCTGCTGTTAAGGCACTGGCTTCAGAACAAGATCACTTAAACCATTCCCTGGAAGTGCATCCTTCTCTCTACCGTGAATGATGGTGTTTTCAAAACTCACAAAAAAAACCCCGTTCCCCAAAGAATACATTGCAGACAACTGCAGTCACTCTGACAAGTTCCACCCAGCAAGGCCTGTAAAACAACCTTGGTGTGCACTGGGATTAGCCCCCAGAAATCTCTGATCTTCTCCTAGTTCAGTGCCTGAAGACTTGCTCTTATGAGGTGCCTATCTCTTTATTGCAAAACTAAGTACTTGGAGTGATCCAGGCAAAGTATTTCTGGGGTTTTATTTATAAGGAATTCCGTATATACAATCACCCAGATATTTGAGGGTGCAAGCTCTCATTTCTGATTTATGAGCATCTCAGTTAATTTAATTTCTGGCCCTTATTATATCGGTTGACTACTTGGTGTTACTTGTATTAAAACTGTCCAGAAATAAAACTGGCAAGTAATTGCAGATGAGCTTTAGTGACACTAAATCATAGAAGAAAGGTCAAAGAACTTTTCCATCATTGAAGGCACGATTCAAATACTCCTTCTTTTAATGATATTTTCCATTGAGTTCGGCAATTTTTAGAGCGAGGCCAAAACTGTTGTGTTTTTATTGGTAAATTTTCTTCCTAAAAAAGGAATTTTTGTAGGACTTACACTAACAGAAATTACTGCTGTGGTCTTTCACTGCAGCAGCCTGAGATGAATCATTAAAAGGGACACCACTTGAACTGCTATGTGTTAGATAGATAATGAAGTAGCATTTATTTAAATATGCATTCAATGCATTAAATTGTAGAGCAAAAAATTAAGTTACAAACTCAGCGGAATTAAAAGAAATCTTACTGCTGCCATGGGGTTTAGTATTTGTACAGGACCACAGGGTTCTTTTTACAATTAAAAGAAGGAACTACGGAGCATGTGTTTCTGTGAAGGAAGTTACTGGGCACGGGAAGGTCATGATTCACAACATCACAGCCTGCTAATTAATACGTGGTGCTTTTCTGAGTCAGTGAAGGATTTGAACTCAAAAGGACTTTCAGTGTCCCAGACAGTAAAGTGAAAAACTCTCAAAAAAACGCAAAATCGAGTATCAAGCTTCAGCCAGAGTAAAGAATTGCAGATCTGTCTCATGCAGGAATGAAAGGCATCTCCAATTCAGGGAGGCGAAATCTTGACTTCTTTAGCTTCCCTATGCAATTTATGGTGGTGAACACTTGACTTGTTTAGCTTCCCTATCACCTCATTAAAGATTTCTAGTTAAAGTTACAGCTTTGGAGGCTTAGAATCTGTCCAGCTCAGATCTGCATCATTCTGATACCCATCTTATCAGAAAATGCACTGCCATGTTCTGCCAATCAAGTGTCCTTTCCCAGTGAAATGTGGGGGGTTTATGCCTTCTTGCCAACAATTATCTTTTTGTTATCTTTGCATATTAACTCTTAGTGCTTGAGGTCTTCACCTACACACATTGCCTCATGCTGTCACTGACTGCCCTGGCTGCTCTTCACCTCCCCTCATTGTCTCAGCGAATTTAGAGGTAGATGTGGAAGAGAGAAAGTCCTGCTGTCTTCATTCCATGTGGTGCAGGTCTTGAAGGTAGTTCTTCAAGCACCAGAAGGAATTAATGTGTTTTAGCATTTTCCCATTTATGTGGGTGTCAGCTCTCAAGCTAAATACCTAAATATGTAGATGTCATAAGATCTTTCGAAAAAAGGAAAGTGAGCCCACCCCTAGAAATAGCAACTGCATCATAGGTGGGGTTCAGACCCTTGCAAGAAATAATGCAAGTGTAGCAATAAAGAGATAGGCAGCTCATAAGAGCAAGTGGAGTACAAGAAGTTACTGAAGTAACTGGCAAAAAGTAGCAGAGAACAGTGAAGGTGCATAAGGTGTTCCTACCACCTGACAGGTGGAAGGTCATTGTGTAGCTGACTTAGCAGCATGGAGAATGTGTGTTATTGTTTACAAAGGTCACAGCCATTGTGATCTACAGAGACCAGACTGCTAGTCTGGCTCACTTTCCTGGAGACAGAAGTCCTGCAGTGATCCACAGGATTTCGGGGATGACAAGGGTCCAAGTCCTCTGGAAGAAATAGTGGTTTTCACTGAGTGCATTAAGATTTGACTGAACACCAGGTAAAGTCAAATATTAATGTCTGTATTTCACTGTGTAAGAGTCTAGGGTATCCAAATATGGCCATAATTTTTTATTTACACTTTGTGCTTAACACCTTCCTCACTGATTCCAAGAAGGAAAAAATCCCTCTCTGTTCCCATGTTGGATCCGTCAGTAACACAGGACTCCTTCTGATTTACCTTCATTTGTTGCTTTTGAACCCAAAGCAAACAGCAAGTAACATGTTGAAGAAATGAGGACTGTGCAGGTAGACAGTTCCACCACCTACAATTGGAAACCTCTTCATCCTGGTAACTCATGACCCATTCACAACACAAACAAATTCTTTGTTCCTTTCCTAGAAAGCACAGAGCACTATTATTGCCTTACAGGTTTAGGCAGAAGACTATTTTGAGCCCTGACACCCAGGGGACAGTTGCCATATGGCCAAGGGGTAGGAGGACTGTCCTTCAACCAGCAACAGCTGGAGCAGAAGAAATTTATAAGAAAAAGATTTTGAAGATGGTGAACTACCTACACTTCAAGTTGCTACCACATTACATTTCCTCCTTCAGCCCTCAGATGCTTGTAGAAATCTGATAGCTTTTCATCTAGAGACTGCAAACTCAGGATGGAAAGACAAGAGGAATTCTCTAACCAGAAGTCTCCTTTGGTATCTCTTTGGTAGCTTGAACATGATCTCAGCCACACAGCTCTCCTTCACACAGCTTTGTTGTAATTTGAAGAGGATTTTACTTGCCTGACAGTGCATTAGTCATGTGTTCTGGTTTAGGTGCAAAATTTGGGAGGAAACCTCAGAATGGGGCTCCTCTGGAAAAGCAAACCCCAACGGCCCCTCCCCTACAACTGGTCTGGAAAAAAACTTCCTTGGAGAAAAGTGGAAAAAGCTATTTATTTAACGAACAGAATGCCCACGAGCACACAGAATGAATAATATGAAACAACAAAACCTTTTGTTCTGAAGTGAGATGGCAAACTGAGAAAAGTCCTTGCCGTGGGTGCAGCTCGTCTCTCTCAGTCTCTTGTCAATTCCTCCGGCACTGGAGAAAAAAATGTCCTGGGCCCCAGAGGGCACAGGGGTGATCTCTCAGTTCTCCTCTGGGTTTTCAGTCTGGAGCAGGTTTAAACAGTCCCAAGAAAAAGAAAGGGAGGAAAAAAAAAAAAACCAAACCCAAAAAAACAGTTCTCTGGCGTAGCTAGCTAAAACTAACTAAAAAAAAACAAAACACAGGAGATCTCTGTCCCGCAGCAGTCAGTCTGAGCCTCAGCTGAACTGACCATCCAGGAGAAGAATGCAGAGGAGTAACAAAGTTTTTCAAAACAAACTGTGCGCTTCTTCTTTCCCTGTTTTGCTCTAAGAATCAACATTAAAGGTACAGAACACAATATACAGAGCAGACGACTGGGGATACAGGCATCATAAAATCACTCTAGGACACCATGTGTTACAAGGAGCAGGCAGAAGAACATGTTGGATGAAGTGACTTCATCTGGAACATCTTTATGGCTGCTGAAGTGGAATTGGAAGCAGAGATCTACTGCCTTTTGGGAATTACATCCCTTCTTTTCCCTCATTTTTTTTTCCCCTCATCCATTCTTTTCCCTCATCAAAGTCTACCCGTTTTTCTTACAATATTTTACACTTTCTACCTTACAGTCCTCTTCTCTCCCAGAATAAATCACAGCTCAAAGATCCCTCTGTCCAGAAAACTCTCAGAATGCTATTAAGAAGCAGGGATAACCACACCTGCAAGTTCATATTCTCCAGAGCACTCTTCTTACAGAGCTTTTTGCGCTGCTCAGCACCAGGCAACCCTCAGAAATTAACCACAGACCTGAGTCCTCAGTCTCAACCCTGAGCTGAACGGCTTTTCCAACACACAAAAGGGTGGAGCAGGCCTTACAGGTCTTTCATTATCAGCACTCACACAGGGACCATGAACACAAAGGTTCATATTTTTGAGCAGAGACCTAGGTCACAGTTTCCTTTCACATATTGCCTTCTTGCAGTGAAGAGAATAAACTGTCAGCAGTGGACTGTGCACTTGTGTCCAGAGTGAAGCTCTTCATCGACTTCAGTGCTGCTGCCAAGTTTTATGCCAACTAATGACCCCTCTGAGCTGGATTCAAAGTGACAGAATTTTAAGAAAATGTGTCATTATGCTGACAAGGAAAGAATCAGCTCCACTGACACTTTTCGCAACAGAGAAGCAAAAGCATGGATTCAAATGTATTCTGCAAACACCCTCTCCTGGAGGCCCTGGGAATGTGTTGGCTGCCGAAGCCTGAACACTGAACACATAAGAGAGTTCCTGATCAAAACCTCCACTTCCAGAAGTTGAGCTGCAAATTTTCATCTGCTAAAATCTGAAATTCATGTGCTTCACTGTGAATAATTTTCTTTCATCTCCCTCTGCACTCCATAAATATTCCCTAGTTAGTTTCACTAGTTTTCAAAAACTCCTGAAGATGAGAAAGCCCATGAATAGTTTTATACTGGTGTGTAGTTGGGATTATTTTTATTATTATTATTACTAGTATTTAATTTGTTTTGTTCATTTTCCCCTGAAACTTTGCTTAGCACTTCCAATTGCTTATATTTTCTCACTGGGCTATGGGAAATCTCTTACTAACCAGGAAACCACCTAAATGTTTGAGTTACATAAGGCAAAGTAAAATACTATTGCTTTATGTGTAAGAGACAGAAGTGTCATTATAAAACAGCACATTTCTAAATCCACATCAGTTCTTCACCTAATGCTACCCTTCTCCAGTGATTAGCAGCTGAAACTGAGCAGATTTTCAAGATTCTGCATCAGTTGCCTGGCAGAGATCATGATGGCAATTCTGCTGATACGCAAAGTGCTGTTTAAATACTGCACTTGGTGTTATTCCTGGTAACCGGTTGTGGAAGTGAGCTACTAAAACCTTTTGCATCATAGTTTTTCCTCAGAAGTTGTTGTACAAGTTAGGAAAGTGTTTTAATCATGTTTCTCTTTTCTATATCCTATTTAAATTAAAAGATGGTGGTAAAAGCTAAATTCACGTTAGCTCTGTCACTGAAGTGCGTGGTTACTGGCCATGCTCTCAGCTACATACTGGGTTGCCTTTTTCTTATTTCCCTCAAAAGAATGGTTCATGGAGTTGAATTTGGGCACTGAAGAGGCCAACAGAACAAATGATGAAATGCTTCCTGTGAAATAGAGTTCCCAAAGCATTTTTCCTCCAGTTCTGTTTCACAAAATGGTTCTGAACCAGACTCAGTGAGGCAGCTGCTGCACCCCATCAATCAGGTGTTGCGAAGGCATTTCCTAGATTTCAGTTACATCATTGCTTGTAGAAAAGAGCCACAATTTCCCTTCCCAATAGCTGCTCTGTTTAGATGTTCGTTGTCTCCTCACAGGTCTTAGCAAGCTCAAATTCCATGGGATCAGAAGGCAATATTGTTTTGTCTACTTTTGTGGACCTGAGACCATAATTTTTCTGTACCTGGGGTTCTTTCTGCAAAAATAAATGGCAACTGAATGGGATGCAAACCTCAAAATGATACTAAACTAAACCAGGGCATCAAGGGGGGGAAAAGTCCTTGAGGCAAATCATCTGGCTTTGCAGCACTGGAAAGTTATATGAAAGCCAGAACCTGCTAGAAAGAACTCAAAACCCCACAGTCCCACAGCCTTGAGTATGCCAAGGTTAACTGCTGCATTTTCAGTTTTAAATCCCTACTGGCACTGGAAATTTCTGGACCAGTTTCCTTTCTAGCTGGCATCTAGGTGTTCTCCCCAGCTGACAGCATTGAGTGCAATGGCAATGCATTACATAATATGGAATATGCCAAGTTATGCAAAACCCTTGTCATTCAGGATTGTGTTTTCCTGTTTCTGCTGCTGGTTGCATCACATTGGTGTTTATCACATTGGTATTTTCATGTATAATTGGCACCCCGAGCCATAGATATATGCAATGCCCAATTCATCTCAACATCTTCCCAAATAAAACAAGTTGTCCACTTCCCACTCAGCAGATGTTTTAACAGCAGACAGAAGCCAAGGAGATCTAGAAGTAGGGGGCCAAGCCGAGGGAACTGGAAGCTCAGTGTTTGCTTTCAGCAGCAAGAAGCACAAACATTATTTGTCTGGGAGCACCATGTTATGCAAGGCACAGAAGACTCAGAGAAGTCCCAAAGCTTATCCTGGCACTGTCAGAGAAGTTGGATGTGCTATAAAGCTCTTGTGTTTTCTTAAACACTGCATGGCCTCCCTGTCTCTAGGCTCAAGTGACCCAACAGTCATTTCACCTCCTCAGTGCTTGGCAGCATTCACATTTCCCTGTTTTCTTACACAGTGCAAGAAAACATTGCCTCTTGCTTGTTTCCTTAACCATGGTACATTTTCTTCAACAGTGAGACATTCTTGGAAATGCTGGGCACAGTTCACGTGTCCTGCGGTAGATACTGTCCTGAGAGGTCACAAGAACAGCATTGTTCACAGGGACACCAATTCCAGAAATCAAGGATCTTTAGCTTTTCTCCTGCCCCTTCATCTTCTACTTCCCAGAAGTGTGTCCTAGTCCTTCTTCCCAAGATTGCTGCCTTCACAGAAGATGGAATGATAAAAACAGGGCAGGAGACTTACTCCTTTTAACACCTTTTTTAGGATCAGCCTGGGGTAGGGGCCTGAGAGGTCCCAGGAGCGATTCAGAGAAGAAAGTAGACAGCATTGGCCACTGGAATGCAGGCAGAGCCAGGACTTCTGTTCTGGCAGGAGTACTGGAAGGCACAGTCGAGTCATTGGTCCAGAGGTCTCACCACTGGTGTTGTCCTTGAAGGTGAGGGTGAGGGGTAAGACTGCCCAGCTTCCGGAGAGGGTAGTCTCACTCCTGCACAATCTGTCCATGTCCTTTGATTGTCCATGGGTGATTTAGTCCGATCATGTTCTTCTACTTTGAGGCGATTTCTCTCCCAGTTGGCACCGGGCCTCCTTCATGTGCACATGCACCATGTTCCTCCTCCACCTCTTGGTCACCATGTTGGGAAGCAGCAGGGCTCCACGATACCTGGGGTGGGGGGAAAGGGGACAAAACAAAAGGTGAGTGACACCAGGGATTACAACATTAAAACGTGCCAGTTTCCAGGGGATGAATATTCAACAAGGAACATCAAAGCAACAAAAGGCTTTAAGGACAACGATTGCCTGGTTCAGGCTTATTTATTTCATGGAACATCTTCCTGAGCCATCTCTCCCTGTCCTGTGCAGCAAGATCCTCTGATCTTGGCATTCCACAGCCCTGAACCTGTGAAATCCAAGCACTCAGTGTTCACGACAAGTGCTCAGGCCCCTCTGGCTCTATGTCCCACTCATCTCTTGAGTCTGCTCCAAACGCTAAACCAGATCCAAATGGGATATCACCATGTGCATGATCACAACTTCATGTGCAACACCTTCCTCACCGTAGAGTGTGGAGCTGGTTCTAAAACTTCAGAGTGTGTCTAAAGAATGGCCCTTCATGCTACACAGCATTGCTTCAAGTAAAAAACTGAGTTCCCTGATACAAAATCCACGATCTACATTATTTGAGATGTAAAAACGATACTGTTAGCTGCTGGAGCTGTCACCCTTTTTAGAAGAGCCACTAACCAGCAGCACTAAATAATTTTAAACCCTTTTAGCTTTTAATAAATAAAATATTAAAATACATTAGCAGTTAATAGCTTTTGACATAGCTAGCCAATTGATATGCTCATACCCTTGCTGTTGGACTGCCCAGGCTGTTGGTATTTCCTTGCTCAAGCTCACAGCCAACTGCAGTTGGCTGTGGTGGCCTTGCCAGATAACACTCAAAGGGCTGGTTGCTTGATAAACGCTAATGGGTCTTCAGAAAAGAGATGCAGGGAAAACTTCTTCACCATAAGGGTTGTCAGGCATTGGAACAGGCTGTCCCGGTGTTGGGAGTTAGATTTCTTCCTTTTTTACTTATAGAAATTTTTCCCTTAAGTTGCTAGGAAACTAACTACTGGGTACTTACGGGTACTGAAGCAAAACAAGAGAAGTGCCAAAAGCTGGGAGAGATGTGTAGCACCTGGCTACACTTTGGGGGGTTTCTCTCAGGGCAGGGATGGGCGGAAGGGTGGAATACCATGACTTTGGGGGCCGGGGTGGGGAGGGGCAGACAGGTAAAGGACGAGAGGAGGCTGGGGGCAGCTGCTCTCTCCCACTCGGCATCGGGAGGAGCAGGGCCAAGCTGCTGCTCACCGCGGGGAGAATTCACTGCCACCCCAAAGTCCAGTCCTAGGGGCTCACCACCATCTATCTGCTTGTGTGCCCAGGAATGCCGAGCTCGTTTTTCTCTCCTGCCCCGGGGCTTTGTGCGCTGCAGCCCCGCGCTCCCTGCCCTGCCAGGACATCCCACAGTGCCGGCCACCACCGCGGGGCTTCTGCTGCGCCTCATCCGCCAGCCCGGGGCTCTGCTCATCCCTGCCAGTCCAGCTCGGTGCTCCTCAGAGCCCTGCGGGGCACGGGGATCAGACTGCCCAGGGGTTTGTGAGGCAAAGCCTCTCCTCCATCCCTTCCCCTCTCGGCCCAGAAGGCCGCCATGAGGCTCCTGGTTCTGTTTTGGTGCTAATGCCACCGGTATTGTTGTTTGCCTTGTTACACATACCAGTAAGGAGCTGTTGTTGCTAGCCTCATATCTTTGCCTGAGAGCCCCTTAATTTCAAAATTATAATAAGGGAGGAGCTTTACATTCTCCATTCCAAGGGAGGCTCCTGCCTTTCCTAGCTGACACTTGTCTTTCAAACTAAGCAGGGAAGTGGTGAAGTCACAATCCCTAGAGGGGTTTAAAAGACCTGTAGATGTGGCTCTTGGGACATATTTTAGTGACGGGCTCGGTAGTGTTGGGTTAGTGGTTGGGGTCTGATCTTTAGGGTCTTTGAAGCCTAAGTGATTCTGTGATTCAATGATCTGATAGTTAAAGAAATTTAAATATCTTTATTTGACATACTGCTATTTTGTAATATCTGTACACATGACAATCTTCACATCTTGTTCAATGAATTGTCAAGCCAGGACAGTTGTGGTGATGATTTTCTTGGGACAGAGAGTGCATAAACCCCACTTCACTGTTACCTCAGAGCCTTTCTCCAGGTCTGAACAAATCTTGGCCTTTCCACTTCTTACAGCTATAGATATCTGATTTTGGAGGGACTTTGTAAGGCTATCTAAGTTAAGAAAGAAGAAAAAGAAACCTCATGTCTGGGGATGGATCTGCAGCTATTGCATTCATTTATTTTTAATTGTATTTGAGTCACCAGCAAACCTCCAGGTGTTCTGGATACAAAAAGGGTCAACATTCCGTAGTGCCCTTTGCCTGCTTTGTGGTGATTATTCACCTCTGACACTGAGTGTTGAATGAAGAAACACAGTATATATACAGAAGTAGAGAATCCACATAGTAGAAATTACTCCAATTTCAACAGCTATTTCTTCCAGTAAGCTGGTCTTTATATTTGCAATTCCTGGTATAAAAGTACGTAACTGCCTCCCCTGAATTACAAGTTAAAAAAAAAAATACATAGAATCCATTCTTGATTCTTCAAATGCTGATTTTTCAGACTTTATGATTTCTCTGAAGCCCTAGGCATTAACATTCCATTATTGGTTTATAGAAAACAGGAAGACTCTTTCAGTATAGGACTTTCAAAACATAAGTAACACAAAAGAAAGAGAGCATAAGAAACAGAATATATTAGAAAGAAGAGAGAACTAATAAGGCAAGATTCACAGCAAGACTATGGCATTTACCTGTCCTGTCAGGACACAGATATTTGTGGTTTCCATCTTGTCACATAATCTTCCCAGGAGAGGACTACAGAAGGTAAGAAAGCAGCAATGACAAGTGATGAGTCTTGTTTCCATCCTGAAGTTTTTATCTTCTGTTGAAGCAAGTAACCCTTAGCAGTCTTAGCAAATCATCAGTGAAGTGCTTTTGGCAGCATTTTGCACTGTCAATCCACAGAGCTGCAAGCAAATTTTTTCCTTCTGCGGATAAGCAGCAATAAGAAATAAACAGAAGTCCTAGAAAAACATAGAAAATTAAAGCAACTGTTAACATTTATCCTTAGTAAAAGGAGTAGACCAAATACAAAGTTGCAAACACATAACGATGCTTAAGAAAAAGCAGATTACCAGAAGCGGGTAGGGCACTGGATACAAGGGATGGCTGAACAACTCCCTTATACAGACTTCCCAAGACCTCCCACCAGGCATATGGTGTTGCTCGAGACAAGATACTAAGCTAGATGAACTTCTGATCTAATAAACATTCCAGTGTTGTCGTCATTTGGGGTGAGATTTGACAGCATGCCCAACACAAAGCAAAGCATGGACATTCTTCCGTAAAGGATTTAGGATAGAAAATTGCATAGAGGTGCAGTTGACTGTTTTTCTACCAGCCTTTCTCATTCAGGCTTAAAAGTTTAGCCAAATGCAGACATCGGTTACAGTCTGAGTGAGTGATGCTCTCCAGTGAAGTCAGACTTCATCTGCAGATCAGATGTTGCACTGCAGTTGGCATCACTAGGTAGGCCACAAACTTCACAAGAAACACCTAAGTTGACTTAGGTGCGAGTGATGTTCAGTGTTGGGTCTTAATGGGGTTTTCAGTCTCTTCACTGAAACTGCCAAGAAATAAAACCTAAAAAAAGTGGTCCTGACTGTGGTGATGATCTTGGGACAGAGAGTGCATGAACCTCACTCCAAGTTCCTTCTGTAGGCAGGCCATCTTCAGTGTCTCAAGACTGGGGCTGGCAGCATTGTGCTGGAAGTGTCTATGATGTATTGTCACAGCCGAACTGTTATTTATGTCTTCTGGCACTTGGATGCTGCTCCCACACTCCCAGGCAAGAACATTTCCCTCTGTGCCCACAGTCCTTCTGGTACAGCACTGTGGCCAGCTCCAGACGGAGGCACGCTCTGCATGGCTTGTCCCACAGCCATCTACACCAGAACACTTAAAAAAAAAAAAGCCTGGACTCCCTCCACACCCACAGACCCATTCGGAATTAGCTGCAGGTCTCATTCTTGGGTTGCAACACAGGGACCAGATCAGCAGACCACAAGGTGGTAACCATCTGCCTGTGGTGGGTTGCAATTTCAGGTAAGAATTACCTGAAATACAGGATGTTCATAGCTTCCATTACATCAGAAACACCATCCAAAAGACCTTTTCCTGTTCCTTTTCAGATTAAACTGGGTGACAGTGAGTTTACATCCTATCTCTGCCATTCTTAAAAAAAACTACAAACACTCCTTTATCCATGGGATCATTGAAGAGAAGACTGGGAAAGGTCTTTTTATGGTTTTGTGCTGCCCTGCACTCTGTTCTGCCTAGTTGATAATGCAGAGGCCAGATAGACTGTCAGAATGCTTCTTTTCTTAGTCTTTGCCAGGCAGAGCATGGCTGTGGTGAGATCATCTTTGCAAGCTCCTGTGATGTCCATGAGCTTCCTGGGGAGCAAATACAGCATGACTGCTCCAGCCTTAGCTCTGTTTGGCTTCTTGTGCTTTGAAAGGTTGGCGTGTTAGTGTGGTGGGTTGCTGAAGGCTTTTTAATTAGCGTGGCTTGGCAGCACTTGGCCAGCTCAAGGAAGTGCTTGGCATAGTGGAAAATGCTGCCTGACTCCTCCATAGCAGCTCGAGACTTTCCGCAGGAATTACTAAATGCTCCAAAGGCAGACAGGAACTTCAGAAAGTGGAGTCTGTGAAACCTGAACTGGGCTCCTTGGGGCTGCAGACTGTGGAGTCAGTTCAGAGCAGGGAACAGAACTGCAAAAAGACTCTGTGTGTGCGTGTCCATGGTTGCAGCCTGAGCTGTGCAAAAGAGAATTCTCCCTCCTCACTGCCAGGGGAGACTTTCTGGCAACCTTTCAGTCCTCGGTTTTTCTGCAGAAGGCTAAATTTTATACCTAAGGACAAAGTAAAACATTCTGCCAAAACAAATCTAAGTTGTGTGTCCATTGCTGGGTTCCCACAGCCCCAGAAAGTGGAGTTCCTGAATAATAGTTCCTGAAATATTGTCTGTTCTAGAGACAAATAATCCCAATAAACACCTACATTTGGGTGTTAAGGGTGTTCCGTGGGGATTATTTTCAACATTTGAAGAAAACCCTGAGAGTACACAGACAGGCTATTTAGTCACCTGGCAAGTCTTTCCTGGCTTTTCCTGGGGGGTGGAAAGCTGCCTGCAGGAGAACACCTGAAGAGGCCGGTCCACAAATGCCAAAGATTTCTGAGGAGCTGTTGGCACACTAGGGCTGAAATACCAGGTGTGATGGGAGGCAAATGGCTCTGCTAATCCTGTCCTGTCCTCCCCTCAGCTGCACCACCCGTCCCAGGGGTTCCGCTTTGGCACGGTGCGGGAGAGCAGCGCGGAGGACTACGTGAGGCAGAGCTTCCCCGAGATGCATGAGTACATGCGGCGCTACAACGTCCCTGCCACCACCGACGGCGTGGCCTACCTGAAGTGAGCCCCTGCATGCAGCACCACACCTGTCCCCCGGCCAGTTGTCACGATCTGTTTATTGAAATTGTTCAGAGAGGTGCCCGGATTAAGGTGAAAACGAGGCCAAAGTCAATAGTACAGATTTTACTTAACAGTAAATGCAAGAGAGAGAAAGAAAGAGAAAGAGAGAGGGGTAGTGGTAATGATGATGGTGGTGGGGAGAGAGAAAAACAGTGACACAGAGATAGATGTAGTAGAAAATATCACCACTCCATGGATGCCATGTCCCATTGATCCTCTCCTTCCCAGTGCTGAGGGTCCCACAAAACACAAGAGTTCATCGTTCACCTAAATACACATTTAGGCCAGGTGGGAATGCTCACCTGGGTGTGAGGGTGCCATCAGGCGAGGGCAATATATAAACTTTATATATATTTTATATTTATTTTATGTATAATTATTATGTAATATAATAATATATGTATAAAAGTTTCTGGGCTTGGGAGCCCTTCGTCAGGCAGTGAGAAACAGTCAGAAAAAAAAAATCCAATCCTAGCAAAAGCTGCCAATGAGGTTCCTCAGTGTGGTGGGAGGAAAGAAGGTTCTCAGGGAGGAGCCTTAACTTATCATTAAAATGAAAAAAAGAAGCACTAGACTGGTTAAAAGTAATAAGGGTCTTGCTGCTTTAGGGAGTCATGATGTCAGTGGGCCTCAGAAACATTTGTGCCTAGCAGTCAGGGCAGGTCACACAACTCTTCCAGGAAACGAGATGGTAATAAATCTGAAATTATTCATTCCTTTTATCTTCGAAGTTGCCTGGCAGATGGCCTGAGAACTTTTCACCAGATGTTTTTCCTGTTGTCTCCTATTTATATATTTTTCCCCAGACCCATCCTGTTGATAATTAAGACAAATGGCAGTTCTTTGGGTCAAACTGGTGTCAATAGATTGAAATCAATTAAGTAATCACATCAGGAGAACACTCAGACTTTTAAGGGGACAGAATTGGAGGGTGCAATCCTGGGATCAGATGAGAACAGGCACTGCAGCTGTTCTTTTGTATCATTATTTCATCCAAACATGCTGTTCAGAAATTATTATTTTAGTAAAGTTCAAAGTCATTATGTTCGTGAAGACAGCACAAGGAAAAGATAAATTGGGTAAAGGAAATAATTCATCTCGTAGTCAAGGTAAAAGAAGGAGAAATACCTTTAAATAAGTTATCCTTTTGTGGTTTTTCTCTAATATTCCTCAGTTTAACATCATAAAGAAACCAAGACAGCAATAGTATTTCAGCAATTTCTGATCTTCTCCACTAAAGCCTTGCACTCACTTTCAATTGAGTCAAAGTCCAACATTTCAGAGTGATTTTTGTCTTTCAGAACACTAGTTGTGGGAGCAAAATAAGTCCTAAACACACTGACTGCTTTTAATGCACAAAGTTTGCATTTCATGCACAATTCCCTCCTTCAAAATATAAATCAGTTTTTATTTTAAGTGCAGATGTGCAAATAGCAATGCCTGGTCCCTGTTTTCATACAGTAATCTTCCAGAGAACTGCATAGACAAATGTTCAGTGAGTGTCACTGAGTCTCAGACTGTGAAGTGATTGTGTTTCTGACTTTGATGTTGGATACAGGCATGATCCAGAGAAACTTGATGCCTTCATAATGGATAAAGCACTCTTAGATTATGAAGTGTCAATAGATGCCGACTGCAAGCTCTTAACTGTGGGAAAACCCTTTGCCATTGAAGGTAATAACTAGTCCTATAACACACTGCTCTGTTCCTCGTGTGCTAAATTTACTTTGTTGTGCTGTGGTATTCTAAGTGAAAACACAGAGGTGAAACTGAGGACCCCATGAGGATTATGACAAAATCCTCAGTGGCTGAGCAGAACAAAAGCTCCAGCCTTTTCTTGTTGTGTTTTTTTGAGATCTCGTATCACTTTTACCACCGGTTTCAAGGCCAGGTTGGGTGGACCTTTGAGCAATTTGGTCTAGTGGAAGATCCTCCGTGGCGGGCATTGGAACAAAATGATCTTTAAGGTCCCTTCCAACCCAAACCATGCTGGGATTCTACAATCTGTTGCCATATATAGAAATCTGTTTTATGTATAGAAACAATTCCAAGTGCTCAGACAGCGTTTCTCCTGACAAGGAGGAGGCAGAGTCCATGTCCCTACTCACCATGAAATAAAGAGGCCCCTGAAATGAGGCTTCTCTTCTGTCAGTTCGCTGTGTTGACATGCATTCAAAACTCAGTTCAAACATTTTTAAAATGCGGTTCTGCAGTTTCATTCTCATCTGAAGCAGACAAATACTGTTCCCATTTTAAAGGTCAGCTCAAGGTTCCTACTGAGTGTGCAGTTAATTGAGAAGGGAGCCTGCCCTGGTGCTTGACCTCATGCAGCCTCGAGAAATTATCAAGGACAGCTCAGAAGGCAGCTTGGAAGCAAGGCTGGTGTGAAACTGCTTCCAGCATGGATGACCACATGGGCAGCAGACTTTTGAAGCCACTTTTGTGATAGATGGTCAATGGAAAGGACTGGTGCTTCCACTTTTCTCCCCTCCATGGGCAATCACTCCAGCTGCTCCCATCACAGAGTCAAACAACCTCCTTCAGAAACCCAATAAATCCCTTTCAGAAAGGTCAGCTCTGCTGAAATAAAACCAGAAGCTTCCACAACTTCAAATCAAGTAGATTAGATTTCAATATAGAAAAAGAAACAAACAAATAGACCCTAAAGTATATGATTTTGGATGACTGGACTTCATATCACCCAGCTGCAAAAAAAGTATGCTGAAAATGTGATATTTATGAGTCCTGACTGTGCCAACTCTAAAACAAATCTTTTGATGTGAGCACATTTTTTCTGGTGGAATTACAGGCACGATGTAAAAAACTCAACAGCAAGGGAGACTATTGCACTGTAGGAACGTTTATCACCTTATCACTCCTTGAAAAGTGAGTTGTTGTCCTGGCAGATTCAGTAGTTGTATGTTCCTGAGGGTTTTGTTCTTTCTTACTGTGTTGTTGTGGGTTTTTTTAAGGAGACCCTGAAATTCTGAATTCTGAACTGAAAAAACAAAAATCCACAATGAATTAGAAATTAATCTCTGCAGGCAATTGGCATGAAACTGGATGTCTTCAAGGGATCAATTGTATTTGTTTAGCATTTCTAAAGTCAAACCCCAGATTCTGCAAACAGATACCACATTCAGAGTTACTGAATTCATTTTCACGCACATTAAGTCCTTTACCAGCATTTTAACATGGTGAAAGACAAAACAGTGGCTAAAAACTGCATCTATTAGTATCCGAAATTCCCTGTCAGAGCCAGAGCAGAAGTGCATGAACTGAAGCATAACTTCAGGGCTTTAAATTGCTTAATGATAACAATGAAGATTGCTCCATATATTTACATGCATGCAACTGCTCATCAGAAAATGCGTAGGAAGAAAATGTCACATCTGACACCACAGTCACATCCACTGCTCTAACAATACAAGGGGTCCACAGAATGGTTTATGTGACTCTGAGGCCCTTTTGCATTGCTGAAAGAATCCATGGCAAGCATATGAAAAAGTCTGTGTTTAGAGAAAAGATTTATTCATCCATTGCCTCCATTTTAACTTTTTGAACCTCCAGTTTTACATATTTCTTGTGCAGCTGTAATAATTTTGAACTTGCTTATTCTGTTTATATTGGGTGACTTTATTTTGCACAAAAGAAGGTCTTGTCTCAGCATTCTCAGACCACGGTAAGCCAGGTTTGAGCTGGCTGGCTGAAACAGAGTGTCAGCTTGCTCTTCCATCCTGAAATGCACATACTTCAGCAAAAACTGAACAAGAAAGAGAGAGATGATTGTACTGTTCTCCCTTCTAGGATATGGCATTGGTCTTCCCCTTAATTCTCCACTCACCTCAAACATCTCTGACCTGATCAGCCAGTACAAATCCCACGGCTTCATGGATGTTCTGCACGACAAGTGGTACAAGGTTGTTCCCTGTGGGAAACGAAGCTTCGCCGTCACGGAGGTAAGCAGTGAATTCAGGTCACCTAAGGGAGGCTTTGTGCAAGCTGACAATTATTTCGCCTCATTCCCAATGACATGCCCTCATGGCAGGGATGGATGGCAGCTGAAGGGAAGGAGGAGGCTTTGAAGGTCAGAGCTGCTGACTTAGGCAGCAGTTGGGTCAGAGCAGGAGGAGCTCATCAGTGGGACAGTGCTGGGGAGTGAGACACCGGAGAGCTCCTCTGGAGACCAGCAGGGCATGAAAAGGGCAGTAAAAATCCTGATGTGTCACAGCGCAAAGCAAATCTGTCTGATTCCACGCAATTGTGCAATAATCACCATCTACAGGGAGGGAGGGAGCTCAGGACATCCTGAATTTTTACTGCACCCTGACCACTTCCCAGCATGGGTGGTAGCCACCTGTACCAAAGATTTCAGGCTAGAAATGGTCTGCTAAGATACCATGCCAAGAAGAGAGGGGAAGTAGGTCTCACTTCCATGTAGATCTATGAGAAAAGGAATTAAATCTTCATGGATGTACATCCAAATACCAAATAAGACGAGTTACACCGGCTCATGGCAGCTGAAGAGGTAGACCATTATTTATGAGAACAAGATGACTCCTACCAGAATAGCAGTTTTTTCTCAAGCTCCCCAGGCTGTCAAGTGAAAAACTAACATAAAGTATTGAGGAATCACAAGCAGCAGGAATGTCTGAAGCTTATAGCATACTCTTTTAGCTCAAGCTTTTCCAGGAGGGATAGGTTATGTATTCTCACAGATACAAAACAGTTAGAACTCTGCTGTTTCCTTCTCAGAGTGTTCAGCCAAATGCCAAACACACACCCAGTGTTCCCCAAGGAAGTGGCAGCATT
The DNA here is from genome assembly GCA_013397315.1 of Donacobius atricapilla. Taxonomy (NCBI): domain Eukaryota; kingdom Metazoa; phylum Chordata; class Aves; order Passeriformes; family Mimidae; genus Donacobius; species Donacobius atricapilla. The sequence goes on from WBMY01007853.1 coordinate 130,963, forward strand.
CTTCAAAGAGAAGCTCAGTTTCCTGGGCTCTGACTCCCACTTTTCAATGGTCACCTCCAAACCTCTGGCTGCTGACTAAATCACTAGAAAGTTAACATTTTTTAGAGATAACAGCAAAGCAAATCTTCATTTGGCATTTTAAATATATAATTTGTTGGGGTATTTCTGCATGTCTTACTACATTTTTTTACTTTTTCATTATGGTTCTGTCAATAGGAAATTAATTATATTTTAACATCTGACATTCACAGAAGAAAATTCAATTTCTTTTTATCCAAATTACTCATTTTTTTCTTTCTTTTTTGTGTTATTAATTCAACACAAGAAAGCAAATTTAAACAGAAGTGTGTATTCAGTGCTCTTTCTGATTTAGCTTATCTGACAATTGTATTGTCATCTAAAAGGGGAATCATCTTTTTAAAATAGCACTGCCTTCAATAACTTCTTGTTACTCTACATTTTATCAAGTCTTTTGAATTAAATCGTAAATCTTAAAAGGAAAATTACAAGGTGGTAATGGTGTAAATTACCTCAACATTGCTTAAAACTCAAAACTTAGAGCAGAGAAAACTTACCTTCCTAATAGTTCCCTAGTGATGTGACAAAAGGAGCTTCCTCTGATCGTGTCTTACCCCATAGCATTCATCTGGGGCTGTATGCTGTCTACTCTTAGTCATAGAATAAATTCCAGTTATAAGTACAATTTTAATTAGTATTGGTTTTCTCCCAGAACATATGGTTATTTCTTTAAGTCTGTAGAGTGAGGTGCTTAGATCCCCTGGGAGGGGCATGAGATGATGCACTGGGCTGTAGGAGTAAAGTTATTAGAACCCGAGTAATATCTACCTATAAAAATTGTAAATAGATGTACATATATGGGTGTCCTTGCTCAAAATGTTACTAATAGAGGTGCATGAGCAATAAGATTCCTCAACGCCTACCAACAAAGGGAGGGGAGGTGAGATGAAAATTGCTCCAGTCTGAAAAGAAAATTCAGATTTTGCCCAGTGAATAGTTACATGGAATTCTTTTTTTCTTTTTTTTTTTTTTTTCACTATTGAATAGGTTTTAACCACAGGATTTTAAGGGAGGCCTTAAGTATGGCATCACAGCTGGAGGACATTCTGTGCTTTAATGTAATTAAGTCTTTAATTAAGTCTTTTGTGTATAACCTCCATCTGAAGTCCAGAAAGAAGGGCAGGTGTAGCTGCTCCCAGGCTGGTTGTCTGAGCATAGTCCTTACTCAATCTTCAGTTGCACTAATTCGACATACACAACTCAGTATTTTGTTCAGAAACTAAAGTCCAACAAGTAGGTTCATGTGTCTGAACTGAGGGACTCAGTTCATGAAGTCCAGCAAGGCCAAGGTCAAGATCTTGCACTTGGGTTGGGGCAATGCCGAGCACAGATACAGGCAGGGCACAAACACAGAACAGATTGAGAGCAGCCCTGAGGAGAAGGACTTGGGGCTTTGGTGGACTAGAAATTCAAGATGACCTGACAATGTGCTCTGGCAGCCCAGAAAGCCAAAGATGTCCTGGGCTGCATCAGTAAAATTGTAGACAGCAGGTCAAGGGAGGTGACTGTGCACCTCTGCTCATTCTGGTGGGATTCCACCTGCGAAGCTGCATCCAGCTCCAGGATCCTTAACATAAGGATGTGGCACTGTTGAAGGAAATCCAGAGGAGACCACAAAGGTGATTAGAGGGCCTCTCTGCCCTGGAGCCAGGCTGGGAGAGCTGGGAATGAGAAGACTCTAGGGAGACCTTACAGCCCCTTCCAGTTCCTAACTGGGATCCAAGAGAGCTGGAGAGGGACTTGGACAAGGGATAGAGTGACAAGATAAGGGGGAACGCCTTTAAGCTGAAAGAGGTAGATTTAGATGAGATATAAGGAAGAATTGAAACATTCAGGTGATGAGGCCCTGACAGAGGTTGCCTAGAGAAGCTGTGGCTGCCCCACACCTGGAAGTGTCCAGTTGGGGCTGGGTGGGACAGGGCTCGGAGGAACATGGTCAGGTGGTTAGCATCTCTGCCTGCGGCAGGGGGTTGAAACTAGATGGTCTATAAGGTCTCTTCAAAACCACACATTTCTAGGATCCTGTGAAGCGAAAAAGTCACTCAAAGGTCCTTATGCAATCAGAAAGTAAGCAGAAGCAGACCACTCTCAAGTCTGTGCCATTTGTGGGGTTAGCTCGGCTAAGTCCAGGTCTTCATTTTCCTGAGTTGCCTCACTTTTAATGCATGTCCCACATGCATTCCCTCTTCTTCATCTGTTCCTATTGGCCAAGAACTTGCAGATTTTAGAACATGCGATTTCTTAGTTGGGAGAAATTTACTAAATAGCCAAGCAGCAAACACTCTCCAAAGCACAGATTCCCTACTATTACAGCAAGAATCATGGGAATTAGTCTTGGACTTATCTTAGGTTGGTTTGTATCATTTACTCCTGTGCAACCCAGAAATCTCTGTAACTTAACTCCCTACACTGAGACACAGTAGTATTTTACGGATTCACTGTAAGTGTGGACAATGTTCAACACAGAAGCAGATGATTCATTTTTTGAAAAAGTCTCAGCTTCTCAGTGGGTAGTCATTTACATGGATTATATACCAAAGTGAGACCCAGCAATTGCCTTTTGACAGGACGAGTAAGGCTTTGCATTCTTCTACATCTTTTTGATAAATTTGGTCTGTGACATGCTGCACCTGTTGACCAAGAGTAACAACCCCAAGATGGGAATATCTGTAGATGAAATACTGATCAGTATAGCCTTTAAAATGGTGGGATATCCATCATCCATTTTTCTTATTACCTCTTTAGCTGTACCTGATTCTTACCCACCTGCCACTCCTGCCCACTAAAGTTAATTTATCTACAGATAAGTTTTGAGATCCATCTTCTTACTCATCATTTTTTAACTGATCATACACTGGGAAATTATATTTTCTGTGACAGAACTCACTACTAGCTCTTCCCATCTCTCTCAAGTTGGCAGTGGATGAGCACTTTGCTCATTCTAAATTGCATTTCAGAACAAAGTTGTCCTGGAAAGAAATGATTCAGCCTGGGGCTAGAAGTTTTGCAGTGACGCTTCAAGTTGGGAAACCAATAAAGGTGGTTTCTTTTCTGAAAGTGCAGAGATCACTTCAAGCAGAAGTGCTTGACTGCTGTTTTGTATGAACCTCTCCTGCAAAACCACTTACCCAAGGCATCTTACCCTGGCCAGCACCCACTGGATCATTTATGGGGGATACAGCTAACTCAGGCTTGGAAAGAACACTGCAGCGAATTGCACTTTACCCTCTCCACTGCTGGCAGCTGTGGGTGGCGGTGACTGTTCTTGGTGAGTGCTAGCTTCTGGCAATATTGCTTGAGTACGCTTGGTTTAAAATTATCATATTCTAGTTTCAAAGGAATGCCTTTGTGGCAAAATTGATGAGTTCCCTGCTTAGGGTGAAAAATGGTGTCGGAGGGATAAGGGGTTGACAGTTATATTTGCACATCGTATCTGGACATAATCAATGTAATTAGTTTTTATTTTGCATGCAGTATACTCAGCCTTTCCTCTACCCCACTGTTACTCTTACTGATGCCTCTTCAGGAGGAGCCAGGCTCTTGGGACTTGCCCTTCCATCCCCTTAGCTCCACCCAAGCTCAGAAGAGACTGCTGAGAGAAGGTTTTTACAAAGAGGGTGGAAAATCACTGGCAGATGTTTCCCAGAGGGGTAGTGGATGCCCCATCCTTAAAAGTGTTCAACCATCCCTGAAAGCATCCAAGGCTCCGAGCAAGCTGTTCTGAATGAATGCCCCTGCTCACTGTGGGGCAGATCCCTTTCAGCTCAAACAAGTCTCTGATTCTGTGATTTTTGGGATTCAAAAGCTTTGCAATTTTCTGTTCCTGGCAACAAAGCAGCTGGAACTCAGCCAGCAGGGCAGCAGGCAGGGGTATCCCTGAAAGGCAAAATGCTTGCAGTCAATGGGTTTGGCTGCTCAGGCCAAGGCAGTGATCACCATGACAGGGTTTACCAAGACAGAACAAAAAAAAAAAAAAGCTCTTCCTGGTCCATGCTTTGGGAAAGCTAACTGAGTTTACACATTCTTTCATATCTTTTTAGCTACCTTCAAAAAAATGTTACTGTTGAAACTATATCTTCTATTTTACTTGAAAGTCTTGTATATTCTCTCTTTTATATTCACAGTGGTCACAAAACAGCTGGAACTCTAGAACTTGGACTGGTTTCCACACTGACTGGCAGTTCAGTCAGATAATAACCAACACATGGAGTAAAAAATGATATATTGCCACATACCATTATCCCAGCTATTAATATCAAGTGTAGCCCTGAATTCATGCCTGAGATGTTTTGGGTTTTTGGAAATCCTTTTCCCAGGATATTATCAAATTCGCCACTTCTGCATTTCCAGAATATAAAGTCTCATGCAGGCTGTCTCCCAACACCTGCCACAGCCTCTTCAAAATTGCTTTCTCTGCATTAGGGAAAATGCCACTCTCTCTGCCCCAGAGATAAAGAGTTTTAAAATGTTCTCTGGGGACTTGAACCTGTTTTTGCTCCAAAATGTCTCCCCAGATCCCTATGATCTGTTCATCCTCTGGGTCTAAGGTAGAAATTATCATTTTGCCCAGATTTTATCTCCTTAGTGAAGGGGAGAACGAGCTGGCAAAAGCTCACGGGCTGGTTTACTGAAAATAACCTTTATTTTTTGATCCAGAGTTGGGGGTGCCCGGTTCCCCTGTCCCGCGGCTGCAGTTCCCGTCAGAGCCCACCAGGTGGCGCCGAGGTCACCGAGTGTCGCTGTTTCCCCACCAACGAGAAAGTCCCAGTTCAGAAAGCTGCAGCGTCTGCTTTGTCTTGGCATGGTCTCGCTTTTATACTGTTTTACACAGACCAATTTGATTGGTGAAACAAAGGCAAGCCTCTTCAATCACACTGGTCAAACGAGAGGGAGATCAAGAAGTCCCTCCTATGAGAAAGGAATGAATAACAGAGGTGCAGTTACAAAAACATTGCTCTTGTTTACAGAAAATCGCCTGGGAAAAGAATTTCCGAAAAACCAAAACCTCTCAGACATGAATTCAGGACTACAATCAAGAACTTGCTGATGCTTCACACAAATGGTATCTAACCTGACATTTAAAATAACAGTATATGAAAGCACATAGACCCTGGCAGCCCAAACTGACCCAGTCACCGCAGTCCCACTAATTCCCAAGGCAGTGATGCTGGGGAAGACACAGTGCCATGAACCTTCTCACAGTGCCTGAGGGACAGGTCCATGCTAACAGTGGGGATTAGTCCTTGACCAGGGCCTTCCATCTGATCCAGACCAGCCACATAGCAAAAATAAAATTCTTTCATCTCATAATTGTAGAATAATTTAGGTTGGCAAAGACCTCTCCGATTAGTGGATCCAACCATCAACACAGCACATAAATTCCACATGTGTAGGTCTTTTAAAGCCATTCAGGGATGGTGACTAATCCTTTTTTCATCTTCCATCAGTGGTGGGATCAATGAATGGCTTTTCTCTCAAGTCTCTGAAGGTACTTGCTCAAACTCACCATGTCTTGTGCCTGAACTGATGATCTTTGGGCTCAGCATCACTCAAAAGGCACAATCAGACAGTGCTTCGTTCATCTTGCCATGATTTTACCCAGCTGCCACCCAGAAAACTGTGCCTTTCTGCCCATCTTTTTCCTAGTCCCCTTAAAGGTCAGCCAATAGTTTCCTTTTTTTGTTACACCCATCACCTGACAACTCAACAGTGACTTTTCCAACCTTGAAGCTCTAGTTGATGTTTGTCCCTGGTGCACTGCAGGTGTCAAGGGAAGGCCATGCAGACAATTCCAAAAAGGAAACAAACTGCCCTTTGTTCATAAATTGCAGCTGTCCACCAGTCACCTTTCACAGCACCTTATTGCCAGAGCATGAGAAACAAACACAAAGGACAGGGAATAAGGGTTCTGCTGCACCAAGATAATTTTCTCAATCTGCACATGTGCTGTCTGGGAGGAGAGGTGACCCCTGCCTACAGGAGGAATTGGGAATGTGACCAAAAAGAGTCTCACAAAGTGTCAGACGTTGCATTGTAAAGGGGTCATCTCAGTTTGGGAAGAGACAGTGGGTTCTGGGCTTGCGCTGTGGAAAAGAAAACAAGAGTCCTGCAGAAGGGAGTGAATGATTATTGACTCTGTCAACAGTCAGGAGAAGATGTCTCCTGCAAATGAGCAAAAGATTTAGATTCATCCATTGAAACTGAAAACAAACAAAAGAAAAAGGTGTCTGTCTGAAGAGATGCTGACAGGGCTTGGAAAATTGATGAGAGTAGATGAGTAGAAAATAAAGCATTTATTACAAAACTGTTTTTCCAGCTCTGTGCAGAAGTCCTCATAACAAGCAGGGAAAGGAACTTGTCTTGCAATGTGAGACAACATTTACAGTATCTTGAAATTAGTCACTTGAAACCCTAAAGCCATGGTCACCAGTCTTTGCTAAGGACAATCCCCCTGATGAGATTAAATATTTATTATTTTTAAGCTGCCACATCTTTGAGAGCCCTAAGGGTGAAAATGAAGTGTAAATAAGTCTCTCTACAGCTACAAGAAATGCCACAATATGGAGAGAGGGACACATTTTAATACCACTTAGCTGACTAAATAAAAGCATCAGCATCAGTAGGATTTTGCAAGCCTACTGAGACGTGTAAACGAGTTTAGAATTCTACCCTTCATATCCATTAATCTATTGAATTTCTTGACAAGCCAAATCAAGTTACCTGTCTGAGGGTCCAGTACCTCTGAGGGTGTCCAGCACCTCCCAGAAAATGGCTTAAAGAAATTAGCAAGATGACATGATCAAGTATGTCTTGAAAAAGCAAAAAGGTTTTAATAAAAAAAGAAAATAACACAAAAACAAATAACAAAGCTGAGCACAGTATAGGGACAGATCCCATACACTTGCTACAACACCTCGAAAATGTGCAGAGAACCTTTGTTCTCTCTCTTATCTACTTAACGACCAAGGATGAATCTATTGGCAAACTACCAACAGAAAGAGGTGCAGGCTTTAATGAACAGTGACAAGGTCCAACAGGTGCTTTTCTCTTGGCACTTGGCCAATCGCCATGAGAGGAGCATGGAAAGTTCTAGCTAAAAGTCCTAAAATGTCTTAGAGGTNTTGGAAAAGTTTCTCCAAGGATATGTAAGAAAAAGCACATACCTTCTCTTGTATTTGTTGGTGTCCCAAAAATGCCAATTTCCCAATTTGCCAGTGGGAAACAACTTGGAGGCTATTGCACTGCCATGCATAGCACTCAGCAGTAATTATCACAGGATTGACTACATTGGTTATTGCTCCAGAACTACTACATGGCCATAACTGAGGTAATTCTCCTAAAATGCAGGGAGCTACCTCATGCATTTATGACTACAAACTTGGAGCAAGGACTGTATTTTTATCCTGGCTTAATACAGAATACACCACATAGTAGACTTTTAATTTAAAAAAAAAAAAAAAAAAAAAAAGAGAAAAAAAAAAAGATATGTATAGANCTACCCTTCATATCCATTAATCTATTGAATTTCTTGACAAGCCAAATCAAGTTACCTGTCTGAGGGTCCAGTACCTCTGAGGGTGTCCAGCACCTCCCAGAAAATGGCTTAAAGAAATTAGCAAGATGACATGATCAAGTATGTCTTGAAAAAGCAAAAAGGTTTTAATAAAAAAAGAAAATAACACAAAAACAAATAACAAAGCTGAGCACAGTATAGGGACAGATCCCATACACTTGCTACAACACCTCGAAAATGTGCAGAGAACCTTTGTTCTCTCTCTTATCTACTTAACGACCAAGGATGAATCTATTGGCAAACTACCAACAGAAAGAGGTGCAGGCTTTAATGAACAGTGACAAGGTCCAACAGGTGCTTCTCTCTTGGCACTTGGCCAATCGCCATGAGAGGAGCATGGAAAGTTCTAGCTGAAAGTCCTAAAATGTCTTAGAGGTAAACTGAAACTCCTTCCCTTGTATGGCAGCTCCCACTCAGGTGTGGGGATGCCTCCCTACATTCATCCCTCCAAGCTCCTTCCCAGCACAGGTGCTGCAAAACTTAATGTCCAAACATCAGCAAACCTCTTTAAAATCCTTACAGAGAAAATGCAATCAAGAAAATACAGCTTATTATTACAGTTACCTCACACATGATACCCATATTTAGAGTTTGGGTTCAGCAGTGTGTAGCACCAATATCTGTGCTCTGCTACCAACCTGCAGATTATCCACAACAATCTTTACAAGCTTCCAATTAGTCAATATTGGACCACAGGAATATTTGATTACTTAGTCAGTGCAGCCAGGAAGAGTAAAGTATTTACAGTCTCTTGTAATCGGGAGTAAAACAGGAGTTCTTCCCATGAAAATAGATGCTGAAATCAGTAAGTGCTGTTTTTATCTCTACTCCCTGCTCCAAAGTGAACACAAATGTCAGACTGTCTTCTCTGCATCCCTTTGCTTCTATTCAGGGTTAAAATANGAAAAGATATTGCAGTAGAGAAATCCATCCGTTTGTTTTCTGTTGCCAGCACACTCACAGCCCACACACCCAATCCCCTGGCCCCTGTCCCCTGAGCAGAGAGGAAAGCAGTAATGCAGAAAAATCTTTTTTTCTCTTCTCTTTCCACATATATTTTATGTATGCACCTAAAAATACATAAAGGAGTACCAAAACAAGTGCTTGCTTCTCTAATCAGCATGAGGCAATGAAAATAAGAGGTGCCTCTATTAGATTGTTTCCTTTATTATTTAACATGTATGTCTCTACAGTAATTATGGACAGCTGATAAATAGCCATTTTACAATGGCTTGTGAATTTGCTGATACTGCCATGTATAATCACTCCATAAACTCCACACTGTGTTAATTATTTCTCCCCTACCCTGTTTTCCCCTTAATTTAGTCTCAAAAATTTCCTTCAACAGTGCAGCCTTTATCAGGCAGCTCTTCCAATGCACTACCTTCTTTATTACTACATGAAATATTATTGATGCTTTGTTTTGGCACTTTCCTTTCCTAGGAAAAGAAGTCTTGTTTGGGACAATTTAAAAATCCATCCATTACAGGTGAAAAACTCATCTGGAATGACAGTGCTGGAATTTCTTTCACCTGCTTCCAGGGAAAGTAGAAAACAATTCTGCAGAGCTGACAGGACATGGAGCCACACCCTCATAAGCATAAATCAGAGAGGCTTTGCTGAAGATGAGGGAGTTACTTTTCATGTAAGGAGCTGGCCATGTGTACTCACTGCAGCAGTGCTGGAGTGGCATCAAACAGTGACCCCAGGCTGGAAGAGACAACCTAGCATGCAGGAACCCCCCCTGCAATAGGGCTTTTTGTTATTGTTTTGAATGGCTGGAGTTTTATGGTGTTCCATTAAACTCAGCTCCCATGGCAAGAACCACCCACAGGCTGTTACTCTCTGTGACATCCAACAGCTGGAGCCTGGGAGCAGCAGTAGATAAGTCTGTTCATCAGATGACTGAGCAAATGCGTTCCCTTTTAATTATTGTTCTGTTTGTTCTTGTGTTTACTGTTAGCTCTGCATCTCTAAGTAACTTGTTGCATACTTGCCTTTGAACATCCTTTCTGAGAAGGGAGTGATTTTCATTAGAGCTTTCTGGAGAACTGGCACCTTTAACCAGTATGTTCAGCTATCTGAGATAGCAGGTTTTTTGCTTCTTGCAGATACTTACAGATATGCCAAATTCAAAGATGGGCCATACTGAGGTCTTAGCTGTGAGACCCCTGAGAAAAAGATAAGGCCTCATTCTGATTCTGTTCTATCTGGGCTGAAAGTTGAGCTTCACTGCAGAAGAAACAGGTCACACAGCCCTCCAGTCAGATGCTTTGGTTCTTGAGCACTGTAAAGCATCATCACCTGTAATCTTTGTGTCGCCCGTCTGTGCCCCTAACTGGAAGGACACGCTAAGAGACAGCAGGTTCTTGTCAATAAGAAATTATGATTTGGAGAGGCAAGTTTTGCCTTGAGGTTGAACTGATGCGGTCTCCATATCAAAAAATCCTTGTGCCAAAACTGACACACTTCTTCCCCAGAGCCACTTTGCTACGGGTTTTTTATGGTCTCTAGGCTGGTGTAAGTTTCTTTAGAAATTGCTTTTACACCTCCATTATACCCTTCAACACCCTTGAAGTGCTTATTCACTGGTACAAAACTTCTCGTCCTGAAAGTTCTGCTCAGTGTGCTTCAGGACAAGGAGATTGGTTTTGGCAGAGGATCCCCAAAACAAGAGTTTATTGCCAGTGCCAGCATGGGAAAGTTCTCACTCTGCTAGATTGCTGAAGCTCTCTTCTTGCAAAAAACATGTGATATGGTATCTCATACCATTGTGCTCTAAAGAACAGAAATCAAGTATGCAAACCAGAAATCAAATACGCGAACCAGAAGGCAGAAATACAGCTCAATAAAAGTACACAACAGGACTTCCAACCCCTCAACTTCAGTGGGCTCATCAGTTACCAACTCTGTGGCTTAAAATGACCTTAGAACTTCACAAATATTCTGTGGTGTATCTTTTGACTAATTGCAGTTCCTTTTTCCAGCTTATGGAAATAGTCATAATAAAGCACAATCCTCACCCCCACCTGTAGAGCAAATGAACACAAGGAACACAACAGGTCCAGGGTAGCAGCATCGCAGGTGACACACAACCCTACCCAAACTCTGCTCCTTCTTTTTTATTTACGTGAGGAGTAACATTGTTTAATAGAAAGACACAACTGGAATTTGTATTCCTGGAAATATTTCCATAGTAGTCTGTGGGCAGTAATTATTCACAGGAGATTTTAGTTATTCATGGAGGCCTGAGAATAAAGGTACCGTATGCATACCTCACCCACATGTTGCAGTGCAGGCGTCTGTGGTACAGATTTCTCTCTACACAGTTTCTTAGTGTTCAAACATGATTAATGCCAATAAGAAGTTAATTAAAGGCTTCCTACGCTACATGAAAAGTGTAGGTTGGCAGAAAAAGGTGGGAGCGTTCCTGTTTTCCATAGCTGCAGTCAGAGTTCCTAATAAACACAGTTTCAGTCCTGTTAATGTAGGGAGTGGAGGGGTGCCATGTTTGTGCTAACATTATTTCACATTTTCTCCATGACTCACCATTGAGGGTAAAGCACAAAAAGGAAAAGTTAACGATCAAGTCCCAGAAAATATGAACATTAGCTCCCTGCTGATGAAAGCCTTGCTTTACAGTTCATTGACTACAGTCTATCAAGGAGTATTTGCTTTTACAAATGCAAAAACACTGCAAACACCAGATTCTTGGCATGTTTAATACTTCACCTCATTAGGGGAATGGCACCCAATTCCCTGGTGTTTGGCTGATTCTTTTCCCGTGCCAGATCCTTTGCTCTGGCTGAAAACCAAGCAGAACAAAAAGGCTTTGCTGTGACCTGTATCCAGACTGTTCTGCGTTATTTCACCACTGTGTATTCAGTCAGACCACATTTCCACATGAGAAAGCAAAGCATCTGCTTCAGCACACTAACAGCCTCCTACATTAACTTTCCCTCTTGATTTTATGCACAGACGCTGCAGATGGGGATAAAGCATTTCTCGGGGCTCTTCGTGATGTTGTGCGTTGGCTTTGGTTTGTCCATTCTCACCATCATTGGGGAACACATCATGTACAGACTGGTCCTGCCACGAATCAAGAAAAAATCCAAGATGAAGTACTGGCTCCATACCAGTCAGGTACGTATTCTGAAGGAACTCTGTGAAAGTTGTGCGGCTGACTAAGAAAGCCTGGACAAGAACAAAGTATAAAGTGTTGTAAGAGCACTGACAGTTGGCATTTGAAGGGTGACAGCAGCTTCTGGTGCTTGAAAAGGCTTGACTTAAGGATGGAATGGGAAACACAGAGAAAACAATTTAAATATTCAGTTGCAAAGCTCACAGAGGGACCTTTCCCTTTGCACTTGTAGTCTCGCAGCTCAGCTCTTTTGGATGACAGAAGTAACAGTGTTGTTATCCCAAACTGGCAAACCAGAATATTTTATCTCAATGTTACAGGTCCCCCAACCTGCAAGGCATGCAGAAAATGCTGAGTAACCTCCCTCATTATTCTAGAGAAACTAATGGGACAAATTTGCTCTGGGTGTTTGCTTTAAAGGAATAAGTTACTTAACAGCAAAAGGCACAAAAAGGAAGAGCTTCCATTGCTTTAAAGCAGCACAATGGAAGAAAGCTTTTTTAACTATTTTAACACCAAGGATTTTTCCCAAAAAATTCATCAACCTTTTAGCTTGCCCTTCTTTGGAAAAGTATGGGAAAATAAATCTATTGTAATGACAATGCACAGACAATTGCTTGTATGTTTCAATGTGCAAAATAATTTATGCTCAAGTCCATCAGACAAAGCCTAAATTGTTTATCTCTTTGTGGAGCAATTTTTAATCTTGCTTTTACTAATTTATGTTCCTCTTTTCCCTCTAGAGATTGCATCGTGCTCTGAACAGTTCTTTTATTGAGAAAAAATGTCAGCCTAAGAAAAAACGAGTAGAAAAGAGGTAGGAAGTTCTCTATGCCATAAAACACAAACTATAAAAATCACTTTGAAATTAAATACCTTGTGTCGGGATATGTAGTATGGATCTAATACACCCTCAAGGTAATAGAATTTTTTTTTTTAAAAAAAAAAAGGAAACAAGAGAAAATACTTATGAGAGAGGCAGAAATTATTTTTTCTCGTATTAACTCTAGAAATCTTGTTATTTCATGATTTTGCATACAGCTAACAAAAAATCTCCCATTCCAAAGAGAGGCATTGCAGTTGAAATTCACTGCCCTTGTGTTTAGGGGCTGATTGATTCCCATGCCAAAGCACAGCAGGTAACCAGGGCTTTGGGAGGCAGAGCCTTTAGAGGGAAGGAGAGCTCAGGCACTCACATACCTGAGACTCCTCCAGCTCTCTTCTTTTGTAGAATGAGAAATAAGAAAGCTGAGAAGAGGAAAATGCCATCCTTTCAGAAAACATTGTGTCCAACAAGTGTTGCTGGAGTAAAAAGGAGGCAACAACCTTGCCTTGTTTTCATAGGCTGTGTCTTCTGCAGAGGAGACAGTGGGATGGATGTACAGCTTTCAGGAGTGCAAGGCATTGTATGGAGCTGTGCACATACTCAGCAACTCAGCCCTACCAATGCACCTTGTAACAACAGAGACAGGAACACTGCTTTTCTACAGAGAAGTTCAGGCACAGAGGATAGAATAGAAGAAGTTCCAGACTGTAACTGGGTGTTTGGCCTGCCTGAAACCTACAGGTGTCAATGTATGTAGTGCTTCTTTGATATTCTGCTGCTAAAGTCAGCAAATATAAACAAGTAAGCATCTCTAAGTTCCTAAGCTGCCTTTTTACACACAAGTGTCTAAAAAATGCCTGCAATTGATCTTCTCTGTTCATTCCTTCTCTTATCAAAGAACACCATGTATTGACACCTCCTTGCACACAGCCACTCCTAGCTTGTGATCTGTGAGCAGCAGTAGAGGCGATGAGTGCTGCAAAATGTTTCCTCCTGCTACACCCTCCTTGCTGGGTAGAACAGGAGGAGATAGTCCACAAGCCCCCCAGGCAATGGCTTAGAAAAAGATCCCTGCAAATAATCTTCCAACTTGGGGGAGTGATGATGTACTGCTATGGAAAAGCTTCTGCCCACACAGCAGTCAGCCCACGGGGGTGTGCATGCACACCCACCCACCTGTCCTTGTTCTTGGCACCTTGGGGCTGCTGTTTGTACAGAACTGGGATGAATTTAACTTGATAGACCCAAGAGTGGAGTTTCCAGCCTGTTATGAATGCTGATGTGGCCAGGCACAACACAGAGCTCTCAAATCACTTACATTATCACACATGCTTTCGTTTCTGCTGGGGACTGAGGAACTCTTAAAAGCACCAAAGACACAGAAAAGAGGTGGAAAAAATTGGCTTCATGCTATTGCTGGTATCCTCATGGAGGAAAAATCTGTTGGGTTTTTTAAGGTCATACCTTTCCAAAAACTAAGAGAGCTGCTCAGCATCAGTCGCTCAACTGTAAATGGTTTTACTGGCTTAGTGAAACTGGAGTGCTAACTGTGGACTCTGGCATTTATTAAAATCAACTGCCCAGACTTGAGCGTCTTCCCATCTTTTATGTTGAAATATGAGAAAATAGCTGATCTGCACAAAAATAAACAATTCTACATACGCATTCCTGCTGGGATTCCCTGAGATCTCTAGAGCATGATCCAAGCAGGGGCTGCTGCTCCTGCCTGAAACCTCCCCTCCTGCCTCTCTTCCAGCACATGTAGATGCTCACGTTCTTGGAGAACACCCCGGATCATCACCTCCTTGAACAAAATTTCCACTTTCTAAGTTCTCTTACTGTAGGCCAGTGAGAAAAGTATCCACCTCAGAAACCAACTGCTTTCAGCAGTCATAACCCTGAAATATCAACTTCCTTACTTAACCTGCCCACTTGGAGCTCACACAGAGAGGCCTTTTGTCCAAGGATACCCACAGAAGAGCTCAAGGATGGAGGAGTTTGAAATGGAACTCCTTCAGATTTTAAATGTCCCTTTATGAAATCAGCACACATTAACCTGTCCCAAGGGGAAAGCAGGCAAGAAAGAGAAACTCCTCTCCCACAACAGCAAATTCTGTTTCCTTAAGTTCCAGTTGGAGGATGGAGGCCGTGGGCTACCCCTCAGTTTGGGAAGGAGCCCTAGGAAATGGCCCGATTTGGGAGGGCAGGAGAGGGAACTTCCCCGGAGGGAAAGAAAATGTTCTCTGGAATCAAAATATTATGGAAATACTTCTGCAGGAAAAAAAAATTTTAAGCATTTAAAAAAGTTCCCAGATGGGAATTTGTGCCCCAGTATGACAACCCATAAGTCTCTGTATGTGTCAGGAAGCTCAGGAATGAACCTGCAAGGCTTGGGTACACATCATTAGTGTCTGTCCTCCCCAAGCACAATCATCTCCCCAGTAAGACTTCAAAACCAAAGGACAAACCTTCCCCTTCCACCTCTCTAGCCCAGCTCTAGGGACTCTTTCCTTCTCCGTGCAAATGCCTGGACAGATTAGTAACACACAAAGGACTAACGCTGTAATAAACTTGCACATTGCAACCACAAAAGCTTACAGAAGGCTTTGAAGGACTCAGATATTCCTGAGTTGCAGTTGAGTAATTTCATAACTAAAAAAAAAAAAAA
>WBMY01007856.1:0-66326 GCA_013397315.1 Donacobius atricapilla
CAGATCCTGGAGCAGATCAACCTCAGCGAGGGGCAGCCCAGCTGGTGACCCTGTCCTGGCCGCCAGGTAAGAGCTGGGGGGCTGCAGAGTCCAGAGGCAGCAAGACAATGGGTGGCCTCCCCGGAGAGGTGCCCAAGAGCGCAGGGGTGGGGACCTGCTGGGAAGGGCCTTGAAATGGGGGCTGCTCTCTCAGCTGGGGGTGGATGTCCCTCTCCATGCTGGAGGAAGGAACCCATCCCCTTGCTCTGTGCAGAGACTACAGGGCTTCAAAGTCTAGGGATTCGGGGTTGAGGGACCGCGTGTCCCCCTGGGATGACCCTTGGAGTTAAGGAGTGCTGGTGTTGCAGGACAGGTGCTGGTGTCAGGAAGCACAAGACGTCCCCGTCGCTGACCATCGCAGGCTCTTCCCAGTGACGCTCACATTCCCCACTTCGTGGCAGCTGACCTGATCTCCCGGCACTGGCACTGACACCGGAGATGGCTGTGACCGCTGGAGAACCAGATGGTGCCTTATCCTCATAGGAAGAAGCATCTGGCTGTGCCGGGAAGTTCATTGGAAGACCTGCAGGCTCGTGCCCTCCTCTTTATTTTCAAAGAGTGGCACCAAGCTGGGAGTGTTGTGAGGTGGCCCTGACCTCCAACAGTCCCTTGAGACTGCCAAGCCCTTTCCAGCTGGTACCTGGACTCCAAGGGCATTTCCCCCTGTTTCTGCTAATAAAAGAATCCCTGTGAAGCCATTGTCAGTGTGGTGCTTTCACTCCTGGAGTGCCCCGGTGAGGGGCAGGGGGACACTGGTTCTACGGGGAGGGAGCTTTCCAGGACAATGCCGGGGAATTAGAAAAGGACAGAGAATCCCCAAGTCACAGGATGGTTTGGGTTGGAAGGGTTCTTCGGTGACCACCTAGTGCAATGTCCTACTGTGTGCTGGGACATCTTGCACTAGGCCAGGTGGCTCAGAGCTGTATCCAACCACAGAGCCTGTGCAAACTCACTGGGCAACCTGTTCCTTTGTGTCACCAGCCTCAGGCCGAAAAGTTTCCTGCTTATGTTGACAGCAACAGCACAAAAGCTGATGCCCGATTTCTGTGCACAACAAACGTGAATCTGCCCAACACTCAGCCTAGTCGTGCAACAGTGAGGGGCAATAGAGCCGTAGGTCTCAGCACCTTTGGGCCGTAGTCTCCCTCAAGTCTCCAGCCCCATGTCCAGACATCCCAGCTTTGGCATACAATGGAGATTCCCATCTCCTCTCTCCTGCTCAGGCCTTTTCTCTCAGCTGCTGAGACCACTCTGCCTTTGGCTTGTCCTGCCTGAGCGCGGGAAGCAGAGGCAGGTTTTCCAGCCAGCTGTGGTTGAGTGAGCAGCTGAGGGCACTGGGAGCTCTGGAGGGGGCAGCTGAGGCCAGAGCCGCCCTATGTCTGGATGGGTCCTGGTCAGCTGCAAGGCAGGACAAGGACAGGTCTGAGGGGTTTGGGGCAGTCAGAGTCATGGGAGATGTGAGAGCCGGAGGTACTGGGGATGTCATGGGGGCATTTGGAGATGCATTTGGAGGTGACATTTCCCCCCTCCTGAGCCATGGCTTGGGATGAGCCCCCCAGGAGGATGGTGAGTTGCGGGGCAGGCTTGCTCAAGCACCAGGCCTGTTGCCACAGAGACCCAAGGAGCTCATTGCACCAGCACCCAGAAGTTCTGCTTTTTTAGGAAAGCAGCTGCCAATCAGCAAGCTCCCCAAATGAGGGCAAACACAATTCCCTCCAGCCAGAGTGGGGTTTTCAGAGCTGATCTGCTCCCTGTATCCCTCCTCAAAACTGCAGCCTGGTGTTATCCAGAGGAAATGGAGCATGAGGAGCATACTGGGAGAGACCTGGGCCATTCCCATTGCAGTGGCTCCTCGGGTTTGGGCATGACAGAGCTCTGCCTCTGGAGCTCTTCTGCCTCCACGCTGATTGCAGAGCCGGGTGTTGAAGCATAAGGAATGGATGGAGACTGGTTCTCGGTGAGGAGAGGACCACAGAGCGGGTCCCTCTGGTGGCTTACCTGGCCGGAGCTCAAGGGTGGGATCTGTGTCCCCTGGAGAACACGGCTGGCTGTGCTGGTTTAGGCTGCAGAGTTCATTTTCCTTTTTCTTCAGCACTGCCACACTGGTGAGGGAGGGGACTGTGGCACATGGACACCTGGGAGAAGGTACTGGTGCGATAAATGATCCCAGCTGCCCCAAGTGATACTGCAGACCATATGACATCGGGATGTAAAGTGGGGGAAGAAGGAAGAAGCGAGCCATGTTTGGACTGATGGACTTTGTCTTCCCGGGTCACCGTTACCTGTGATGGAGCCCCGGAGTCCTGAGGTGGCTGAACATCCACCTACCTGAGGGAAGTGGTGAATGAATTCCTTGTTTTGCTCTGCTTGCATGTATGGCTTTTGCTTTCCCTGTTCAATTGGTTTTATTTCAGCCCATGTCTTTTCTAGTTCTTGCCCTTGATTCTCTCTCTGATCCCAGTGGTGGGGCAGGGAGCGAGGGGCTGTGTGGGCCTTGGTGGCTGGCTGGGGTCAAACCCCGCTGGTGGCACAGCAAGGGACACCTGCAGTCACCTGCAGCGATGGCTTTGGGCTTGGCCAGCGCTCAGCAGCTGGAGAGGCTCGAGGTGCCCCGGGAAGCGTCACAGCAGGACGCAGGCTGAAGCACTGACCACGGCTGTTGAACATGACCAATGGGAGGCGCAGGATGTCCCCAAGGGCCTGTGACCTGGGACAGCTGGAAAGGCTTGCTGACGTGCTGTGGGCCGCTTGCATCCCCCAGGACCCGTGGGTGTCTCTGAGAGCCGCTGCCCCTCCGGCTGGCTCCGAGCCCGGTGTGTCACAGGAACCTTCTGCCTGCTCTGATTGCAGGGCGTTGCATCACGCTGCCCCAGGGATGCGTCAAGCCCTGACTGCCCTGCCGCTGGCCACTGCTGATAAGAGATGTTAGATGATCACAGAAAAGGTCTTTGTTCTGGGTTAACCCTGTGCTGGTCCCAGCGGGATGTTGGCAGACAGGGCAGATCAGGCTTCTGTGGCGTGGCAGGGGCAGCTGCTCTGTGCTGCCCTGGACAGGCTGCCAGGGCACCCACACTGCTACTGCCCACCACGGGGAAAGATCTTCCTTCTGATTGTGGAAGCAAATCAGGGTGGCAGCACTTCTTTTAAATCTGTTTAGTGACATTGTATCAGTCAGAGAGTAGTGAGATGGTGCAGGGCTCAGTGTCAGGAAGACAAGAGATAAAGCACAGTTTTGACCCTAATTATGGAATGAGTAAGAAATGCCACATTCTCTTCTCTAACCAGTCCCAGACATGCTAATCATACAACCTCCCCACTCCCAACAATGGGGGGCTGCCAGTTCCCCTCCCTTCCCACAGGGCAGGTTCCCTGCCTGTACACCCCTGCCTTTCAATTCTTGGGGTGCTCTGGCCTTATCTGTACCCCCTGCTGCTGCCTACCACCTTCCTGGGCAGATGCTGGGGGAAAGCACCCCACAGATTCACACCCACTCACCCCTGGTCTGGCTCTGTGGTCCAGCAATTTGGCTGTGAGCCAGCAAGGTGTGCTCAGGGCAAAGGCAGTGGAGGGAGGGGATCCTTCCCTTCCGCTCAGCCCAGACGAGGCCTCACCTGGACTGCTGTGTCCAGTTCTGGTCTTTCTGGTACAAGAGAGACATGGACATACTGGAGAGAGTCAATTAAAGAGCTATTGGGTTGCCTCGCTCCCAGGGTCCAGTCCTGGCTAGCTCCAGACCCTGGTGAGTTACCCAGATAATGGATCGAAGGTAAAAGAGGCACTCTTTCTTTCTTGGGACAAGAGTCCTACCTTCTTTATTGTAGAACCCAAATTCCAGGAGGAAGAGAAAGAGGCTGATATCCATGTGATGGGAGGGTTTAGGCCGGGGGGGGGAAAAAGAGGGGGAGGGGGAGAGGAACCACAACCAATGGAAAACGACCTGGGGGGGAAAAGATATATCATGCGCAAAATATAATAAAACTATTTTTGTGTGTAAATATGACAAACCATCCAGTGCAATATAATAACAAAAATGAACTAACTATTTTAGTGCACTACAACAAAGGGCCATAAGGGTGACAGAAGAGCAGGAGTACCTTCCATATGAGGAAAGGCTGAGAGAGCTGATGGTTTCCAGACTTGGAAAGAAAAGGCTGAGAAAGATCTGATCAGTGTTTGTAAAGACATGATGGAGGTCGAGAGGCGACTCACCCACTGGTGTTCAGTGACAGGACAGGAAAAGAGTGATAGGCACAAACTGAAACACACACACACACACAAAAAAAAATCTAAACATGAGGAAACCTTTATTTTCCTAAAACAGAACACACTCAAACACTGTCACACGCTACCCAGAAAGGGGGTGGAATCTCCATCCTCAGAGATGTCCAATGCCCATGGTCCCATTGTTGACCTTGCTTGAGCAGTTGTTGAAGCAGATTGTCTCCAGAGGTGCCTTCCAGCCTCTCCAGCATTGACTCTGTCTCTGTCCCTGCCTTGTGCCCCCTTTGCTGTCAGCTCAGGAGCTGGCTGCAGGCTGCTCACAGCACCTGACCAGGAGGATGCTCTGCCAGGCCTGGGTGGAGGTTGGAATACTGGCAGGGCTGCTTTGGGCTGGGTCCCACGATCTCTGACTCCTGTCATTGCCCCTCCAAGGACCCTCCTTCAGACTTGGAACTTTCATGTTTCTCCTCAGGATGACAACTTCCAAATTTTAAAAGCACCTTTTCTAACTTCCTAGTTCTGCTGCTGGTCATATTACTCCTTTAATAATCAGTTTGGGGCAAGCACCCTTCAGACAAGTATCACCTGTACATTATCACCTTCTTTTAGCTGGGTTGTCCCCTAGGTCAGCTGCCATAGTTGGGCTGGATGAGACCCCTAGACCAGCACAGAAGAAGGTGAATTTTCAGGCAGAGCACATGGGAAATTCACCCTCTGGATAAACCCAGCACTTGTTCTCCTCCACTCCTCAAAACTGCCCAGATCAAGGCAGCTTTCCCATGGTGCTGCCTGCAACCTGTCTGCCCTGGGGGAAGGGGATGGACTCACCATCCTGGGCCTCCCACAGTGGTAAGGACGGTGGTGACAGGGCAGGATGGGAAAGTTCCTGACAGACCCCAGGCACCTCCTCACCACCGCACTCAGAGGACAGGGATGCAGTGAGACCCCCGGCCAGCTTGGGCAAAGGCCACGGGGAGGCTCAGAAGAGATTGCACAGAGTCGGGGACATGGTGTAGCCCAGCCCCAGCTAGGTCGGAGCCAAGCCCAACCCCGTGGCCATCTAGCCTAACCAGGGCTGCCAGGGGAGCACAGCAGGGCACAGCAAAGGAGGGCCGTGCCCCGGCACCGCATAAAAAGCCCCAGCAGGGACAGGGGGCAGGTGACACTCTCAGAAGATCCCAGAGCAGCAGTGCCAGAGCTGTAGGAGAAGGGCCATGGAGCAGTACTTCTCAGCCACCCAGAAGATGGAGCAGGAGGTGATGTTCCCCAGCCTGCTCCGAGGGGTCTTCCCGCAGCAGGAGGAGGCAGCCGCGGCCACGGAGAGCCGCACGGACCTCTACGAGCGCTACCAGCTCCTCAAGGCCATCAAGCCCATGGTGGAGAAAGGCCTGGCCTCCGTCGGTGACCAGAGCCCGGCCGGTGCCGACAGCGACACGGCCTTAGAGGAGGGTGCAGACAGCAATCTGGAAGAGCGCCTCTCCCATCATGTCAATGGATTGCAGCAAGTTCTGACAGACCTCACCAAAAACACCAAAGCCTTGACACGGAGGTACAGCCAGATCCTGGAGCAGATCAACCTTAGTGAAGATCAGTCCNCCCCCGGCCAGCTTGGGCAAAGGCCACGGGGAGGCTCAGAAGAGATTGCACAGAGTCGGGGACATGGTGTAGCCCAGCCCCAGCTAGGTCGGAGCCAAGCCCAACCCCGTGGCCATCTAGCCTAACCAGGGCTGCCAGGGGAGCACAGCAGGGCACAGCAGAGGAGGGCCGTGCCCCGGCACCGCATAAAAAGCCCCAGCAGGGACAGGGGGCAGGTGACACTCTCAGAAGATCCCAGAGCAGCAGTGCCAGAGCTGTAGGAGAAGGGCCATGGAGCAGTACTTCTCAGCCACCCAGAAGATGGAGCAGGAGGTGATGTTCCCCAGCCTGCTCCGAGGGGTCTTCCCGCAGCAGGAGGAGGCAGCCGCGGCCACGGAGAGCCGCACGGACCTCTACGAGCGCTACCAGCTCCTCAAGGCCATCAAGCCCATGGTGGAGAAAGGCCTGGCCTCCGTCGGTGACCAGAGCCCGGCCGGTGCCGACAGCGACACGGCCTTAGAGGAGGGTGCAGACAGCAATCTGGAAGAGCGCCTCTCCCATCATGTCAATGGATTGCAGCAAGTTCTGACAGACCTCACCAAAAACACCAAAGCCTTGACACGGAGGTACAGCCAGATCCTGGAGCAGATCAACCTTAGTGAAGATCAGTCCAGCTCTTGAGCCTACACTTCCTGTCTCTGAGGTAAGAGCTTGGGGACATGCAGTGCCAAGGAAGAGCTGGCTGAGGGTTAACATACTTTGTCCTCATGCCCCATCAGCTGTGTGGTGTTATAATGTTTGCATCACACCCCCAAATCCCAGGAGTTCTGAGTCTGTGCTTCATTGCTCAACAGAAACATCCTCCTGGATTTGTCTTTCTCAATTGCCACTGGTGCAAGCAGTGTCAGTGAACAAAGGCAACTCTGTGAGCTCCCTGCTATCCCCAAGACTCCCCAGTTTGCAGCATAGGTAAAGTTTTTCTGCTGCCGGCCAGACACAAAAGATCCCAGGGACAAAAGAGATGAGTGGTTGAAATACCATGACTGGACTCCAGGAGCTGCTAGACACTGGCGCTCCAGTTATTTCTCTTTTATCTGGCAGAAAATGCAAGTCATCTTTAGGGAGGAGTTTGGCACTTTCAGGTTTCCCAATATCAAACTTAGGGACACCACCTGCAAAGAAGCTCAGAATCTTCCCCTAGCCTGAAAAGCAAACCCATTCTCCATGGTGGTGAGACTTTCATCCCTGAGGTCCCTTGGGGAGACATCCCTGTGATCCATTAGAGATGGGGGTCATGGCCAAGGTTCTTGTAGTGAAAGGGAGAGCATAGAAAAATGATACCAACAACAGCGGGCATTAATAGAACTTTACCCTTATTTAGGAAAGCAGCCAGACAGGAATGAGGACATCCTGATCACGTATATAATGCCCACAGGGTCTGTTGTTCAAGCCCAGTGGCACTTCTTCTCCTGCACCAAGTCCCACCGAGGAGCGTCCTTCGCGAGCAGCGCAGGGCTTGGCCGTCTGCCTGTACCATCCAACTCATCCTGTGGCCGATCCTGCTGGCAAGCTTCCTGCTTTGTTTCACTCCTGTCCAAGAGGGATTTCTGCGGGGCAGAAATGAGTGGTTTGTGTAGTTGCTTTGTAGAAGGTGCCTGTAACTTTGAAGCAATGCTTTCTTCTGTGTATGCCCAAACACCTCCAAAACATTCTCTTTGGTAATGTAAATGAAATGCAAAGCCTTGTGCAGGTGTGTCCTGTGTTTCCTACCAGCTGTCACTTCTGTAGAACTACCATTCCCCAGCACATGAAGGTTAGGGACCTTGGCTACCAAGGCCAGGCTTCAGGATGCTCCCCAGCATCCGTCCTTCCCTCCCACTGCATCCCCTTCTCTCCTGGATTCCCCATTTCACAGTGCCCCAACCCCATCAGGACCTGCACATTCCATCCCTTGTCCTACACTCACTCAGCCCTTCATACCCAGCACCATGTCCTCTCCTGTGAACAACCTGCTGGAATCCTCACAAGCCCCAGTAAAAGAGGGGGGACAGTTCTGCTCCTCTCTGCTTGGCTATGACACACTCCAGAGCTGGGAACAGAGGAGGAGGTGTGGAAGCTCAGCTGGGGTAGGAAGGCAGGACCCTGCTCACCTCTGATACCTGTGAGCTGTGGGAAGACCAGGGGCAAAGCCCTCACTGGGTGTGTGGGCAGGAGCTGCAAGCTCTTCACAGGCAGGTTGGAGCCTTCAGGACAGGTGGGGTCCCACCTCCAGGTGACTCATTCCCTCCCAGACTCACCACCCTTGGGAAGTCCTACTGAGCTGGGCACTAGATGGATGCGTCGCCTTGCCTGTTTAGGACATTTTAAAAAAACTCAGCTGTTGAAATAGTGCTCCTTTGGCTGAACAAACACTGGTTCTCCATCAGCTTTCCAACTCTTGATTATAAAACTGGAGATCTCTGAGCATCTATGGTGAGAGGAGGATTGTCACCATGCCCTGTGCTGCAGGCTCTGGTGGTGTTCTTCATGTTGCTACAGGTGCTCTCTGCATCTGCCGTATCCCAAAAGTGAAACAACATCCTTCAGACTGAAATTGGAGACTCATCAGCTCCAAAAGCCTTCATCTAAAATGAACAGATGCTCTGCAGATGGTATCCCTGTTTTCTCCATTTACCTCCAGGCAGCTCCAGGCCTTGCTCATGTATTCAACTTGACCCCTTTAGTGGGGTCCTGATTGCTCAGCAGCAATTGAAGATCCACAGCACTGTAAAAGGAAGACAAGAGCAGGAGCCTCCTGCCTTCCTTTTATTTTAGTGAAACTCTAATTTCACAGAAAATAAAAGAGAAAAATTGTTGTGCTGTTTAACAGTGGAATGTGCTGCAGCAGCTCAGATCTCAGATACAAACCTTCAGCCACGCATCCTGAGAAGGTGGGTGGAGCTGATAAATGGCTGGAAGGCACTAGTTCGGAATGCTGACCGTGTTTGCACAGCACATGGTGTTTGATTTAGGAGTGGTTCTTGAATTGCTGAGTCTCTTAAACAGAGGCTGCCAATTCAATATATTCAGGAAACAAATATTGTATAAATATTTTTATGATTAATGCTATTTTCCAAACTGATGTGCAGTAACAGAATCATGGAGTGGTTTAGGTTGGAAAAGACCTTAAAGATCTCAAAGTTTCAAAACCCCCGGATGCCACCTACTGGATCAATTTCATCAGGGCCCCGTCCAACCTAACCTTAAACACTTCCAGGGGTGGGGCAGCCATAACCTCTCTGAGCAACCTGTGCCAGGGCCTGATCACTCTCTGAGTAAATGTATGTATCAGCACAGAGGTGTTCCAGCTCACTGTTATATACATATTTATACAATTTTTAAAAAACACCACATATTTATTCCCCACAAACTCACTGCCAAGGTCACTATTCTTCTTTAGTAAACCCAAATTTCTAAGCACTAATGTGATTATTCTTATGGTTCGTATTGTGGATGCTCATCCTCGGTCCAGGCACAGGCTAATTCTTTCATGAAAAAAAAAAACAGGGCAAGGATGATCCCTGCCTGGAAGAGCTTACAGGCTTGGAAACATCCCTTTTACATCAAATAAAAACTGTGGGTAGAGGAACCAGACCAGTATGTTAATCACACTGAAGGACCAGCAGTGGTTGGTGTAGCAGTAGAAGAGAGTTGTGAACATGAGCTGGCAACTATTCCTTTTGCTAAAGTGGTAAGGATTTCTGTTGTTGCACTGTAAGTTTGGGCTCAAACGCCATTAGGCACCCTTGATTCTAATTTGGGAAATCTCTCAGATGAACAAGGTGAACTCATCTACTGCCCTTCACCCTGCCCGAGTGAAAAGTTTGTGTGAGCAGAGAGGTGATGGTCCACCTCTCTTTCCAGTTCTGCAGCTGCATAAGGAAAGGTTACCACCTCCAGTATCGAAGACATGGTGGATGTGAACTCTGTGAGCTATATCCAGGATATTATCTGAAACACCTACATAAGCCAGCCCAAAGAATGGGATTTGCAGCACTTAGAGGTCTGGAACATGCAGATCTTCCAGGTCTCCCTGTTTTCCAGTAAGCATTATTCTTTTAAAATTGATTACAAGTCACAAAACCTGGGCTTTTGGGTTCCTCTGGGAACCTTTGGGTTCCAACACTACCAATTCTGCTGGTCTGGCAAAGGGAAAATTCAAACATTTCTAGTCAAAGCAGAGATAACTCAGACAGAGGTTATCATTGAGGATCCCCGAGGATGCTTCAGAGGATCAAAAGCAAAATGTAAGATAGGTTCAATGACAGGTTTACTCAAATGCACAGCATCCAAAAGAGTCTGGGCCCAGCTTTGATGGAACCTTTCATGAGGACAGGCTTCAAGGGAAGTGAATCAGTCTGAATTCTGACTGTTTTTCCCTCTCTGCCTCAAGCTCCTGCTCAGATCAATGGTGTCTTCCGAGAGGATACAGATTGAGCAAAATCCCTGGAGTATTCAAAAGCAACAAAGCTGGTGTCCGTGACCACAAGGCAGATTTTGTGCAAATTATTTCCTTATATACCATGCTGTAAATTTTCATCATTAATATTTCCCACAGGAAGATTTCTAGGAAGTGCTGTATTTGTCTGAGATTTTTCCTTTGGTTGCTGGTACAGGGAAGCAGCTTGAAACAAAAGAGAGTGAGGCAAGGTTGGTAGAGTGGATAACACCTTTTATTAGACCAACAGAAACTGGGAAAACAATGAAAAAAAAAAATCCCCAAGCAAGCTGAAGCAGAATCTGACAGACATGGGAATGCCTCGTGTGCCCTAAAACATGGATAGTTTTATCCATCTGTATCAGCTGATCTAATAAAAAAATACTATCTCTCATTACAAACATTAAGTTACGTCTCTGGACAATCATGCCCATGGCAATTTTTCACCATAATGAAACAAAGACACAGAAGTGGTGAGTGGCCTGAAGACAAATTTGAAAGCAACAGTGCACTTAGAATTGCCTAGAATAAAATAAAGGAGACCCTGCAGGCTGTGGTCTGGTACTGGAGAGGTTATTTAGGCTAGCCCTGATGTAATACTCTGCATTTAATAAATTAACACAGATAGAAAATCATCATAGAATCACAGATTGGTTTGGATTGGGAAGGAACGTCAAAGATTATCTAGTTCCAACCTCCTCTCTGTCATGAATAAGGACACCTTCCACTAGAACAGGTTGCTCAAAGCCCCATACAACCAGGCCTTGAACATTTCCAGGGATGGGGCATCCACAGCTTTCTCAGCCTGTGCTGGTGTCTCATCACTCTCACAGTAAAGAATTTCTTCCCTATATCTTGTCTAAATCTCTCCTTTTTTATCTTCAAGCTGTTCCCCCTTGTCCTGTCACTATGTGCTCAGGCAAAAATTCACTCTTCTTTTTTTATAAGTCCCCCTTTAAGTCCTTTCAAATTCACCTTCACTGCATCCTTGTGAGTGTTTCGATTTTGCGATAGTCTTACAACCACTAAACCTGTGGTGCTGTCCACATTCTATATTTGGTGGATACAGGATATTGGAAAACAATGTCATGCAAAGATAATAATCAAATATTTATGGCCAGTTGAAAAGAAGAGTTTATGCTGAAGCAGAGATTCAGGTTTGGTTTTATTTACCTTGCACAAATTACTCAGTGCCCAGAGATTGTATGGGTGAGGAAGAAAATGCCACTACCTCAGACAGGTTGTAGACACCTCATAGATCTGTCATCAGTGTGAGTGACAAATGGGATCAATGAAACTGTTTGGGATAAACCGTGCTTTAAAGCAGCAGTGCATGGAGGACAAAAAGCTGTGAAAATGTTGACTGGTTTTGATACAACCAGTTGTCAAGGCAGAGGTGGACACGGGGCTCATCGGAGGTGCCCTGGGTACTGGGCCTCCCTCAGAAGGGATTATTCAGCCCTTAGTCACCATGCAGAGAGCAGAGCAGGAGGTGTGTGCTGGCAGCCGAGTCCACCCTGCACCTTGCTGCTTGCCAGAAAACTAATGAGCAAATACTTCCGCTTCCAGGCTGTCCCCTCCCCTCTCCCTGCACCTGCAGCTAGAACTGAGACTCTGCCTGGGACAAACTGGAGCCGCCGTGGGAGCAGCTGGGTCGGGAGCGGCGGAGAGCTGACCCAGCCAAGAAAGACCAAGCAAAAGAGGATTGGAGCACGGCTGGGAGCCATCCTGCGTGTGGGGTAGGGCACTAGCACTGAGCAGCAGATTCTCCCAAAGAGCTGAGTCCTCGGTGCCTGAGGAAGATGAGTATCTCATCGGAGCATAAGCCCCTTGGGAAGCAGGTCACTGGCAGCCTGCATACGGTGAGTAAGGTATGTGCTCAAGGGCACAATTCCCTCGTGTGGGATCAAAGCACCCCTGTTGGGCTACATTTGAGTGGGGTTTTTTCCCCATATGCTAATCTGAAGACACCAGGCCTTGCCAAATATATCTCTAAGAAGATTCAGTTTAAAAAGCTGTGTCTGACTCTGGCCTGTTTGCATTTGTTGTGTTACAGGAGGGCCAGGTCTCTCACAGGCATGCAAGATCTGACAACAGCAAATAGCCACAGTGGTTCTTCTCCTTTGGCAAGAAATGGAATTTAATTATTATGAACTTCAGTTGGCCAGATCCATAAATAAAAGCCTGTTGTAGGTTTTGAGGGTTTTCAACAAGTCTTTTGAGTCTCTAATGATGGCAAAGCTGCCCTGTGTTGTTGACGTGCAGGATCATCAGGTGGGAGCAGTGGTTTTTCTAGCTATAAGGAAAATTAATGGCTGTCTCAGACCAGCAGCAAGTTAACAGGCAGAAATCAGTGATGAGATAATTTCTTTTTACTCTTCTCTGCCCTCAGTCTATTGCTAACCAGTTTGCCTTCTTGCCAAGCTGAACAATTTCTTCTCCAGACCTCTCTGCATTAAGAAAACCCAACCTTCCTATGTTGCACTTTTCAGCTGTAAGTTGCAAAATGCTTCCCTATCCAAGTAACTGCTTCACAGATTAGTAAACTGAGGCACTGTTAGATGGAATGACTTTCCTGAGTGCCGCCTTGCTGGCTAATTACAGAACTGGGAATCAGCTGGTGCCAGTACTTCCAGTCTGCTAGGAACCACTTTGATGCCAGGCCAAAACAATTAATCAAGATGCAAGAACATGAAGTTAGTTGGGCTACTGTATTAAGGAATAACATGTTACCCATTTGTATTAGTGACAAACAGCATGAAACATCTGACCTGCCATCTGAAAAAGGAGCAAAGACTCAAAAGCCTGAGACTCTCCTTTCAAATGATGCCTGGTGGTGAGTGCTGTTGGTATCTCTTGGACTAATGGCAAATCTAGTGGAGAGAGACTTGACTACAGAAACAGCTGTGGGCTGTGTTTTTCACTGGGTGGAAATCATAAGATAGACAGAATCATGTTTGTCTTCTCGACCCAAGTGTAAATGATTGCTCTTGAGATGAAGCTACCCACACTAGTGCAAAGCAATATTCCAGCAGGGTCTTTGGCCTGAATCATCTGTTGCTTCCCTGGCTTGCTTAGGGTGTAAGCGAATTTCTGTTAAATCTAATAGTTTGCTCCTGTTTAAAGGGAAGGTCTCTCCTTGCACCAGGCTGGCTGTTCCTAGTCCCGTCCTTTTGTCAGCTCTGCACTTGTTAAGTCCTCTGTTAGCCAATCCAGCTCACTAAGATGAAAGAGAAGTAGAGCTGGCATGAGGTGAGCTAGAGAGCACGTAGGTAGGTACAAGAACAGGACAGGGAGAGGGCACGGGAGCTCCCCCTTCTCTTGATGTGCGTTGCAAGACCAGCTCACGTCATCCCGTGGGTCTGTACCCGTGTGATCCAGCTAAGCACTTAAGTACACGCTTCACCTGAGACATGTGACCAGCAGCACTGAGGCAGCTCCTTTTGTGATCAGATCCAAAAAAGCGCAGGTGAGCTCCTGGAAAATAGGGTTGTTTATTGGCTCACGCCTTCCCAATGGCAGGTGTGGCCCTGGCCTGGCTTGTGACTTGCATTACAGTAGTGTTGGCAGGAGGGAAAAGAACTGCCTTCTTTCTTTCTTCCCTTTTCTTTTTGTCTGCTGAATACTACATGAAATGACCAAGTGCAAAGGGAAGCTAGTAAAATTTTTCAGAACTGAACATACAGGAAGGTCAATTAAAAATGTCCAGCTTTCCAGGTATTCAGGCCTCCTCCAGATAATGCTGTTATAACAGAGGGTTAAAAAAATGCAAACACACAGTCTTTACATTTTTCCCTCTTAAGTCCATGTCCGTTGCATGAAATATTTCTCCTTTACTTCCTTACTGAAGCCATCATACATTTTTAGGTGCTTTGCTAAACAGCTTCTGTCCTGCACCTCCGAGATGATGGATTTTTGTATCATACTTCAGTGTTTGTAGCTGAACCTCTGGATGAGTGGAAGCCAATGCCACCTATTTATAAAGTTTAAAAAGCTTTAGTTTCTCTTTTGAAGAGAAAAGAACAGTTCAGATGATAAAAATGAAGTGGCACAGCTTTGGGCTCTATCTTTGTCCCTCTGCATGTGGGGTGGGTGAGAGCTCACGTACTGCTCTTGCTGTAGGTGGCCCACAGGGACAATTCCCGTGAGTGACTTAGGAGATCAGTGTTAGATCCTGTAGTCACTCACAGCTTCCCTAGGCAGGGTACTTCTTTTCCCTCTTTCCCACCAGGAAAATGATGCTTTCCTACATCCCAGAGGTGAGGTGAGGACTCAGCCATTTAGAAATGTCAAAGTCTCCGCTGCTCTGGTTGCAAGAGCTGTATAAGCATCCTGCATCTGCTTTTTGTAATAAATCAGGTGAAGCTTCTCATCTGATGACCACAAAATGGGAGCTCATACCGCACTTCACACCATCATTCCATCCCTCAACCACAATCACCTGTCTTTTCCTTGACACTTCCATGTTGATGACCTCAGACTGATAATGCACATGGCTTTTTGTTACCTTTTTTTTTTTTTTCTTTTTTTTTTCAGTTGTCACCAATTGTGGAGTTAAATGTTGGTGGGGAGATGTACACAACAACGCTGAGCACCTTGAAGAAACACCCTGGCTCCAAGCTGGCAGAGATGTTCACCGGCCAGCCCAAACTCAGGACTGACTCTGAAGGGAGATTCTTCATCGACAGGCCAGGCACATACTTCAAATACATCTTGGAGTACCTGCGCAGTAACCAAGTGCCCACCCAGTGCATCCAGGACGTCTACAAGGAGGCACTGTTCTATGACATAGAGCCTTTGATCAAGCAGCTGGAGGACTCCCCACAGATCTTTGGGGAGCTTGTGGCAAGGAGGCAGTTTCTGGCTCGTGTGCCCAACTACAGTGAGAACATCGAGCTGATGATCCGCATCGCGAGGGCGGAAGCAGTTGCATCCCGACAGTCCAGCGTCATCGTATGCGTGGTCAGAACTGAGGAGGATGCAGCCAGGTGTCAGGATGCCTTGAACAGTTTGGACATGGATAAAAAATCCGTGGTGAAGTTTGGCCCCTGGAAGGCTGTGCCAAGTATTTCTGATCTGCTGGACTGCATTCAAATGGATGTAGAAGCCAAAGGGTATAAAATATCCTTTCAGCCCCATGTTGCTGAAAAAGGTTTTCGCTTCAAATCGCACGACTTCTTCTACAAGTTCCTGTTCACCTGGTGGTAGCAAAGTGCCACCCTTAATAGGGAACATTAGAAAGCAATTACTGGAACAAATTAACCTGGACTGTGGAGACTAAACCATGGGCTACCAGAGGGACAGGAAGAAATGCATAAGCCAGTGAAGGATCTCCTTTGTGTGTTTGACATATCAAAGAGCATTTAAGAGCCACTTTACTTGGGCTTTAGGGGAACACTTTTCAGGGGATTTAAAAGGCTCCAAAAAAAGGAGGAATTTTACTCTTCAGTGTTGCTTACTATTCGTTCGGTTCAAAGGGATGTAAATTCAGCCAACCTCACTCAACCTAAGGGAAATGAATAATCCCAAATACGTCTCATGGACATGTAGAGTTGCTCTCTCTGCAAATGGGAGCAGGCCACATACGTGCAAACCCTGACTGAAACAGTGACATTACCACATACTCAAATTAAATTTGGTTTCATAATGGGATGGCAAAAGCTACTCTTCTCCCTCCTTTCTACACTGGAATCTGGGTTAAAAGGAAGGATTCACTGTCCTATGATCTCTTCTTATTCCTCCAGTAGACAGCCTACTCTCTAGTCAATGTATTTATTACCATTATTTATTATTTGTTCTGAAGGAAAGACAGGGAACCTCAGCTATGATCCAGGATCAACAAAAGGCAAAAATACCATCATTAATGTGGGGAGTTTATAACCTAAGAACACACACTCCTCTTTCAGACCACACCATCTTAATCTCTTTCTTATGACACTCATTATTATGATGATGCTGTTTCTAATTACATAGGCTCCTGGAAGAATTGGGAAGAACCTGCCATGATTTGGTGCAACAGCCTTCAAATTCCCTTTTACAGAATATGAGTTGCATTATACAAGATGTTTTAAAAAATCTTAGCATTTGAAAGTTTATTTTTATACTGGAGATGGCTTGGATTTAATCACTCTGAGAATCATAATGGCTGATTTGATAAAGATCATATTTCCTTTACTTCTCAGAAGATTGATTTCTTCCAGTCAAGGACAATAACCATAGAATTATAGAATGGTCCCTGGGATTTCAAATAAATAACTTTAAATTTTTTTTTGAATGATGCAGAAGTGCTTTATTTACTGACATTTTTCCCTTAAGATCCCCAAATTCCAAAGAGCTGAAGTTTTGTCCTTAGGGTAACAGATTTGAATCACTCCTAATTAAGCTGTGCTTCAGATATGCTTATCCTAGCATGGACCTCCCTCCAGTGACAGTCATGAGTCACTCCAGCGACTGCAGGGCCAGTTCTGCTGTAGGCATGAAGGGACTCCGATCTCTCACATTCATTACCTTGGTAAGAATGGACACAGCCAGTGTCTGAGAGGATAAAAAGGTTAAGGAAATAGGCTCTTTTGATCACAACCAAGTGGTTGGTGGTGCTCAACCTAGAAGAAGAGATTGAAGAGGCCTCCCAAAAGCCAAATGGTGCTTTTAAGAGATCTGTTACACTTTGTACATACTTAAGGGTGGGGAAACTGTCTTAAGTCGCAACAACAGAGATGAAAATTAGATATTAGGAGAAAACAATCTCAGTATAGAATAGTTAAAGCCTTACACCAGCCAATCTGCTATGTCTATAGGATGGCTGCCATGAGAAACTTTAATTAGCCCACACTTGAATCCTTTATTCAGTTTGGGGCCCCTCACTCCAAGAAGGACATTGAGGCCCTGGAGTGTCCTGGAGAAGGGCAGCGGAGCTGAGGAAGGGCTGTAGCACAAGTGATGAGGAGTGGCTGAGGGAGTTGGGGGTGTTCAGCCTAGAGAAAAGGAGGCTCAGAGGGAACCTTACCACTCTCTACAACTGCCCAAAAGGAGGCTGTAAGCCAGATCAGGGATAGAACACGAGAAATGGCCTCAAGTTGTGCCAGGAAAATAATCAGGAAAAAGTTATTCACTGAAAGGGTGGTCAGACATTGGAACAAGTTGCCCAAGGAATTGTGGAGTCACTGTCCCTTAAAGTGCTCAAAAAATTTGTGGATGTGGCACTTGGGGACGGAGTTTAGTAGTGGGCTTGGCAGTGCTAGGTTAATGGTTGAACTCAATGATCTTAAGAAATGTTTTCTGAATTTAGTGATTCTACGATTCTGATGGAAATAAATTTTCTAATTATTTTAATTAATAGTTTTAATTAATTGTAAGCAGTATATTATTCATTAGCATTGTATTAGTCTTAAGTCCGTTCTAGCCAGCACATGCATAGGTTTCTTTACACCGTTATTGTTAGAGTTTGATTGGGAAAATCACTGAAACTTTAAGTTTTGCTAAACTAACCCTGATATGCTTTGATGAACAAAACCTGCGAGAGAGACATATTTCTGAAAGTGGTCACAAAAAATGAAGAATTTATAGACTACAAGGACATTTTGCAGAAACCAGAAGNCCCCGCTGGGCGCGGAGCCTGGGAGCGCCGCTCGCCCGCCGGGCGTCGGGGCGGCCCCTGAGGCGCAGGGGAGGAGCGGGACGGGTCGGCCCCGAGTTTAGGAAGGCTGGAGCTGGCGGAGGGGAGAGGGGTGAGGGAAGGTNGTTTGATTGGGAAAATCACTGAAACTTTAAGTTTTGCTAAACTAACCCTGATATGCTTTGATGAACAAAACCTGCGAGAGAGACGTATTTCTGAAAGTGGTCACAAAAAATGAAGAATTTATAGACTACAAGGACATTTTGCAGAAACCAGAAGATAACAAGAGACTAACAAAGACTCTTCAGTATTTTCTGCAAAACTCCCTACCTGGGAAAAAGATAACAAAACCACTGAGAAGTGGAGACTGATTAACACGAGAAGCAAGAATAAATAACCAATGGAGACTAGAATACTAATTAATGAAGAGAATTTAGATACTAATGAGCATTCGTTTCTTTGTTTGCTAAAAAAAGTAGAAATAGGTGGGAAAGTCGGCTTAAAATCGAATACTGGTGAACCCTGGGTGTACTCTGGGGAGAAAGAGCGCGCGGCGGACGCCCAGCGTGGCTGCGGGGCAGGCCGGGCCGCGGNGTAGCGGAGCCTCTCTCACTGGAGATACACAAGAACCGTCCGGACGCAGCCCTGTGCAGTGTGCTCTGAGATGACCCGGTGTGGTCCCTTCCAACCAGACCCGTTATGTTGATGCTCCAGGGAAGACACAGCGTCTCCCAGCCCGGGAGTGAGGAAGGAGCTATAGCGAGCTTCTGGGCTGCTCTAGGCTGGTGGGAGTGGGAGAAGTCGCGTTTGCCCTGGATTAGTTGTTCGGTGTTGGAAGCAGCTGGATTTGACCCCTCTCCTCTGGGGAGAGGCCGTGTTCCTCAGGGATAGGGGCTACCTGAGCAGGACAGTAACAGCCACAGCGGTCTGAGGTTGTGTTTCTTCCTGAGATAGATGAAGGAGAGGCTAGTGACTGCCGTGGGACAAGGGAGCTCCCTTAGGCCTCCCCATGTCCTGTCTGGGAAGGAGCGGGTCTGGATATGCTGTGTTTCTGAGCCGTGTCCCTCTGCCCACAGCAGCAGCATGAGGACCTGTCCACCAAGAAGCTGCGGCTGACCAAGCCCAGCAAGTCGGCAGCGCTCCACGTGGACCTGTGCAAAGCCACCTCGCCTGCAGATGCCTTGCAGTACCTGCTCCAGTTTGCCAGGAAACCCGTGGAAGTGGAGAGCGTGGAAGGGGTTGTCAGGATCCTGCTGGAGCATTATTACAAGGTGGTGAAGCTGGGAGCCAAACTTGCTCCTTTTGCTCCTGTTTGCTTGGCGTGGGATGTTGAACAGGGGCTCACAGGTATCTGTGTTGCTAACTCATTTGCCAACAGCCTGGGCTGAGAGTGAGCAATTGTAGTCCTTGACCCTGGCAATTTCTGATTGTGTGACTTGGTCCCTGTGCTGATGGTTTCAGGAGCCTGTGACAAGGGCATGGCAATGTTATCCCTGCACATGCCTGTGTGGAAGTTAACTTGGCAAGGGACTAAAGACGTGTCAAGTTTTCCCAGGGAGCCTGGCTGTCCTGAACTGTTTCAGGTTTATCTAACTCCTTCCTGACTGATGTGTCCTTACCTTGTTCTTAATTTTCTCTAGCAGTGGAGAAACCTTTTAGCTATTGCTTATGTGGTAAAAACCAGCACTTTTAAAATCACAGAATCATGGAATGGTTTGGGTTGGAAGGGACATTAAAGATCATTCACTTCTGACCCTTCTGCTAGGGCAGGGACACCTTCTGCTAGACCAGGTTGCCCAAAGCTCCATCCAGCCTGGCCTTGAACACTTCCCTGGATGAGGCAGTTTCCCTGGACAACCTTCTCTGGCCCAGTACCTCACCATCCTCTCAGTAATGAATTTCTTCCTAATATCAAATCTATGAAAAAAAACGTCTGGGATCAGTCTCTTCTCTAATTAGCCAGCAGTAGAACAAGGAAATGGCCTCAAGCTGCTCCGAGGAGGTTTAGATTGGATATTTGGAAGATTTTCCACACTGAATAGATTGTCAAGCACTGGAACAGACTGCCCAGGGCAGTGGTTGAGTCACCATCCCTGAAGGTATTTCAAAGATGCCTAGATGTGGCACTTGGGGACATTGTTTAGTGGTAGACTTGTCAGTGCTGGGGTAAGTGTTGGACTTGATCATCTTAGAGGTCTTTTCCAACATAAATGATTCTCTGGTTCTATGAAATACAGAATTCCTGGTCAAATAATACAGATTATTTGTGCTTGAAGTTTGTTTTGTAGGCTGAATTAGGAGAGAGACTCATGGACCTGCAGATGAGATCACACTGGCAAGAGCACAGCCTGTTAGAGAATCCAGCTTTTAAAAATATTGTTTTCAAAACTACCATAGCTGACATTATCTTATTTACAGACAAAATTTTCACAAGAACTTGCTTCTTAGTACTCTGTAAGATTTGCACTTTTCCTGATCATCCAGAAACCTGACCCTGAAAGCCGTAACTGCAGTGGAAGTTATGTGATGATTTATTTGCTTTTAGTTGTCATTGTTGTGTTTAAGATGGTCCTGTAGCCTCCTACTCCTTCATCCCGATATATTTTGGTAGAACAGTCTTGATGACAGTATCCATTGTTCAAACACATGACTTCAACCCTAAAATAAAAAAATTGTCACTTGGAGGCTGTGTGTGGCATTGAAGTCTCTCTTAAACACTTGAAAGATATAACAGTTGTAACTGTAAAATTTCTTGTTGAAACATGGGATATTTGTTATTGTAATATTTCTGCACCTCTGTGTTCAGTGTTGCACAAATGCTTGGTAAGATGCAGGTATGACATCCAGAGGACTTTTTGCCTTTTTACTCTGCATTGGATATCCTTGGCAGTACAATGAAAGAAGGACTGTCCAGTTGTGACCAGAAGTCTTGTGTGCATGAGTCTGTAGAAGCCTTAAAATAAATCTTTAAAATGCATGAACTTTTGAAATTCATTTTAAAGGAATATTAATTGATGAGGCTTACTTGTAATTATCACCTGTGACAGCATTTGCTGTTTCTTAAATGAGATGTATGTAGGTAATACATAATCTTCTCTTTTTGTCTTTAACCTTGCTGTGTTGGGGATTTTTTTGGGGTGTTTCCTTCCAGGAGAATGATGCCTCTGTGAGACTGAAGATTGCATCCTTGCTGGGGTTGTTGTCAAAGACTGCAGGATTTTCCCCAGACTGCATTATGGATGATGCCATTAACACACTTCAGAATGAGAGTAAGTGTCACTTTTGATGTAGTGCTTGAGGTCAAGGAGAAACATACTGTCGAAGCATTTGGGGCAGTGGCAAGGCCTTACATCTCAGGTGTACAATTGGGAATTGCTGGTTAGAGTATTTATTTTCTGGTTTTGTGAGTGATGACAGATAACACCATGTTCTGAAGAAGAGAAGAATGTTCCTCTGACCTGCCTGCTCTACATTTTTGTTCTAA
The DNA here is from genome assembly GCA_013397315.1 of Donacobius atricapilla. Taxonomy (NCBI): domain Eukaryota; kingdom Metazoa; phylum Chordata; class Aves; order Passeriformes; family Mimidae; genus Donacobius; species Donacobius atricapilla. The sequence continues at coordinate 21,412 of WBMY01007856.1, forward strand.
AGGAGTGCAAAATTTGCTTTTGCGTCTCCATCTGCTTCTGAAGTTCTTTGTTCTACAAGTCAGTTTTGCTTAAAATGGGAATGTGTTTTGTTGGAGTTTAGGGCAGGTGGAAAACACTTTAAATTGCCCTGGGGGGGTCTGAAACCCTGATAGAGACTCTGGCAGAGACTTTAGGAAAGTACAGTCTTTGACTTTAGTCTATGGGAAAAACTTTTAACACTTATAGATGAGTTAAGAAATAGCAGAGATCTAAAATAGAGTTAGTTTAGTTTGTCATAGGGTAAAAAATTGTAGTTTTGGGTTTTTAGTATGGAAGTAGATTGGAGCAAGATGGAGAATTTGGGGCATTGTCTCATCTTCTTCTTCGTCTACTCCATTTTCTGCTGTGACCGTGGCACCAAGACATTGGTAGAATGAAATTGACGTAAAAAATACGTGTTTAGAATAGGTGATAATAATTGGCACAAAACCATAAATATAGTACATTTTTAGAGTTAATTGGATTAAAAATCTTTAAAACAACCCTGACGCCTGACTCCATGTTCCTGTAGCAGCGTCTTCTCCTAGTGCGCTGACACTCCTGTAAAACCTTAAGATAAGAAACAGAATAAATATCTTTGAAGACCGAGCTGCAGGATCCGTTTCATCTTTCAACCCTAGTATGGGACTCTAAGAGACAGAAGAACCCCTACTTAAGGGGATGTTGGGGTTAAAAATCCCAACATTCTGGCATCCCTGGGTGGGCTCAAAATTCGGGCATAAAATTAGAGGGACATTGTAGCATCCCTAGAGGAGTTTTTTTATGTCATGCTAGAGGCCAGCTCATCACACTGTATCAAGAGGAGTGTAGCCAGCAGGTCAAGGGAGGGTATTATACCTGTTTACTCAGCACTGGTTAGGCCACATCTGTAATACCCTATCCAGTTTGGGGTTCCCCGGTGCCAGATTAGTGCTGGTAAGGTTGGGTGAGTTCAGCCGAACCACTGAGGTGGTAGAGGACTGGAGTATGGGATGTACAAGGCATAGCTGAGGGAGCTGGGCTAGTTCAGGCCATGAAAGGAGGAAGTTTCAGGACAGCCTTCCAGGGCAGATCAGTCTGTAGCTGGTAAGAGTTGAGCAAAGTAGTCCATAACCTTTCACTCTTCTGTTCTGCAGAGTCTCACCAAGTCCTTGCTCAGCTGTTGGACACGCTGTTAGTGATTGGCACAAAACTCCCGGAGAATCCGTCTGTCAGGATGAGGCTGGTGGAGGTAGCCTGCAAGGTAAGGAGGCCTCCCTGGGCCAGGGAACTCTTGTCACTGCCACGAGGGGAGAAAAACAGGTAGTCAGTATTTAAATTATTTTCATTTTTCTCAACAAACTGTTACAATGCTAACATTAATAACTGCTAGGAAACATAACACGATGTTTCAAAGGGCTGAAACAATGATAAGAATCCATTTACATCTGCTTGTCTCTTGTTCCACAGCACCTGACAGATTCTTCTCATGGTGTAAGGAATAAGTGTCTTCAGCTAATTGGCTGTCTTGGCCCAGTGGAAAAAGGTGTTGCAAAAGAGGCTGAAAGCCAGGCAGCCAAAGATGTCCAGAAGATAATAGGAGATCATTTTAATGATCAAGACCCTCGAGTTAGGACTGCAGCTATAAAAGCCATGGTAAGTGTAGCTGGTACCATGGAAGAAATGGTTTGGGGTTGTATAAGGAAGCTGAAAGAGGGCTGCAAACTAATCCAAAGAGGTTTGGTTTAGAGATTATTTTAATTAACTTACTAAAAGCCTGTTTAGTGTATCAAAATTACCTGAAAAAATTAGCTAGGTCTTAAAATATTAGAGTAACATGACATCTCAAGGGGCATTTGAGTGATTCATAACTTCAGTTTCAGCTATAGCTGAGGAAGCTTTTCAACTTGTTCATTCTTTTGAGTGTATGATAGGCTCTTTTAGTGACAAAATTATTTCTTGATTTAGTATTGGTTACCAGAAGTACAATAAACCACTAGTGCTTCAAAATGCAGCAGATATCTGCTTATGATAGGAAACCTGTGTGATAAGTCCAGAAAGAAGTTTGTTTGTTTGTTTGTTTTAAAGCAAACATTTATGTTTTGCCTCATGGTTACATTCATTAGCATTCTCTTAACTGTTCATGAGATGTTCTGTATATTGGGGTTTTTTTTTGTGTGGGGACCCTTCAGAAGCTTTTAGCTTTGCAGAAATGTAAGCAAAGACCACGCATTTCAAAATATTGCTTAATGTGAGTTGCCTGTGAGTGTGTGGGAATGCAGAAGTTTCTCTATTACGCTTAAAGTTCATAACAGTGTTCCATCTAATGTGATGGTCAACAAGGATCTTTGAATTAATGTTCTTAAACTCCAGAGAAAGAAGGAAGATGCATTTGAAGATATCAGATTGCACTTGAATCTCTCTGAAATCTCCCTCTCCTGGACATTGTACTTACTCATCCTTCTAAAAAGAAACACTTTACTATCCCTGTGGTTCAGGAATAGAAAGATTTAGATGGTGTGAAAACTCACTGGCAATGCTACTTTTGGCTCCATGTTTCAGGAGTGGTAGTAAAGTAATAATTTGTCTGTTTTAACTGCGGTTGAATATGGCTAACACTAAAAAATTTTTCGAAGGTTGGGAGAATGAACAGGCAGTGTGCTTGTATAAATTGTTTTTCCCTACTCTAAGTATGAATGACTGTGAAGCTAAAAAATTATATTGAAGTCAAGAATATTATTTAAAATACTTATGGTCAAGGTAATGCAATTTTTAAATTACAGCAGCAATCAAGAAATGAAAGCAGCTCAAACAGAAAAGCAGTTGTGAAAACTGCGTCTGTGTCCCTTAACCCTGTACTTACACTTTCTTGCATTGTTTTTTTTTCCCTATGTAGCTACAACTTCATGAAAGAGGATTAAAGTTACAGCAGACTATTTATAGTCAGGTAAAACTGTGTATTTGTTTTGTACTTGTTTGCATATCTTTCTTTTTCAGTTCTCTGGCAGTGTGTTTTATGAGGAGGAGGGCACTGAGCAGAGGAGTATTTTACACTTAGTTTGCCAATATTCCTTGTTGTATGGCTGTGAAATAAAAGGGCATTTTGCATCCATTGTGCTTCAATGCACTAAAGCATATGCTTTATTATGTATTGTTTGTTGGGAAGGTGACCATGGGAAGGGCAAGGCATGATGAAGTCATTCCTGCCATCTGGCAGTCATAGTCTGGAAGTCTTAAACCCTTGTTTGTTGGAAAGTACCCATGAAGCCTGTATTTGTTATATCAATAAAGCTGTGCAGCTGCAGCCTGTATCAAATCAGTTCTATTGCAGACTCACATTTCATCCTTCTTGCATAGTACAGGCAATTCTGGGGTTTATAACCGGTGCCCGATTGACTTGATTAGATCTAGTCTGCCTGATCAAACTTGGAAATAGTAGGGAGTAGCAGGAAAGACTGGATACATCTTGATTTTTGATCTGTCCTGTCTTGTGGTGAGGATGCTGATGACATTGTGGGAAGTGCATGACAGCTCAGGTGGAGATGTTTCAGGTGTATTGGACTATGAATGTTCTTTCAGGCCTGCAAACTGTTGGCAGATGATTACGAGCAAGTGCGCAGTGCTGCAGTTCAGCTGATTTGGGTCCTCAGCCAGCTTTACCCTGAAAGGTACGTCCTGCATGCACTCTCCTCAACATACTGGCCAAGTAATCATCCTCATCCTCAGAGTTTCATGCTGGTGGGTCTGAGGCGGAGCTGTTAGGAAACTGATGTGTACAAATGCCTGATGAGAATACACTGATGCAGTGAAGTTTTGGCTCCTGGTATTTGTTGCACGTTCATAGGAATTCAGCATAGTTGTTTCTTCTTGATGCCATCCAGTATGCAATATAATCAACAAACTGATTTCTCTGTGTCAGCATCGTCCCGATTCCTTCTTCTAATGAAGAAATTCGCTTGGTTGATGATGCCTTTGGAAAAATTTGCCATATGGTTAGTGATGGTTCCTGGGTTGTAAGAGTACAAGCTGCAAAGTTACTGGTAAGTTGCATTCTTTTCTTCTCTAGCAGAGAATAGTTTCTCTTAAGTTCCTTGACTTTCATATATATTCGAAAAAAAAAGAATGGGAGGATGTTTAAAACCGTATAGATAAAATTCTCCTAAAATTCTGAGGTGAAAGAAATGAGGGAGGTTGAGGAAACCCAACAGTTTTTCAGCTCAACTGTGCAGTGATTCTTTCCTCGAGAGTAGATGGTTGAGCATTAAAGATAAAAACAAATCCTTGTCGTAATTCCCTGCCCCTATTTGTTTACCGTAGGATATGTGAACCAACTGAACTCAAGAAATGCCATATTAACCTCAGTGGGAAAATAAGATATTCTGACTCTTTAAGTTCACTTTTTTAGACTCTGATGTACAATAGTGTCAGGCATTGCATAAAGCTGTTAGAATGAGTGGATAAGATTGGATGCCATGTTGGGATAAGTCAGGAAATTATATGATGCAGTTTAGAATAATCCTATTTCTTCCTTTTGATGTTTTTTTTTTTTTCCACCAGGGTTCTATGCAACAAGTTAGCTCCCATTTCTTGGAGCAGACCCTTGACAAGAAGCTCATGTCAGATCTGAGGGTATGTAAATGTTTGGGTTTGTTTTCCTGTGTGTAGGTGCTAAAATCACGCAAGAGATATGTCAATATTGAGTGTGCTTGTTCACCTTGTCCTTGCCTGAGGGTTGCTGAGAGTTAATTGATGATGACAGGTTTTGTTTTAGATTAAAGTCAATGAAGCAATTGCTAGTTTTAGATTTCATTAACCAAGCATGTAAGAAACAGCTCTAGGCTATTCAGGTTTTCAACAACTGAGAGGTAAACATTTGTGGTGTTCTGACAGTTTTTTTGGCTAAAAGCTTTGCTTATTGTATATGGAGAGATTGCATCCTAGTTCTAGGAGCAAGCTCTTGGAAACATCCTGAAAGATCTGGTCAAAAAACATCAACATTTCAAGAAACATGACTAGCCAAAGGCTCCTCAGCCCTGTGAGCAAAACTTTTTAGTAACATTTCTTCCTTAAGCAACATGCCCAAGGTTATGTTAATTTTTTTCTGTCTACAAAAGGATGGCGAAGAGCTGCTGTTGTTTATGTGCTGCTTTGTAAAGGCGTTTAAAGAAAGTGCTGCACAGCTTTATTTAGGGTGTGCGGGGAAGGGAGGCAGACTATCAAGCACCGTGAATGAATATTCCATTTTACACATCGCTGAACTCTGGATAGTATTGATAGCATTGAAGTATTGCAGTTTGACAAGTTGAACTGCAAAGTGATAGCATTTTTGCAGATTACTTACTGGCTTCTTAACTAGATGAGCCTTTGTTCTGACCCAGTTTGGCTGTTTTTACAATGGATGTCTTAAGAATATGTTAATTAAAATATATATTTGCTGTTATCCTTTCCCTACATCAAAACTACAAAGAGTTACTTGGCAGTTAGAAATAGCCATAGAAGAGTAGATACTGTTTGCTTTTCTTAGCACCTTCATGTGTGTCAATGTCTAAGCCTCCAGCTATATCTGTTTTCAGATCCAGTTTAATATTTTGTTCAATCATCTTCTGAAGTTTATGTGGTTGTAACTGAAATGCTTGTTTGGACAGAGGAAGCGCACTGCACACGAGCGAGCCAAAGAGCTGTACAGCTCCGGGGAGTTTTCGAGTGGCAGAAAGTGGGGAGATGATGCTCCCAAAGAGGAGATTGATACTGGTGCTGTGAACTTGATTGAATCAGGAGCTTGTGGGGCTTTTGTTCATGGCCTGGAAGATGAGATGTATGGTAAGTGTGAACCTGCCATGGGATTAGCTAAGGAGGGGAGATGTGTGTTACCTTAAAAGCATAATTGTGATCTCTGATATGGTAGTTCTTTAAAAGGTACTGTAGCGTTGTTGCGCAGAATTTTGGATAGAAATGTTCAGTTGAGTAGCCAAAAGCAAATAGCTTCCTATAAATGGTAAAGTTTTAGTAACATATATGGTAATAAATGGTTTGCTTCTGGTGTGCGGAAACCCACCGGGATTACTTTTTGTTGTTGACCTAAATTTAACAGTTGTATGTGGCCAGAAATTAGCAGAGTTAGTTGGTGCTGTTCGAAATTGGTGTTTTGTCAGCAGGAAGGAAATTCATAGAATCATTTCAGTTGGAAGATACCTCTAAGACCATCGAGTCCAAATGTTAACCCAACACTACCAAGTCCACTAATAAACCATGTCCCTAAATGCCCCATCCAGATGATTTCTGACCACTTCCAAGGATGGTGATTCCCCCACTTCCCTGTGTAGTCTGTTCCAATGATTGACAACACGAATGTTTTCCCTAATATCCCATGTAAACCTCCCCTGGTACAGCATGAGGCTGCTATTTGCATAAACCATGACAATTCCAAGCTCTGAATGTTATTTTTGAATTTGCCGTTAATGTTACTAGAAGGATGAAGGTTAAGTTAAAACATACAAAACCACCATAACAAAAATATTGTTGTAGAAGTGGGTTTATTGTTCCATGAGTCTTGCAAATAAGTGCACATTTTCCCTGTAGCTAAACTCAACCTGAGGCTTGAACGTGCACCCTTTTTTTTCCTGACTAACAATAAAATATGTTTTGCTGGTTCAGCCCCTTGGCATGATGAAAAATGTTCTCCAGTTTCTTGTGCCACAGGTCTTGTGTCAGTATGATGCTGTTGAGGAATGTGGATAATATGAGCAAATGTGACATATACACAGATCTCTCTCTCCACTGCAGCATTTTTAAATACTTGCTGAGCTCTCCCTAACCGGCAACGCTACTTCATGTCTTGAATTCCATGTTGTAATTTAAATCTGAATTAGTGCGTCAGCTTACAAGAACAATATTGGCAAAATGTTTCTCTTCTCTTAATACCTGGGTCTTAATGACCATGGAGACTCAGAGCTGTGACAAAAGCTTCATTACTGAGCAAGCAGGGGTCTTGCAGTCTGTGCATTTTTGTACTTGATCAGAATCCTGAGGAGTCAAATGTCTGCTTTTAAGAACAATGGGCCTAAAAGCTCCACACAAGTTCAAGTAAATGTTTTCAAGATGAGCTAATTTGAATGAAAACTAGAAGTATGTTTAAAACAACAGTGTTTGCAAGACACCAGATTAATTACCATTTTTATGATCCTAGCACGTAAATGTTAGAGAAGCTAATGAGGATGATTATAGGGAAGAGAATCTCATCTCTGCTGAACCTTGTTATATTTGGGTATTCTTCAAATTCCTGCAGTGTTTTACAGCATAAGTATACTCAGGATGCTTTCTGATGCTTTTTTTACTTTAATTCAAATAATTTTAATATTTAGGTGTCACCTTTTTCATTTGTTTTGAGGAATCTGAAGTCAGAAAGCAGAAGACTTTCATTCTGTTAACTGCCAAAACTTTGATCCTCTGGGGCTTTTCAGCAATTCATGAAGTGCTACGTAGCAAGTTAAAAGTGCAGTGAAAGCTCCAAGCAATTAAAATGTCAGGAAGAATAAAAGAACTACAGTTTAATTAACTAAATCAGTTTGCTTAAGATACCAGAGTTAATGCTATGCTTGCAAAACACGCTATGAAATACGCAGTATTTATTGGTGGGTTGGAGACCTGTTTTTCACTTGCAGGTCCCTTTTGCAGGTGCTTATGGCAGCGGCAGGGGCTGTGTCAGAATTGAGACTTGATTTGAAGATTTGCCTGTGAAAAGGTCCCCAGTGGGTCCCTGCTTAGGCTCTGTTGCCCTCAGCATTTCCTTAGCATCTCCTGTCCTTAGCCCAGCCCTTGAATAGTACAAGACCTCGCTGCTGGGTGGAAGTCCTTTTAAACTTGACAGTTTTAATTAATTTACAGCTAATTCCCTGCTTCTCTTTTAACAGAGGTTCGAATCGCTGCGGTTGAAGCCCTGTGTATGTTGGCTCAGTCCTCACCATCTTTTGCGGAGAAATGCCTGGATTTTTTGGTTGACATGTTTAATGATGAAATTGAGGAGGTCAGATTGCAGTCTATACACACAATGAGAAAAATTTCCAACAATATCACACTGCGGGAAGACCAGCTGGATACTGTGTTAGCTGTCTTGGAGGTAAGAAGTACTTGAGGAGGGCAAGAATTGCTCTCCTGCTTGCTTTGGGGTGCTTAATTATGTGCTGCTAATCAGTCCCTTCCTCTGACAGCAAGCACACCCTTTTTTGGGGTTTTTTGACTGTTTTGAACACTGCCAAAGGTTCCTAAAATCTGCTAGCTTGTAACCACCAGGACAGCAGATTACTTCGGACATAGATAAATTTTAGATAAAAACTCTTTCTTTGATCACTGTGCTGTTGCCTTCATGTGTTTCCTTCTGTCTTGTGTTGTGGTCCAGCACTCAATGCACTTAATGTTGCATGCAGCTTCATTTTCTTTCTGCTTCCTTGACTCAGCTGCTTTGGTTACACCTTTGCTCACCAAGCAGAGCTGGCCATGGGCCTGAGATCTCTTTACTGTTTAGAGTGTTAGTCATTGTGCTCTGCCAGATCATTTTGAGTTTTCCCAACAAGCATCCTCCCAGTCGGTGTTCAGCCAGGATTCGGGGAATAGCACGAGTCAGCTGCTCTTCCTCTTGATGAGGTTGATCCAGGAAGAGATTTTGGCTGTATGAATGGTACTGTGCCAAACTGCTTCCTCTCAGACCTGATCTATTTGCTGAACTATAGCCCCCGAGGCATTATTTTTTTCATCTGCTGTTTGTGGTAGGCAAATTCTTGCTTGTTTTGGGAAGTGCCTTGGGGGGTGCTGTAAATCCACTGTTTCAGTCCCTTCAGCTTTTATTTCCTTGACCCAGGGCGGCAATTGCTACTCTGTGCCTCAGGAAGTAGCAAACTAATTAAACCTATTTTATCAGTATCTAACAAATGCTGTGGCATATGATCTGACTTTGCAAATGCAGCAATGAGCTTTAGGTGCCTCACATTTTTGTCATTATTTACGTTTGTTTAAGCTAGGGACCTGTGCATTGAGATATGAAAATGTCCTGGTTAGGCTGGGCTCTTCTGTGCTGATTTACCATGTATGACAAACCCTATGTGTATTGTGCTTTATAGTATCATAATTACTATCAAGCATTGGGATAGCTTAAGTGTAGAATTATTGACATTTTAATGGATTTATTTGATTCGGAAAGATGCTTGGTGCTTTTCTTTAAAATCCATCTTGGAGTAAAAAAAATAAAGGATGTGGAAAAATACCATTAACTTTGGTGCCTAAATTGGTTCCAGCAGCGTAAATATGGAACATCACATGTTGAGGCTAACTTCTGCTTTCACTTTATCAGAATAATTGTACCAGGTACTCCTTGCTTTTCTGACCAGACTTTGGAATTTGCTTTCCCTGTTGTCCCTGGTCTCAGTTTCTGTTCAGTTGTGCTCATCTCTGTCCCTTCATGGTCTTCTGCCTTGTTTGTCTGTGTACTGCACATTTCTGGTGGGTTTTATTAGTGGTCTGGAGTATTTTATGTCTGTGGTCATTCCAGTCCTTAGAGTTTGTATTCTCTGTGGTCATAGTCTGGCTTTGACCAACAAAACCCCTTCGATCATTTGTGTGTGTTGGCTGTCATTTAAGGGCCTTTTACAATAGAACTGCTCTTTCGTCTTTGTGTAAGACAGCAAATGATGAGCTGTTGATACTTAGCAAATTATAATTTAGAAAAGATAAAATCCACTGTTGAAAAGCATCCAGTTGTTGTATCCTATCAAATTTTCACCATGTGTCCAGCAGCACCAGGCAAAGGCTGATAGCAAGGAATGTGGTGATACATCGATTTGGAATGTCAAGGTGGTTTTTGGCAGAAGGAATGTAATTAATTCAGCTGAATATTCTAGTCTGTGCAGCCATTGACATGTCCTCAGTGCTTATTCAGACCCTCTGGAGGCTGGTGACTGGGCTGAAAGCCTGTGGAATTGAGCTCCCTGGGTTGAAAATGATAAAAGGCTGCTGTGAAAATGCTGAAACAACCTTTGGTGATTGTTTTACTGAGTTGCCCAACGCCTTCCTTTTCTGTTACTGCAAAGATACATCACCCAAACCAAGCAGTGATTTTTGCTCTGCTTGAACAGGTCAGCAGTGAAGCTGTTCCCCTTCATTCCAGTAAAGGAAGCACATAGGGGGATGAGACCAGGAGTCCCTGCAGCACTTGCCTGGTCTGTCACTTCATCTGTGCTTAGCTCTAATAACTAGAAACAGGCACTGCTATTCACAGACCTCTCTAATTAACTCAGCCAAGGAACAGAGGCTGCCACCTTTAGAGTAAATGTGTGTTCAGGCATGTTTCGTTCAGCGATGTCTGGGTTGGGTTTTTATTTTAGGATTCTTCGAGGGACATTCGGGAAGCACTTCATGAACTGTTGTGTTGCACCAATGTTTCAACTAAAGAAGGCATCCATCTTGCACTGGTGGAGCTGCTGAAAAACCTGACCAAGTATCCCACAGACAGAGAATCCATATGGAAGTGAGTGTTTTCAGTGCCCTTGTGTGTCTACTTACTTTCCTCTTCTTTTTAGTAAGTGAGGTGCTAGGAAATCCTGAGCTTGCTAAGGAGGTAACAGGTATCACAGGCGTACAGTCCTGTTACTCTGTAAATATGTGCTTATTTCTGACTAGTGTGGAAACTCTGTTTTGTTCTTGCTTGTCAACACTTGGACTGGGAATCCAGGACTGATGACGACTCCTGGAAATGTTCCCCCATTCCAGACACTAAATGAATTCACAGAAAAGATGAATTCAGTCTTCAGTTTAAAATCTCATCTCCTCTGCGCAAGTGTTTTTGCTCACTTGACATTGTGTTAAATAGTAATATTTACCAGCAGTTGGCTATATCAGATGTGATAACTGGATTGGCCATGTGGCATGGTGCTGTTAGAGGAATTTTTCTGTCTAAGTAAAAAGAAGGAACTTTTGCGTCAGATTTTTTTGTTGTTTAATGGAAGCAATAAAGGGAATGGTGCTCCACACACATAGTTTGAGATATTACTGGAAACACTTAAATTAGCCGGCTTTGACTTCTGGTGTACTTTTGCATTGTTTTTGGAGTTTGAGGGTTTTGGGGTTTTACCTCCTATCTTCCTTATTTCTGAAGGAAACAAAAAAAGGCACTCATTCATTACTCTTTAGTATAAAAGCTTCCTAGATTGTATAACTCCAGGTGTTAGCTATTCTGTGGGCAGTTTAAATTAAAAAAAAATATTACTGCTTGTCCTTTCAGTTTTCTTGGATTCTATAAAATATTAATGCAAATGGTCAGTTGTAAAGCAAAAGTGAGCTTGGACAGCAGGATTTTCTTGCTGACTATCTAAAAGTGTTGCTGCAACATAAAGCAGTAATGCTTTAGAATGTTGTATTTTGAAGTGTGCCTGTTTACTAAGATATATTTCATTCTGTGTATTTCCAGATGCTTGAAGTTCCTGGGAAGCAGGCATCCCACTTTGGTGCTTCCATTAGTCCCAGAGCTGCTGAGCACACATCCATTCTTTGACACTCCGGAACCAGACATGGATGACCCAGCCTGTATCTTTATTCATGAAGCCAGTTGATGATTTTGGCTGTAGTAGATTTTATTCATGATTTCCTGACTCTCACATTTCTTCAACCATTTCTCACTGTAGCAGACAAACAATCCTGTGCCTGCTTCTGAATCCCTTTGCACTTAGTTTGTTATTCAGCAAGTGATGAAAAAAAGTTAGCTGGAACCATCTTCATAAATATCAATGGACTATAATTTGCCTTCTTCTTATGCTGTGATGAATATTCAAGCAATTTGTCAAGGTTTAGGATTTGCAGATGAGCCCTTTGATGTCAAATCTTTTGTCTAGTTTGCATTAATTTTGAAGATGCTTTAGCTTTTAAATAAGAAGAGTGTTTTTACGTGTCTGTTTTGTTTTTAGGTAAAATTTCTGCTATGCTCACTGCTGTGCAGTTTATAAAACAGCACCATCTCTGAGTACAGCAGTGCCTGAATCCCCATAGTGCTTTTAATTTTTCATCTTTCTGAAATAATTCAGTATCAGAAATTGCTATATTAATGTTAGCTCTTCCAGTGCTTTAGACTACAAACTATTATTGATACACCCTTCTCCTCAACAACAGGAGATGCCTTGGAGATGCATTTTTCCATTGTTATTCCCCTTGCTTCCCTTCTGTGCAATGTCAGAACATAATGTCATTTCTGATGCATGCTGAGACACATTGGACTGGAACCTTCCTCTAGAAGCTGCTCCTTATTTTTCCCACCAGTCACAGGCCATCGCCCAGAAATTCTGTACAGGTTAAATGAATGCCTAGTGAGAATTGAAACGGGTTAGAATCAGGTGGAGAGAAATGAATCTCTAATTACATGGATTAGTAATAATTTGAGTAAGTTGTCCTGCGAGTTGAGAATTAAAGGAACATTGCAGGGGGAAGAATGTTGTTGTTTTATTCAGTGAACCTTCCTGCCAGGAACTAGGGAATATTATGTTAGAGAATATTTTGGAGGTAACTTACCACCAAATTTTACAGAGATATATTATGTGAAGACAGGCTTGTGAGCCAGAGGCTGAGGTAAACCTGAATAGTATGTGTCCATTGTAAACTGATATTTAAAAACATGGTTTTGTTTGCTTCAAAGCACTTAGGAAATTTGAATTGGAGCTTATGCTTGGGATCAGCCTTTTTGCAGGTGTCAGCCTTTGGACTAACTTCAAAAGCCTCCGTCTGCAGTCTATTTCTGCAGGTCTCAGACTGTGAAAATGTGTTTTCTATTTCAGAGTTATCTTTACGTTTCATTCTTCGGGTTGCTTAAAGTCTGAGCAGAGTGATGTTTTTCAGGGCATCATAGGTAATGCAGCGATTTTGAAAGATGTGGCAGTAAATGTATAATTTTGGATGCTGTTAGGGCACCAAAAAACTTGAGCAACCTGGTCTAGTGGGAGGTGTCCCTGCCCATGGCAGGATGGGGTCGGAGCTAGTGGTCTTTAAGGTCCCTTCCAACCAAACCCCTCTGTTACTCTGTGGTGCAGACTGATGAGCAGAGTGTAAGCTGTGAGGAGGAGTGAAACTCCACCTAATGCGCATGTTCTGTATTTGGGATCCCTGGCTCCTTTCCTTTGTGTTGCCTCTGAGACATCCCATGTTGGCAGGAACATCCTTTCTGCAGTATGGCTCGCCCTGTAATGTTTGCACTTTGTGCTTGGTTTTCATCAGCTCAGACAGCTGTTTCTTTGGGTTTTGCTCAGTATTTTCCAACTATAAAGAACTTCCTAGACAAATCCTGACCAAAGAAAGGGTCGTTGACTTGTTTTACCTTTCCATCCTCAAGGAGCTCTTCTTGCTGTTGTTTATTTTTCTTTAACAATTCATTTGCAACAGACATTGCTGTTCTGGTTCTGATTTTTAATGCTGCTAAAAGTTGCCCAACAATGCCTGCTCTGTTCTCTGACCATACATTCAGACATTACGCGTATCTTCGGGACAGTCTCTCTCACCTGGTCCCTCCATTAAGAGTAAGTTGAACCAGTCTGGTTTGGGCTTTGAGATCTGTTAGGAATATTGCTGGTCTCTTCCATGTCTATCTTTTTGTAACACTTAGATTCCAAAAGGTTTTTCTCCTGTGCACCACGGGCATTAACAATGAAATGTGCATTAAGGTGTTGGGAGTCCAGGGCTTGTGGAAAACCCCTCAAACTGCCCTGGGGGGTCTGAGACCCTGGCTGGGACCCTAGGAAAGCATTGTCTTTGACCTTAGTCCATTGGAAAAACTTCCAATACTTATAGCTGAATTAAAAAGAACAAAGATTTAAAAATAAATAGTTTACTTTGTCACTGGGTGAAAATTTGTAGTTTTGGGTTTTTAGTATGGAAGTAGATGAGAGCAAGATGGAGAATTTTGGGCGTTGTCTCATCTTCTTCTTCTACTCCATCTTCTGCTGTGACAGTGGCACAGAGACCATTGGTAGAATGGATTTGACGTAGAAATTGCATGTCTAGACTGGGTAGTAGTTATTGGTACAAAACTGCAAATATAGTATGCTTTAAGGGTTAATTAGATTAGAAATCTTTAAAATTACCTTGGACCCTCTGTGTACCTGTAGCTGCTTTTTCTTTAGTGCACTGAGACTGCTGTAAGGCCTTGAGATAACAAATAGAATAAACACCTATGAGGACCAAGCCGTAGGTTCCATCTCATCTTTTAAACCCTGGTACAGGACTTTGAAAACAGAACACCCCTAATTAGGGGCTTGCTGGGGTGAAAATCCAGTCATTAAGGCACTAGAGAGGAATGTTAAATTGTTACAATCTGGAATTTGTAATATTTTGGGGAGAATAGTAACATTACTGCTCTCAAGTGAGAATAGTACATGGTTTGCTGGTTAGGTAAGGGTACTGGGAGGGCAATATTCCTGGGAGTTTTCTGTAGCTCTGACTGTGTGTGTGGGGAAAGGCCTTTGTAGATCTTCCAACATTTCACTCGTGTCTTACCTGAACAGTTTATTCATGGGTGAAATATGTTCCATTCTGCTTTGCAACATGTTTTTCCTGCATGGAAGTATGCGTGGGATTGCAGTTGGCTGTAAGTCTTACCACAGCTTATAAAATAAGTGGAGGTTTGTGGGGTCTCAGACTTCTCTTGACTTCATAGTGTCAAAGTTAATAGATGAGGAAGATGTTTCCCTCAAAGGGATGTTGAAGTTTAACCTGAGGATCTCTAGTGCAAGTGGATTGTAAAGTGGGGAGGATTAACTAACAAAGATGCAGATTTGAGAGCCTTGGTGTAAATTTTGTATTTGAGAAATAAATTGGAGCTCTCAGTTTCTTGTTAAATAGATGTCAGCATTCTGCAGTGTTATTCCTTGTGTTAGACTTCTCTCTTTTTTTTCTTTTTGTTTGTGTGTGTTCCTTCTCACTTAGTTGCCAGGTAGAAAGCTGGTGTCCTCTGCTGTCTCTCCCAGTATTACCCCACATGAAGATCCTTCCCAGCAGTTCCTGCATCAGAGCCTGGAGAGGGTTTACAACTTTCAACACCTCGACCCACGGGGCATACAGGAGCTGCTGGAATTTACCATCCGGTAAGGCCTCAAGGTGCCCTGTTTATGGGAAGATGTGTTAGGGCGCTCGGTTACTCTGATGCAGATGCTTTGCTTCTGAATATGAGTGTTGTAATTTGCTTTCCAGCATTTAACTTGAGCCTTCCTTTAGAGACTGTTGTGATAAAAGAGTGTTCATGACCTGTTTAAAAATCAAATTGATGGCCTCAGGTCTGGCACAGTCCTTCAGAATAACCAGTCTGCATTTTGGGCGGGACGCATCTTTTCAGGGCATGTCAAGAATTAGGTAAGGGGGTTCTTCTTGGACTGTTCACTAATGCTAAAATACTCAGTTTTATGGTTTATGGGTGATAGCCTTGTGTCTCATTCTCAGTTTTGTGTCATTGTAATTTTGATCATGTTATTTGTAATGTACCTGCACAAGGTTTTCTTGTCTTGCTTTTGTTGGGGGGAAAAGGTGTTGTCCCCTTTGCTCTTGCATTTTCTGGGTCCTGTGGCCTTTCATTCAACAGGAAGGGACCTACATCTGGTGGTTTGGGTTCACATTGCCAGTCCCACTTAAACAAAGGACTTGGGCATTCCTCATCAGTTTTCAAATCAGAGAGCTTTTCCAGGAATAGAAAACATTCTTGCATGCTGCTGTCTGCTGCTATATAGATAAGGGTGTGTGTTGTTGCTTCTCAGTGAGGATTTTATGCTGTCTCCTATTTCATCTCTAGACTGATTTACTCAAACAAAACACTTGAAAAGATCCTTTCAATGTGATTCCTCTGCTTGGAAAGAGCAAAAGAGCCTTATTTTAAGAGTTAATAAAAAACAATCCAAAATGCTTTGTTTGGAATGTGAAATTTAAGAAAAAAAAAAGCTTAATTCTTTTTATTCCTTCAAAATAGCTGCCTTCTGTTGTGTGTGTGTTGCTGTGAATCACTGTCACACCCATCTGCAGCAGAGAGTAAACAGCTCCTCACTGAAAACCCAGCTGTGGGAACTGTGAGGTTTGTCCTCAGCTGTTTTGCAGCTGCTGTGTGCCAGCCTAAAATACAGCCTCAAAGCATTTAATGCACTAAAGACTTGAAACAGGTAATCTCTAGACCAAGCATCCAGAACCTCTCAGGCCATGACTATTTTCAGTTTTGGAGTTGATGGAAATTATTGGCTTGGTTTTTTTCCTGGTGGGATTGCCCCTCAGGAAATCATAGTAAACCAGCTGCTCTTTTCCACCCTTAAGACAAAGGGAAGATTTGGACAAAGCCAAAAAAAAGTGTTAAAGGTTATTTTGCAGTGGCAAGATATCCCTGCACCAGCAATTTGGTTGCTGAGAGCAGAGGGATAGAAGCAGCTCACAGCAGTGGTTTTTGTCATAGAACATAACTCCCTCCTCCTTTATCATTGTCATCCATAGAAATAACAGACCCTGTGGAGTTTTGTGTCTACTTGGGACTCAGGGTTTTGGCTGCAGAGCCTGGGGGGCAGTATCAGTCTGCAGTGTGGTTAGAAATGTAGGACAGGCTGTTTAGCAAATCTGTCTGTGGTTTAGTTTCTCCATCTATACGAGAATATTTTTTTCCTTGTTGAAATCTGTTTAAGATTTGTAATGAAATAGAATTAGTGGAATTAGGAACGGTGTAAGACTGGGAAATGGAGTATCTGCCTAGTTGTTAGCTGAGAGATGACATCCTGTTCCCCATTAGTGTATTGTGATGGATTGTGACGTGGGAATTAAGCACACAGGAGCCTCCTCTTCACTCTGCTCTCTGGAAAAAGATGAAATGGAATCTGTGTGAGGTTGAGGCTGACTGGGCTGTTGGTGCACTGTTGGTGAAGGAAAGCATAACCCCTCCCTATGAGAGACATTGAGGGGCTGGAGCATGTCCAGAGAAGGGCAAGGGAGGTGGGAAGGGCTGGAGCACAGGTCTGCTGAGGAGCAGCTGGGGGAGCTGCGGGTGTTCAGCCTGGAGAAAAGGAGGCTCAGGAGAAACTTACCTCTCTACAACTGCCCGAAAGGAGGCTGTAGCCAGGTGGGGACTGATCTCTTCTCCTGAGTGACAAGGAGGAAGATAGGAGGAAGCAGCTTCAAGTTGTGCTAGGGGAGGTTTAGACTGGATAGTAGGAAAATGTCTTCATGGAAAGGGTTGTCAAGCACTGGAAAGGGCTGCCCAAGGAAGTGGTGTATTCACCATTCCAGGAGGGATTTGAAAGACATGTAGATATGGCACTTGTGGTGGGCTTGGCAGTGCTGGATGGGGGACTGGATGATCTTAGCGGTCTTCTCCAACATAAACAATTCTATGATTCTCTGCTTAAGAAAGATTTTCTTTGGCTGCATATTATACAGATAAGATCATGGATTTTTGTTAATGTCTCAGGGCTCAGTAAATCCCTGGTTTGGCAGAGCCAGAGTTTCAGAATTGCATCCTAAATGCAAAGATAAACCTAAAATAAACAAAAGAAAATGATCATCTTAAAAAAAAACATTGATAACGCAGTAGGAAATGTGGAAGTGATAATTTTAATAGTCTTTGAATCAAAGCAAAGTGTAGAGAAGAAAAGACAAGAGTTGAAACCACATAATCCAACCTATTTTCAGTTCCGTCAGAAAAATTAATTTTGTTTTTTAAACTCACACTTTAAGAAAACATGGCTGGCAGTAGAGAACTAAAGCCTTTTGGCTTCCATTAACTGACAATTTTTTTTCTATAACATTAAAAGCTGCTTATATTGCTGTATGATTTACAAGAAATACCAGGCAGCACACACCATCTAGTTGGGCAAATATCAGTACATCATATTCTAGCTTGGCTTAAAAGGGCAGCTCTTTCAGATCCAGGTGGCTGCATGAGCCTGACACGTTCCAAACAACCTTTCTTAGCCAACATGAATAGTTTGATTTCCCAGCAGTGTAACACAAATGGGTCGTTAGCTGCTGTGGAAGGTTGGAATGTTTTAAGTTAAATCTGGAGCTGCCACTCTGTGTGGTTCCCATGGGGCTGCAGAGTAATATGGGTTGACAGACTTAATGCTTCCACTGCTGTGCTGGTGTCAGCTTCCCAGAAGAAGAGACATGCTGAGTCCCAAGGTGCAAACTGGTTTGTAGTGTGTGTTTTGCTGCTGTTTCTGGTGCTTGCTTTAATAAAAGCAAGCAGCAGGAATAGCTGGCTTTATTGTCACTGCCTTCTGAGTGTGTTTGGATTAAACTGTTCTCTGTCTCAACATTATTTTCTCCTTTTTTTTTCCCACATGCTTCAGTGATCTTCAGAGGCTTGGAGAGCTGCAGTCAGAACTGGCAGGGATGGCAGATTTCACTGCAACTTACCTTCAGTGTCAGCTGCTCCTCATCAAGGTTTGACTTCACTTGGGCTTTTTTGAGTTGTTCTTCAAAAATGCCCCCAGTCCATCACAGTGGCATGCTTTCGTGTTTTGATGTTCATGATGAAAAGTGATGTGTGATGAAAGAGCAGGTTCTGTGGATTTCTGATAATCCTGCTTCTCTCCTGTGACAAATAATTTATGCAGTAACTTTGCCAATGCAGACCTCTGCTGCTGTACCTAGGGCTTATGTTGGTTCACGAGCATTTTGTCAGTGCAGAGTTTATTATCTGACAGAAATCACACTGAGGGCAACTGTGTTAGGAGAGTAACTTTTCCCTGCTGGTGTCTGCTGGAATGTTTTTTGTTAGACTGCTGCCATGAGTGCCATTTTTATAGACGGTGATTTGCAGATAGCTTTATTGGCACCGATACCAAAGGAATTCTTAAGACTTGATTGAGCTAAATATCAGTCATGCTTTCTTTTATTATGCTGAAATGATCTATCTATTTAGTATTAGCAGGTCAAGGGTCTACTTAGACACCATTGCAGCAGCCCTTTGCAAAAACCCCTTCTCAAGAGTCAGCTTCTTGCTGTAAATGGGAACTAATTTTTTACTTCATAGAAAATCTTGACTTGGAAGGGACCCTGTAGCTCCAAAGCCCCTGCCATGGTCAGGGATTCCACTGGATCTGATTGCTCAGGGCTGTAAGGTGGCAGTAGTATTTAAGTTAGTCTCTTGGCATTCTTTGGTGTTTGACTGTAACTTACATATGTATAAGGCAAGAACTAAAGCAAGCAGCAAACAGGTTTCCAGAAGAGACTCAATGAAAGCTTTGTTATGTAAAACCAAGGAGGGATTTAAGTTGCTTTGCTAATGCATAGTTGCCAGTTGGCATATCTCATGGCAGGCCTCAAATCCTTGGAATATATTTATCACCCAGAGGTATTTCAGATGAGCAGTGGTACACAGTTCAGTACAATCCAGCTAAACCCAAAGTGAAATGTGCTGTGCAGGCTGAGGACTAGCATTTGGAGATAGCTTTGTTGCCCTTCTCCAGGGTTTGACTGGAATGAACCAGATGGTTTTTGCATCTGGCAGAGCTGTGCTCTGTTTGGAAGAAGGGTAAAAGCTGCATCAGCTATTCTTGGCTTGAACTATAGAACAGTCAATAGATCAGTGATGCAGAAGAGTCAGTAATGTGCATGGAATGAAAAATAACTGGTAATATCAGGAGTCACAGAGTATCTTGTGTTGGAAGGGATTTTGAGAATCATCTAATTCCAGGCCCCTTCTTACAGGCAGAGACACCCTCCACTCATACAGTACAATTAAAAATTCTGATATTGCAGAAAACCCGAATGTCCAAGTAGCCCTTTTCAGTAGATTCCTTTCCAGTTGCTTCTTTTCCCAACAGAAAAAAAACCTGCTGCAGGGAAAAGTATCTTCATTTCCCAGCCTCTCAAGGCTCAAAAGGTTCCACACCTTTAAAGGCTCTACATACCCTGTGATTTTAGGGGTCGTTAGCTGGGATTCTCTGGCCAGCCTGGATGAAGGATACAGTCTGTGTGTTCTTGAGCTTTGGCTACAGAGAGCCTTGTGCATAGCTGTGTCTAAGGACAGGTAGCTTCAAAAAGGAGGCAGTGATTTAAATTGTCCAGTCAAGCTTTCTACATTTTTTTTAAAGCAAAAGTAAAGAGGGTGTGGTAGGCAGTTGGGGTTTGGTTTGGTTTTTTATTACCAATGTCAGCAGCTGAATTAGACACAATATTCACAGTAACTCCAGGATCTTTGGTGGAACTAAGGAAAGTTCAGAAATGGGACTGTGGAAGTAAGTGTTCTGGAGACAGTTGTTTTTGTTTCCACTTTTTGCCTACTCTCTGAGATTGCCCCGATCTTGGTCCCAGGGGGTTGATAACAAATGGGCTCTTGGTTTTCTTTATGAAGTACAAGGAGTTTGGCCTGACAAGTCTTTCATTCACAGCTTTGTTAATATTATTCTCAACTTCCTTTATATTTTCTAGTTGTATAGGTATCTCTGTTTCTTTATAGAACAGTATATATTTTAGAGGCCTAGGCTCCCTGTGTTGTATTTAAAAGTACAAAAGAAAGCTTTGGCATGCTTTTTCAATTGTTTAGACTGAATTGGATATTTATCATCATTTCATGTTGTTTTTTTTTTTATTGTAGGCCTTGCAGGAGAAGTTGTGGAATGTGGCAGCTCCCCTGTACCTGAAACAGAATGCATTGGCATCTGCTGCAGCAAAACAGGTGAGGTGGGAGCAGCTGAGCCTTCACGGAGGCCAGTCCTTGGGTAGGAGTCTTTTATTGGCCATGGAACAATAATACACTTCTGACCTTCTACTGCCATAGTCTAAGTCAAACTTAGTCCCCCAAACTGGGATCATTTCTCTTCTCTTCAAAAGATGAGTGGTGAGGGAGGGAAGTTGATGACTGCCGTAAAAAGGCAAATATCACACTCGTCTTCCAGAAGAGTAAGA
Source organism: Donacobius atricapilla (assembly GCA_013397315.1). NCBI lineage: Eukaryota > Metazoa > Chordata > Aves > Passeriformes > Mimidae > Donacobius > Donacobius atricapilla. The sequence goes on from WBMY01007856.1 coordinate 42,305, forward strand.
AAGAAGATCCAGAAAACTGTGGGCTGCTTGTCCTTGCCTCTTTTCTGTGGGAGGTTATGCACCAAATACTTAAAAAAGCTGTTCCTAAACAAGATCAACAAAGCTATTTGGAACAGCCAAAATGCATTTCTCAAGAACAAATTATGGTTGACCACCATCACTGCTCTCTGTCTATGGTGAGGGGACTGGTGATGTGAACAAGGGGAGGGCAATGGAAGTTGCAAAGCTTGGATACAGTCTCCCATCACTTCTCTTTCACCAGACATGCAGGATTGTGGCTGAATAAATAGGTGGTAAGGGTCCTGCAAATTGAGGAACAAGTTGATACCCTCGAGGGCATGGCTGCTGTTCTGGGGAACTGGGATGACTGTTCAGTATATTGAACATGAGGCACTGCAAGATGCCAACTGCAACTGGGATGAGGTTTGGGAAATGATCCAGCTCTGAGGAGATGTCATCTGGAGGGCTGTGTTGTGTTTTGGCCTCCCCAGTTAGAATGGAGATGCTGACAAACTGAGACAAATTCAGCAGAGGGCCACCAATGCGGTCAGGGGCAGGAGCACATTACCTGCAAGGAAAGGCTGAGGCAGCTGGAATTGTCCAGCCTGGAGAAGAGCAGGCTTCAGGATGGATTTACTTCTGTCTAGCACCATATCATTACAGGCTATAAATGAGACAGAGCCAGACTACTCTGGACAAGAGGCAATTGGCAAAATGATGAGAAATTCTGATCAGCTATGAAGGGAAAATTTCCTGTAAGGATGGTTAAATACTTTTGCCCAGAGAGGTGGAGGGATTCTCTGTCGTTGGAAGTGTTTGCAATTTGTTGTGGCCCTGAGTTACTGGATCTAATGAGACCTGCTCTGGGCAGGGAACCAGGCTAGATGACCTCCGGAGGTACCATCCAATCTGAGTTATTCTGATTCTCTGATGTATTAATGTATAAATGATCAGATCCTGGAAAAACTGAAGCTAAGCCCTAAGAAAAGGTAAAGAAGCAAGTAAGCTATTCAATAGTCTGGTAACAAATCTAGGGTAAAAGCAAGTTCATGGACCTGTTGGGAAACTGCTGATAGTTTGAGTCTTCAGGTAATTAAGGTGTAATAGACAGGTACTGCTGTGCATCAAAGCCTTCTGTGCTGTTGATGAATAGAAGCAAAAGCCATCCAGCTTTTGAAATCTTCTCTGATTGAAATGTTGGTCTTGGGTGCCTTCTTGAGTAGCATGTGACCCCCTGGAAGGTGTTTTCTGTTGTGATGGTGAGTGTTGGTCACTTGCTATCAATGCAAGGGGAGGGAGTATTCTGTGTTAAATAACTTGCAAGTTCTTGGCGTCTGCATAGTCATACTGAGCTCAACTGTATTAATTTGAGCACTGCCTCTTGCTTCATGTGTTCCTCAGTGTGAGATGAAAATACCAGATTCTGGTGATCATGGTTGTGCCAGGGCTTAACAGTCTGGTGGTTTTTTTTATCCCTGTGATGTTTGTCTGGCAGATCCTGGAAGAAACTTACAAAATGGAGTTCATGTACAGCGGAGTGGAAAGTAGACAAGTGGTCATTATTCACCACATGAGACTGCAAGCGAAGGCCTTGCAGCTGATAGTGACTGCCCGCACCACCAGAGGGTAAGGATGACCTGGTTTGAGGATCTTCTTAGGGTTAGCTCTAAGATTACTCTCCTTAAGCTCTGTTTAAAAAACCAGCAAGGATAAATTAGACTCATAACAGGGCAGCATGCCAACAACCATTTGCCAGAGTAATCCAGAACAAAGAAAGCAACAGATACAAAGGCTGTATCTTTTGCCTTTGATGCAGCTATATAGGGACACAATCCTGAATTAGGTGACAAAACTATTGGGAAGATGAGTTTTGGGGGTTGAGTTCTCTCATTTAAGAGCATATAAATACATTAAAAACATCGTAGAGTTGATATTTGGGACTTGTTTAAATGAAGAAATGCCATGTATCAAAAGAGTGCACCAAATGTGTTTGCTTTATTAAGTATTCGTTGCTGAATTTTTAGCATCAGGAAAGTATTGTCTTCCTGACTGATCTGCAACTGCTGTGCGTGACTCAGACAGCAACTGCTCCTGTGCGGGCTTAGGTACACAAGAGGCTCTGAGTGGTTTGTTTTGGCTGCTGAACTTAAAGAAGGGACACATGGTTGTAGAATGAGAACTCCAGCTGGTCTATTTGGAGCAAATTAGTTACTGTCCTAGTTTATTTCTGTTTCAGGTCTGTTGCCATCAACTTACTGTGTTACCATGGAGGTCCATTATATGGGACCATTATTAAGGGCCTTTTAACCTTTTGTTTTATAGGTGGAAAATTAGTATTTTCTGACAGTGGCCCAGGGAACTTAATTAGTGCCTTATGCAAATGGGTTTTTTTTTTGTGAGAGGGGTTATAGATATGTGAGGAACACTTTTTTGATTCAAAAACTATAAGATCTTCATATTTTTAGGAGGTTTAATGGATTCCAAACCACCTACATGTGTATAGCCATAAAGCCTCTTTTCTTTCTTTAAAAGTAAACCAAGAAATACTATTTTAATTACAGAGTGGAACCTCTTTTTGGGATGTGTGAAAAATTCCTCCAAGAAGTGGATTCCTTTCAGAGGTGACAAACTCCATTGCTTCTTCACTTTATGTTATAAATTTCCACCACCATCGTCATCGGGATATTCACTTCGTTTTTGATCTCTTAACATCTCCCTTCCCTGCTGTCCTACACTGGGAACTGTCATGGGATAATAATAAAACAAGAACAAGCTTTGTAGTTGAAGTCCTTAACATCAGGATGTTATGCTGGTACTTCAGAAACATGTGCTCTGAATTAATTTTTCATGGAATAGCTGATTTTTTTTTCTTGTATTTATAAGGATTTATCTGCTTTGAGTGGATGCTGTTTTGATAAATACTTTTTTTTTTTCTTTTCTTTTTTTCTGTTACTCTGTCTCCTGGAGTCCCAAGAGCATTTTGACCTTTCAGAGATTAATAAAAAAGCAGACTACCGTTGATGTACTCAACATGTAGCAATAAGTCAGACAAGAACTCTGCGGTATCTTTGCTGGCCCTGTCTACTGCTTTTGTCACCTCTTAGTAGTCAACTTTACTTGCAGGGAGAATAGAGGTACTAAGTGTCAAATTGCAGGATCAGATTGATTCTAGTGAAAGATGTCCCTGCTCATAGGTGATCTTTAAGGTCCCTTCCAACCCAAACCATTCTGTGGTTCTGATTCTGTGAAATAGTGATGAGTTCTGCTGATCCTGAGATTCAGTGTGAGGAAAAGGTACCCAGGAAATGAGCAGTTCCATCTTCCAGCTCCAGCTGGGCATTAGGGTAGGGCAGATCTGGTCCTGTGTGTACCAGTTAGCCAGCCACAACTGCCAGGCTTAAAGTAAATGTGCATTCAGTCAGAACTAGAAATAAAATTCTCCTCAGCCAACTAAGGATATCTGTATCTCTGGACTAGCTATCCAGTTCCCTGCTGAGTCATAAAATCATAGAATCACAGAATCATAGAATGGTTTAGATTAGAAGGGACATTAAAGACCATCTTGTTCCAACTGCCCTGCCATGGGCGGGACACCTTCCACTAGACCAGAGCTCCATCCAGCCTTGTCTTGAACATTTCCAGGGATGGGGCATCCACTGCTTCTCTGGGGAGCCTGTGCCAGTGCCTCACCACCCTCACAGCGAAGAATCTCCTCCTAACATCGAATTTAAATCTTTCCTCTTGTAGTTTAAAACCACTCCCATTTGTCCTATCATGATCTACTTGTGTAAAAAGTTACTTTCCCTCTTCTTTATAGACCCCTTTAAGTACTGAAAATTTGTAATGAGGTCTTCATTACAGAGGTGCCTGTCTTCATAACAGAGGTGCTCCAGCCCTCAGAGCATCTTCGTGACCTCCTCTGTCTGTCTTACACTGGGAACTCCAGAACTGGGCCCAGTACTCCCAGTGGGATCTCATGAGGGCAAAGAAGAGGGGGAGAATCCCCTCCTTTGACCTTCCGCCCACACCACAAAGCCCTTGATGCTGTCAGTTTGAGCACAAGCCATGTTCCCAACACAGGTAGCCAAAGTTGTCTCTTATGTATGAGACACATCAGAAGAGGAATGGAGGTATCTAATTCTGTCATTATAACTAAATAGGGTTAAGTAGCTTGACTGAAAATAACAATACTGTGGAAAAAGTTGAAAAAAGTATTTGATTTTTAATCTCTTCTTGACACAGATGTTTCATCTCTGAGCTCCCACATATGCAAGGCAGTTTTGTAGATAAATTGTTAGACTTAATGCCCAGACTTGTGACGTCCAAGCCTTCAGAAGTGGTCAAGATTCTTCAGACAACACTGCGGCAAAGTACCTTCCTCCACCTTCCTCTGCCAGAGCAGGTTGGTTTAACAGAAAATTAAAATGCAATATCCTTGTGGACTGTCTTGGCTTCTGACTACTTTCTAACATACCATGAAGCTTTTAGAATTCAGGGTCTTGGTCAGACACAAGTATTACTTATTTCTTCTTTGTTTTCTTATCTAGCATCCTCAGGACTACTGCTAAAAACATGAAAAACTTAGTAATTCCTGGCAGTATAAAAAAAATAAATTCAAAGTTTCTGCACATCTCTGTTAAGAACAGTAGTAATTATGATTTTTTTTCTTTTCTCTTTCCCCCTCTTTCCTCACCTTCTGATTTTTGCCAATCACTTTGCCCCTAACAGCTCCATAGGGCTACTGCAAATATCATTGAGCCTACTGGTGAATCTGATAATCCCCTGAGGTTTACATCAGGGTTAGTTGTGGCATTGGATGTTGATGCAACTCTGGAACATGTGCAGGATCCCCAAGGAACTGTCAAAGTTCAGGTAAGAAGTCATTTGACATAAATGCAAACAAGATTATGTCTCAGGGGGAGTTTCTTTAAGGATGTCAATACTTTAAGATTGAAATAATGATACACTTTATTAGTAACAATGCTGGATTTCTGTGTTTTGACCAGTCTTTCAGAAACTGGTTTGTCTGTTGCATGGAGAGAGTTGACTTGGGTGCAGTTCTGATAGTTTGCTCTGAGCACTTGGATGTCATTCTGTGCTTCCACGTGCATTGTGCATGTGATGGACATGAACACCAATAAATTCTGGTGAGCTTCCAGCTGGTCTAGCGGGAGGAGGAGGAGCCTAAGAAGTTGTTCTGTGTGGCACAAAAATATGCAGGCTCTTGGCTTTATGTATTTCCAGGTTTTCTTCCTGCTGCTGAATCATTAGATTTAGATGCAGCTGAGCAGGTAGTAGTATGATCCAAGTAAAATATGCAGCATCACTGCTTAACAAAGAAACAAAAACCTCAGTTACAATGCAGAGGAAGAAGCTGATGTCAGTGTAGCCTTTTTTTCCACCTGTGCTGTGGGTTTGAATGGCAGCATGTGGCTGTTATATCCAGGGCAACTGAACTCCTGGCTCTAAGCTAAAGCCTGCTTGTCCTACCCTTCCTAATTGAAACAGAAAACAGCCAAGTAACGCACTGTTCCACTGTGTAGATCCCCAGTGCAATTGTCATTCGTCTGGGTTTTTTTTCTTTCTTTTGTTCCCCTCTAGGTGTTGTATCCAGATGGACAAGCACAGCTAATCCATCCTAAACCAGCTGACTTCCGAAATCCTGGCCCTGGGAGGCACAGGCTGATAACTCAGGTTTACCTCTCGCACACAGCCTGGACAGGTAACGTTAATGGTACACATTAACGTGGCTGTGTGGCTGCACTTCCATTAGACACAAGTTACATACCCACACTCTGGGGGGCTCCCAGGATCCTGGAGTCGGCAGCTGTGGTTGGTGCTGCCCTTGATGTTGATCAGGCCTTTGAGTAGTTACAGCTCCCTGTTTACCAGGCACTGCGGCTCTGTAGGGAAATAGAGGGGCTGCTGTCTTGGGAGAGCCCTGGGAGCCTTCCCATGAGAGCTGTATTCAGGGTGAGGTCAGCCACTCGTGTGCAGAACAAAGTCAGCTCTCACAGCCAGGTCTGCCTCCTCAGGTAAAGGCAAGGGATCATGGTACACTGACTCCTTGTAAGTCATTGTTTCGGGTCTCACAGGTATATGAGGATGGCAGTACAGCTGTGCAATTTCATTGCTGATTCAACTTTCACCCTTTTAATGCCCTAAAACCCCCCCTTTAGCTCTGATGATGATGTGACTCCAACATTTGCCTTCAGTCTCAGCTGCTGTTCACACTTCCCCATGGAAGCGCTTCAGTAATTGGCTTGTGTACTTCAAACAACAAAAGCAGAGTGTATTGCATTCGCAGCTCCCTTTGTCCTGTTTTCTTTTAATCCCTTCACCTTTATTCAAATGTGGGGATTTCCTCTGAGGGTTTTTTTTCTGAGCAGTTTTTCATTGGATTTGTTGATTTTTTTTTTTTTAGCCAACAGAATTTTATTTATTGCTGTGTTCCTTCACATACCCTTTTTTTTTAATATAGTACTTCCATGATGTACTCACTCATCCTGCTCTCTTTGTTTTATTTTGGAGAAGAAAACATGGTACTGTTTCTAGGACTGGAAGTATCTGGGTTTAAGGCTTGATCCTATTACTTCACCAGAGGGAGCTGAAGTCCTTATTTGTACTTTTGTGGTGTTCACTGGAAGGGCATTTTAAGCATGGCCCTGAGAGACTCTGTTCTGGTGTCTCCTCTAGGCATTACTTTAATCGTTAACTTTGACATTGGCACTTAGGCATATAAAGCAGGGGGAAGACACTGAGCTGGGAGGGGCTCAGGAAACAGTCCGAATTCAAAGCAGAGAAATTGCTTTAATTCAAGACAGTGAAACTCATTAAAGGCCAGCAGAAAGAGTGTGCTTGGGAAGGAGAATGCCCAAGTGCAAAGCACTGATTAACTGCTGAGTGTAGAGCAGAAGTGAAAGAGGTGGCTGCAGGCTGCAAATAAGAGTTGGTGGAGTGACAAAATGGTGAGCTCAGGGAGGTGTTGGCTGAAGTGTGGAGTAACTGTGCACAAGGGTTATTTCTTGTGTTCTGTCTGGTGCTGCTGATGTCTCTCAGCTGGAGACCCCCTGCAGTTCTAGAGATGGCATCTTAAAATCCTGTGGGTTTCAGCAGGTTTCATTGAGGGTTCATTATTGTGGTCTTGTTACGGGTTATCCCTGGTATACAGTGAAGTCCTGCACACCACCTGGTGCTCACTTCCCGGTGGGACAGGTAGAGGATCAGAAGGGCAATGTGAGAAAACTCGTGGGTATTACACTGTGCAGAGATAGCTACAACATCCCTGTGTTATCAGCACTATTTTGATCACAAATCCAAAACAAGGCATCATGCGAGCTACTATAAAGGAAAATTAACTTTATCCCAGCCCAAACCAGTACAGTTCATAAAGAAAACCTAAACAAATCTGGTTTTCAGTCTAGAAAGGAGAATTTTGTTGGGTATATAAGTCCAGCAGTAAGTCCAGGATAATACTGTGTATACTGAAACCCCAGCTCTGTTATGACTAGTGTGAGAGGAGTAAAGTGAAATCATCCTATGGACACTATTAGGAACCTTTCTCTGCCCAGTTGCATAGCTGGTGAAAGAGAGGAAAGGTGGTCTGGCATGAGAAATCTTCCAACCAAGGAGAATCTTCAAGTAATCTCCTGTGCCAAAAGTCTTACCAGATGCCATCTGGATTCATCCTGACATAAATACAGTGAGCAGGGCCTGCTAGTTCTGTGGGGGTTTTAATGATTGCTACTATTTCATTGGAGTTACTTTCCAACAGTTATTTTTGAAAGTTGCAAGTTAGTGGTGAGATTTTTGAAGCGATGACAAAGAGAGAGGGGGGAAAAACCTAGAACAGTCCTTAGTTCTGCTGTGCTGAATGTAATGCCAAAGGCTTGTTTTCAGACTCTAGACTGGATTCTGGTCACTCCAGAACAGCTCTGTACATACCCAGGATACATGAAATTAAAATTCATTTGATGTTGATTGTTCGCTGTGCAATGACAATCACGTTTTGATTGTTCTGGTTTTTTTCTCTGCAGAGCCATGTCAGATTGAAGTGCGATTGCTGCTGGCTTATAATTCCAACAGGAGCAAAGCATCTACCAGAATTCCTAAATCTTCGTGGAGTGAGAGCTTGGAGGCTCTCCCACCCTCTGAAAATGGCATAGAGGGGACCATCCCCTTCAGCAAGCCTGTCAAGGTGTATATAATGCCCAAACCTGCCAGGCGCTGAAGGCTGGCGCTGAAAAACCTGTTCATGGGGTTTGTTGGGGTACATGAAAACAAGATGCTGTGTCCAAGATAGCAAACCAGGCCAAAACAGCCTTTACATGCATAAAGAGAGTCATGTGTCAAAACAAAGCTGCTGAAGAACAGTTGGTCTCTTAAGCAGCAGGCAAATACAGGAGTTACTCAGCTAGTTAGGAGTGGTTTCAAGAAAATGCAGGTTTTTCTATATTGACTCAACAGAAAAAGGACCGTTCTCAATCAGCATTCCAGTAGTAATTTCACTGGGCTGTACCTTCAGTTTTTACCTATCAAAAGTCTTTCTCCAAGGCCTCTAGGTTTTCTGCTATGTATTTACTATGTAAATGCTTGGGCACATAAATCAATGTTATTTTTACAGTACTCTGAAGTGAAGCTTAGGAGTTCAGCATTTTGGGGGGGGTTGTTGGTTTGTTTCTGAGGTTTTTTGGGTTTGGTATTTTTTGGTTTTAGTGTTTCACGGTTTTCTTGGAGGATTTTTTTTTTTTTAATGTCAAAAACTTGCATTTGTGCTCTGGTACCTAATTTCTTAACAGAAAAAATAAGTACTGTTGTTCTTGTGTGGGAGCAGCACCTTAGAAGGAAATTGCCAATTGCTGTTCTACATCCTCTCCAGCTGTACTGAAGCTGGTCCAGCTCTGGAGAGGGCTCAGGTTGTTCATGGTGCAGGGGCAAGGAGGAACCTCTGTGCAGGTGGCAGAACTTCAGTCAGGAGGATGTGAAGTTTAACTGAGCTACAGAAACCAAACAGTTTGTCTCCTGTTGCACTTTTGTGCAGCTTGAGGAGCAATGTGATTAAGTACCAGTTGGAAAATTCTTAGCCACAACCCACTAAGTTTTAGGATCACAGGATCTGTTTCTGTGTGATGATCCTGGCCTGAACCAGTCTTAGTGGGATGTGAAAATCTATGATTTTCAATTCAGCAGCACTTCTGGCACTCAAAGTCTTTCCTGTCAGTTGAAGTAGTTGAACACACTGTTCAGCAGAGCTGGGCAGCTTGTTCCATGTTCCCCTCTGGAGGTAAGCTGGGAACAGAGGGACAAGAACTTAGTTAAAACATGATACATCTGGAATTCCTGTCAGCAAGTGTGTCTGTGCATTGCTTCTGTGTGCCAGGCTTAGCAGACTGATGTGTAGCAATCCTTTTTAAAAAAAATTTTTAGGAGGACCTAATATGTGAAACATTCTAGTGCAGAAGCCAAATGTTGCCTGTGTTCATAAATCAGTTGGGGCCTTTCCTTTTTAAAAAGAGGTGTATTTTTAGCAAGTAAACAAAACAGTGAAGAAATACTTTGCAATTGTATTTAGTGTAAATAACCCCTTACATACTTTCCTACAATAAAATTGGAAAACTCATGCTATTCTGTTTCTTTTTATAATGTGAGTGAACATGGATGCCTTCATGGTCCTTGGCTAATAAGATCACTGCATGTTTTTTGTGATTTTAATTTTTTAGCTTGGCTAAGTTGTAGTCCAAAGGCTCATAACCATAAAACTTTGCTGCTGCTTTAGGTATTCTTGAATTAAATTTACAGTGGTTCTGCTCTTACAAATTGTTTTTTGTTTCTTCACCTTTAGGGCACTGCTTTGAAAATCTCCTGCCCATCTGACTTGTCTTTGGCATTCTCAGTTCAGTTCCCAGCAGACAGGGTTGATGTATCTCTCATTAGGAAGCTGTGTCTGGGCAGATATTTGACAAGTTGAATGAGCTCATTACAGAATTTTTCCTTTTTCTTCCTCTAATTTTGCACTTGCACCAGTATTTCATGCTGTTTGTCATCTCCGTAGTGTTTCTAATTTAGATGGTGTCCATAGGCTCAGACCACAATGGATGCTGTGGTAGGCACAGCAGATATTTTCAGTATCAAAATTTTGGCGTCTTTCTCTCTTCTGCTAAGTCCTGTATCACATTTCTACTATTTTGTTCCCCTCATGCTGTCCTTGACCCCCTTCCATATAACCTGCCAGGCAAAGAGTGAGTGCCTTCTGTATTGCTGCTGAGAATCAAATACTGCAGGGCTGTGGAAAAGTTCTTCCATCTGTAATTTCAATATGCCTAAAACAAGCTGAAAATGTAATGCTGCTACGAACATTTCCAATCTGCTAATGAGAGCATTCTGCAGTTGGCTTCTCTTCTCTAGATTTTTCTCTGATTCTTGGTTTGGATCATGTAAGAAATGACAGCTTCTCCTTTCCTCCTTCAGTTTCACCTGTGCAAGCAGATGCCTAATTCATCATCTCATCTAAACCTTCCCTCTTTCAGATTAAAGCCCCCACCTTGTGCTATGACTTCCTGTCCTTGTCAAAAGTCCCCTTCAGCTATTGGAAGGAGCCCTCAGGTTTCCCCAGAGCCTTTTCTTCTCCAGGCTGAACAATCCCAACTCTCTCAGCCTGTTTCCACAGCAGAAGTGCTCCAGCCCTTTCATCATTTTCATGGTCTCCTCTGGACTTGCTCCATGTGTCGACATCTGTATGTTGGGGGCCCCAGAGCTGGATACAGCACTACAGGTGGGGTCTCACCAGAGCAGAGGAGGAGAATCCCCTCCCTTTCCCTGCTGCCCAGATGCAGCCCAGAAAGGCAGCTGAGTCCTTTGTGCTGCCAGGGCACATTGGTGAGTCATGTTGAGCTGCTCACCCACCAACACCTCCAAGGTGTTGCCCCCTCAGAGCTGCTCTCAATCCATTCTCCAGCCTCTGTATGTGTATGGGACTGCCCATTTCACACCATGTTCCAACATATGGGGAATTGGAAAAGAAATTTATATAAAAAGCAAGGGTTGTTGTAGTTGTTATAATCCAGATGTTGACTTTCTCTTCCCATCCCCAGGTTTAAGACATTAAGGTTTTCCTGCTCTCAAAAAAACAGAGTTCATGCTCTTTGTGTTGTCTCAGAGGCATTCATGCCATTCACCCGTTGTCCTTTAATTCTGGATAATTGTTGGGCTTCTGCACTGCAGTAGCCTGTAAGATGATTGATCTCAGAATGAAAAGAAAAACAAAGGGCTCTAGTCACACACAAAGATAATTTGCATCTTTCATCTCTGTTGAAGGGGGAACAGAGGACTTCAGATGCCAGTCACCCAAGTATGGGGAGTTTCTGTTCTCTCAGTTCCAAGTGTAGGAGCAGTATGCCAGTACAGCTGCAACCACAGGGAGATTGAGCAATCTATGAAGGAAGGGCAAATAATTTGCTAAGAACCAATAATGTTCAAACACCCCTCACCTCTGCATTGTAGCTCCTAGTTACACGGAAGTAAGAGGGAAAAGGATCTGGCAGAGCAAGGAGAATGCTGACCTCATGTGAAAGAGGGGTAGCGTAGAGGTTTGAAAATATCTTGTCCTATTTACCATTAACTTTCTGGATTTAATTTACATAAGGCATCTGGGTATGTGGGAAACCCAGTTTTGAATGCTTTTAGTGGGAAATTCCTATCCAGATTGCTGAAGTCCACTGAAATTCATTTTTGGAAGTAAATAATTCAATTACTGAGTCAAGAGCTCATAAAACAATGCATAAGTGTATTGGGAACAATGTTGAAGCTTATGAGACATTAACTCAGACCTAGTGTGGCTTTTACCTATCTTACTTTAAAAAGGACAGAAAGTAAACGGGCAGGGACACTCACTGCAAAAAGTACAAAGCAAGTTCTTGGGAAGATGAAAAAACAGAGGACTGCATGACATCACTGAATCATTTAGGTTGGAAAAGACCTCTTAAGATCTTGGAGTCCAATCATAAACTCAGCACTACCCAACCCACACTAAGCCATGGCCCCAGGTGCCACATCCACATGCCTTTTGAACACTGCCAGGAATGATGACTCCACCACTTCCCTGGGTAGCCTGTTCCAAAGCCTGGCAACACTTTGGGGAAAGAGATTTTTTCCTAATACCCAATCTAAACCTCCTCTGGTGCAACTTGAGGCTACTTCCTCTTGTCCTGTCACTTGTTACAGGTACCCCACTGGCTATGATCTCCTTTCAGGCAGTTGTAGAGAGTGGTAAGGTCCCTCCTGAGCCTCCTTTTTTTTCAGGCTAAACACCCCCAGCTCCCTCAGGCCACTCCTCATCAGACTTGCACTCTCCACCATGGTGTACTGGTCATCACTGGGTTCAAGATCACAGAGATGGATTTTCCTCTGGAATCCTATCTTGCTTGTGTAAGTTATAAACACCTTTTTCCTCTTATTTCACTGGCATCTTCCATTTTATTCTTAGTAACAGGCACTGGGAATGCAGAAAAGGCTGTCTTTTTACTTTACAGTTTGCTAATGCGGTATCAGCGGGACTTCAAAATATAAAGTTTTAAGGCTTGTGAATGCCAGGCTTTGCACAAATGCTGCCCAATGTCCTTTAAAAATGCTGGTCATGTTGCATTTGGTGTCTGTGAGCCTTTTATGGCCTGTTTCTCCTGGCTGCCAGCTCACACATGCTGCTTCACAAAGATAAAGGCTGGGGACTGACCCACTCGGCGGCAGAGCAGCTGGGGTGGAATCTTCCTGGCTCCCAGCCCAGCCGCAGCTCGGCTTTAATTTCAGCGTCAGGGTGGGAGTTCACTGCCTACTGGGAGATCATTTTCCTGGTGGGAGGCAGAGCAGTGGTGTATGTGAGAAATCCTGCCCTATAAAAGTGCATTCCCATGATTTGGGCTATGAGCCCATAATTTTAACAAATTATTTATGGCTCTAGCTGAAAGCAGCAATTTAACAAAGATACCAGTTTGAGCTCTGCTGGAATTTTTTGATGAATCAATCCCAGCTGCTTCCACCATCTAGCAAAGCAATTTCAGGCACCAAGAAGGAAATCGGGCTTTCAGTGACTGGAGCAGCCCAAGTGGAACAGATGCTGTTGTGGGAACTGCCAGTGCTGACTCAGGAAGCTGTGACGAGAGCAGCAAGAGAAGACATGGATGGAAAAGACTGGCAGCAGATAATCTCCTTGTTGACACCAAAATTTTGTACTGGTGGTGGTGAAACTTAGCAGTTTACCTTTAAAAAAAGAAATCAATGTCTTTGCACACTGCAGCTCCCTGTTTTGGAAGTGGAATCTTCTGCATCCTACCAGTTGCCAAACGAAGGGAACAACTAAGAGGCTGTAGCACAAAGCTGGGTAGGGTACACCTCTTTCACCTGGCAATGCACAAGGGGCTCTGCTCCCCACATGCCTTTTGGGAGGACAGATTGTGTGGCAGCAGCAGTGTGAGAAGCCCACAGCATTTGTCTCAAATGCAGGACCTGAGCTAGGCCGCTCTGGTGAATATGGCATCACCATTAATGTGCCCCATTAACGTGAAAATGTGTTACAAAAAAAAGGTAAAAAACAGACCTGGAGGAGAAAGATAAGGTGTTTGTTCAACTTCTCCTGACAGTGTAATGCGCATGGTTCCATTTTTTCAAGTACTGCAGTGTCCTCTCAGCCAAAGCAGTACAAAGCCTTTTCCCATTTGAGGCTGCCTTAAGGCCCAGAAGCTCATAAAATAACACAAATACATGACCACAATCAAGAGAGTCAAACCACCCTCACTATCAGATAACATTTAGTGCAAGAAGTCTCCACATTCTGCGGGCTGGTAGGAACTCGTTCTGCCGGCATTCCCTTGGGATGAGCACAGTCTTCTGGGTCAGTAGTTCACCTTCTCCTTCACACCAGGCAAGTTATGCAGAAAAATGTCACAGCAGCTACAACGAGCATTATACCAGCTGCTGTGTCAGACAACACAGATGCAGCTGGAAAGGCAGTTCCTGCTGGGTTATGTAAGATTCTGCCTCAAATGTAGCTACACTAACAGAAAACATTGCTGTAATTAGGAGACTGCAAAATAAAGCTTCCAAGTACTCACTTTCCCTTTGCTTTTACACCACTTTGTATTTCATCAGATAAAAGGTTCTAAATGATTACTACAGCAAATAGCAGAAAAAGAACATAGTACTTTGTGTGTCTTGGGAAAGTTATTGTGCTCTCCTATCAATCTAAGCCTCGCTACTACTGCTTGGATAGCTCCAAGTGCCTCAGGGCTTTTACAGCTTCATATTGGTACTTTCATTAATACTCACAGAATTAATATGCACAGAACAAGTAATGGTGAGCCTGGTGGGAAAAAAATCTACAGCAGGTAACTTGTAACTGGCAATATTGATAGAGGCCCACCAAGAACAGCAACCAAGAGAACTGTTTAAATCTTCAGTGTAATAATGTTTGTTCGCACAACATTTAAACCATCAGATAATGATGACCAGTAGCAATTCTCACATGTATGCCCAGCTTGCCAGCAGTGCCTCCCTAGCAACAATTCAGACTGGTTTCCTAAAGATCAGTGTTTTATGCTTCAAACTTTTTAACACACCTTTCTGATGATTTTAAGCATGTAGGAACTTCTGAATAGATATGTATTAGACAACTCAATCCTCACAACTCACAATTGATAAGAAAATTCTTTAAGGCCCAGGTTTTATGCTTATACCCTGTTGACATTTTTTTTCACTTTTTCAGGCTCAATGAAAAATTTAAAAGTGCTCTATTATATCATGTCCATAAATTGGCAAATACCCTGACTGAGGTCACCTGCAGGATGTAAAGTTGTATGTTCTGGGTTTGCTTTTTAATTTATTTGATTTTTAATTTATTTATCCACTGGTGGTAAAGTACTTCTTCACCACCACTTTGTATCTACCATTTGATTGTGCTTATCAGCTATTTTATGGCTGCATTCCAGTAGCCAGTAATGTAATTTTGGGCCATTTTCTAATAAAAGTTTTCAAAACATGATCTTCTGATTTAGTCAACAGGTGAAAAGTTAAGTAACATAACTATGGTCAGCCTTTAGAGGAAAATTAGGTCAACCTCAACTATACATGGAAACGATTCTGCAATTAAACAATTCAATTACATTAACAGCCCTGCCTTTTGTGAGCCCTCGATTTTGTTTAAATCCTGAACTAATAAACTATCTTTGCATTTCAGACTGTCAGCGCACACACAAATGCCTTGGCACTGAAGTTCTCACTCTGCCAAGTGCCATTTGGTTCAGCCGAGGCGTGTCCGCGATGGGGCTGCGGGCCGGGAACGCGGAACGAGCCTCACTTCAGCAGGTGGAATGGAAGAGCCCGCCCACTTTGAGACCCTGGGCAGCCAGGGCATTGTACTCGGCCACCGCCTTCTCCGTCTGCAGCACCAGCACGTCAATCCCGTTCTTCTTCAGATACTCCACCGTGGATGCTGGAACCTCGGAAGAGAAAAGGAAATCACAAAAGCAAGTATCAGATGCTTTTCCCCTTAAACGGTAAGACTTGTAGAAAACTAGGTTCTCCTGCCATTTGTTAAACATGACTTGAGTAACTGCCAGTAGCCAAAATGATAATGCTCTGATAGTTATAAGACTGATTTATTTTTTTTCCTTCAATAAAGCTACTTTTATACACACACTTTCCCTATCTCTTTAGCACACTTTAAAATGCAGTCCTCTCTTACAAATAGAAATGGAAATAAAATAATTTAATCTAAGTAAGGTGTTCATCCCACCAGAAAGTCAAAGACTTGCTTCTCACCAAGTAAAGCTCAGCATCTCTGATCTGAGCTCTCTGTAGCTGGTTTATCTGCTGAAATGACACCCTGGCAACACTTGTGACAAGAATGCCTAATTACCTAAGTATTTACAGCAGGCTAGAGAGCCAGTTACTAGCATCAAACCTATTGCAAGAGGAGGGGCCTAATGATATTCTGAAAAATTCACCTTGTTTCAGTTGCTTCTGTAGCAGAACATAAACCTGTTTACTGCTTGACATTGACACTAATACAGGGGAGCTCAAATGATGTTTCTTTCAGGACCTGAGGGACCCCTGACAGGAGCTCATTCACACTGATCCTCAATTTTTTCCCTCTCAGTGAAGCATCATCGATTTATTTTTTTTCCTCCTTGGTAATCAGAGGGAGAGGGAAAACAAACAGTTCTCTTTATGCTTGTCACAGAACAAAAACCTACCTGCAAAGCCTCGCTCATGCCACGACCAATCACCACAGTTTTAGCACCCTTCTTGACGACTTCTTCAAGGTCAGCTGGCTGCACTCCTGGAGAATGCTAAGTGTCAGGGGAGGAAAATAATAGTCTGTGTACTGACAGCATCAGCCAGGAAAGCTGTGTCTGTGTGTCCTGAACACAGAGCAGCAGGGTAAATTAGCAGAGCCAAAATGTAACACAACCCTCTTCTGTACATACACCCAGTAGATAACATTAGAAACTTTAAAAGGTATTTAATATGCAGATGAAGGATGATAATTAATTGATTGATGGCAAGATTATAATTCCTTATTAAACAGTCAAAACCAAAAAGATGCATTATGCATTTCTAAAACATTTATGTTGAACTTCTGGCATTTTATAAATATTAACAGATAAAATGAAATCAATAAATTGCAACAATACTGCAGTTAGATTTCAAAATAACAAAATCTACTTGTAAGAAACATCATTGCAAGCCAAAGTTTACTCACTTCAAATACAAAGAGCTCCTCAGATAATTAAAACTATTAAATAATTTTCTTGTTTACTTTGCAAATCTCACCAAAGAGGACTGACCTGTACTGGGTAGCTTCATTTCAGTTAACAGCTTCCATTTCTGCACTATTCTTTCTTTTGAGAAAAGAATATTTGAAACCAAACTCCTCAAAGAAAGAAGGAACTTTCATAGCACATTAACAGAGGTTTCAAAAAGTACACCCATTTACTGCTATTATGCTTTAAACATATGAATACATAAACACACCTATAATGTTAATATAAAACATTATTATGTTCACTAATTCTCCTCCTGGATTCAGTTTTCATGTATCTCCATGTGGTCAAGAGTAAGATACTGGACATCCTGTGGCTATAATTTGGCCCCTCTTTGGTGTGCATTTTTATTTTTAAAACTTTTTTTTTTTTTTGGGGGGGGGGGTGTTTAAACCCCTCCCCCCCTTTTTTTTTTTAAGTAGAATTCTGAAGTTCTGAAGTTTTCTAGAGGTCTGAGTTTCTCACTTGAAGTAGGTAATGCCATGGTGGACTCATGGAGAATGGAAAAAGTAAGACTTTTCAAACTGAAACAAACACAGGAGCTCCTAAAGTTGCAGGTGAAAAAAGCCTTCCATGGTAGAGTGCCACTTCCAATAAGTGAGATAAACTTATTCCACAAGAAAGTCTTTAGCATGGCTGATGTCTGAAATTTCAGAAACAGAGATGATTCACCTTTATGGTTCTTCAAGTTCACAGAATCATAAAACACCTCAAGCTGGAAGGGATCCATCCATCATTCACAGAACTATCTTAAGCTAAACCATGACTCAAGAACATCATGCAGATGCTCCTGGAACTCTGACAAGCTTGCTCTGTGACCACTTTCCTGGAGAGCCTGTTCCAGAGCCCAAGCACTCTCTGGGTGAAAAGCCTTTTCCCAACACGCCATCTGAACGTCCCCTTGCAGCTTGACTGCATTTCCATGGGCCCTACTGCAGGTCACCAGAGAGGAGAGCAGCACCTTCCCTGCACTGCCCCACCTCTGCAAAGTGTAGACAGCGATGAGGTCACCCCTCAGCCTCCTCTCCTCCAAGACGAACAAGCCAGTTGACCTCAGCTGCTCCTCATAAGCCTTGCCCTCAAGGCCTTCCAGCATCTTCATCACCCTCCTTGGAACACAGTCTAACAGTCTGATGTCCTCCTTATGCTGAGGTGCCCAAAACTGCCTGCAGAGCTCGAGGTGGGGCTGCTCCAGTGCAAAGCAGAGTGGGACAAGCACCTCCCTCGGCTGTGCTGTGCTTGACATGCTCCAGGACATGTCTGGCCCCTTGGGCTGCAGGACCTAAGGCTGTGTTCCCCTTAGCCTATTTACATTCCATACCCACACCTGGAATGCAGAAGTCCCTTGAATAGGCAGAGCTTTCTGAGACCAAATCACTCTAAGTACTTGTTTATGACAGGCAGTGCTTTTCCTTTGGGGTTTTTTAAGTAGACTCAAAACTTAAGACAACAAGAACTGGTATGTTTTGCTGCAGTTACAATAATTAGAATTCTGGGGAAGGCTTGCTGTCACGTGTGAAGCACTCCTGAGACATTAAAGCCATGGAACAAAATGATTTTCTTTGGTTACACAAGACACTTTGATGCTAGTAAGAAACTAGTGTTACTAAAAGAAACATGTAATGTGATGAAATAACTGTATCATTGTTAATTTGACAGCAGATTTTCTTGCCTGTTCTGTTCTCTGGCCTTCATTTCAGCAATATCTACTTCTTTTCTTCTGCCATTAGCAGATGGCACTGAAATGCAGCCAGCCAGGGAGAGAGGATGCCATTCATCCCCAAGGGTTCAGGCCACGATAACTGTTAGTGCTCAGTTACAGAACCTTGCAGAGCCAGTTATACAATTTTCCTGATGAAAGAATGCTCCACTAGACAGCAGTGTGACAGCAGAGGAGGAAAGGAAGCAATTTATTTCCAGATAGAGTGTAGGACATGACCAGCACTGCTTGTTTCCCACACTTCAGTTCCAGCTACCTCCAGGAAAAACATGCTCAAGGAAAGTAGGCAAACTGTAGTCCATAATTTTAAGAATGGGCAGAAAATGCAGCTGTTGAATCCTACTGTTTCCAGTGCTGACAAAATTAATTTTTTGACAGTTCTTCTCAACATTGGAGATGCAGTCTGGAAAAAGCTTAATTCTATTCTTAATATTTTTTGTTTGATGTTCATTTTATAAGAAAATCACCTCATTCCTCAGCTGCAAGGATAGAACAGACCTAAAGCAGGAGCTTTACAAGTGACTTACATAAGGCCTTACTTTAAATATGTATTTTTTACTTCCTGATTAAATAAAAAGGATGTCAGAAAACCTCCCTCTCCAGAGAACCCAACTATTCCTTTTCTGCTCCAATTTTAATTTAACATTGACTTGTTTTTCAAGCCCTCTAAAGACTTGTGGATTTAAACATTTTGCTTGTGACAAGAAGATATTCCTTGTTAGAATATTTCAAAAGAAAGCACAGCCTCCTAAATGTTAGTAAGTGCCTATAATTTGAAACCAAATTTTCCAGTCATTGAAATAAATATAAAAATGCGATTTTGCTGGGAACTAGTTGAGAACTTTTCTGCTATTGTTACCTGGTTCTGCTTCTCCAGCCATGTGCATATAAAGCACAAAACCAATATCGTCGAACAAGCAGATGGCAACCCTCACCACAAAACCCAGCCCTTTGAACAGCCAGTGAAAACTTATTTTTTTATGACCAGGCCATAAATGAAATACATTTTAAAAGGTTACGTACACAGCTACCTTTTTTTCTGCAAGGTACAGATATCTTTGCATGACAGCAGCACCGTTCTCTTGGTGTTATATATTCTGCATAAACTAAACTCTGACAGGTTAAAAAAGTTCTATTCTCTCAAAGATTACAGATGAAGTTGCAAACCCAAATGCTCTGCATTTCACTTGTGTCTAAATCAATCCAAGAGAGCTGCACCTTCTGCATGTATACAGCTGCAGGTGCTGGGCCTGGTCAGTACATTGTTATTTTGTGCTTTAACTTCGGCTTTGAAAATGGAACTTCTTTTTTCCTAGCCAATTATCTATCCCAGTGCAAGTCCTAATATGGGGAGAATTATCAACATCAAGGTCCTAATACAATATATGCTGTACTGCTTCTAAATCTGAAACATCAATACTGGTCCATGTACTTTCATCCAATTTTGATTGCATTTAAAGATAAACTTTAAAAATTACAAGGGCAGGCACTTAGTATATGGCCATCAGGAGAAGTCACTTTGTGATTAGCCAGACAGTGAGCTTTCCACAGAGAAAATAGTCCATGAGACACTGTATCTGCATATTTTTCCTATGAAATATGTATAAGGGACCCTAAGGAAAAGGATATAAACTAAACCACATGCAATGTTGTCTTCCAAACATGCAAGGTCAATTACTGTCTATTTTTTTTTTACTTTTCATTATTTCTTTTCCTATCTCACTCAAGATAACTTTTGTTTAGACAGTCTGAAGAGAGGTTGTTACTGGCATCTTATGGTAATTGCACCCTTAAGCAGATGAGGAATACTGTTTGAGAGCTCTGAGGTGTGTGAGAGTTGTCTGGTCAGGGCAGCTGTCAGAACTCATGGTAAAAGTTGCTATTTCCTTTTGCATGTAGGATGTTGTGGGACTGCAGCCCTCTGACTCCGCCACAAAGTCACCTCCAAAACATACACTCAGTTTTTCCCAGGAAAATCTAGTGGCTAGATGAAAGAAAAAGGCAGCTCACTGAATTTCTGGCTGGAATTTGAACACTGTTCCCTGGACCATTCTCAGAGTCCTGTTTTAAATGCAGGGTAATAAACAGCAAACTTACATTAGTCCCCGTTTCTCGCCAATCCCACGTCCGGCTTCCTCCCGGCCATACTTTGCAGTCCTTATATGTTGTAGAGCAGCCTTTCACCTTCATCTGACCCCAAGAAAGGGAAGCAATTTCAGGGGAAGACATCACAAAGTTGAACCAAAGTCTGGAAAAAGGATATTTAATACTTAACATCAGGCCAACATATGCAGCACGTTAATAAAAATGGAAAATTCTGTCCTCACCCCAAGGAACTAGGAAGGAAATGCTATTACAGACTTTATCCACGTGGTTTTGTGACAACAGACTTGAACTGAGGATCCGCAGATTTGTTGAATTACCAGTCCTCTTGGGGATTTTGTGCAGGATTTTGGGCAAATCATTTTACATGCTAAATCTGTTCAAGTATTGGATGTTCAACTTTTAAAACTATCAACAGGGATCAGGTCCCAGAATATCCTCTCACATCTGGGTTTTAATCTTCGCCCTAAAATAAACAACGACAATGATAATAATTTCCTAAAATATCAGAAATGTGCACTATTTCTTTGGCCACTTTCTTCTTTTACTATTAAAGTGGTAAATGAGGTTAAAGGAAATGCCAAAGAAACCCAACAGTAAAGACATGAATCAAACAGTCACTGTCAAATTGCTATAGAAAACAAGACTTTCAGGGCTGTAAAGGGGTTGAGCCTTTCCCCAGACAATGCTGACAGAAACCAAGCCTCCCAAGATAATTATAGGTCCAAATAAGATCTTGTCTAATTGTTTGACCTCATCTTCATTGTTTCGACTTAAATCCATTATTTCTAATCCTTTCTGTTGAGGACAAGTAGAACAGCTTAATCTTTCTCTTTTTCACCTTTTTTTTTGTCGTTTTCTTTAGGATTTTACTCAGTATTTTTCTTTTATTTCATTTAGATTAAATAAACATCTCTTCAGTCATGTTTTCTAATTCTCTGCCCATTTTCTCCCTTTTTCCTTTGGCAGCCAAACACTGCTACACATCTTCCTTTGATGTCTGTTGTCTAGAACTTGACAGAGCCTTATCAGTGCCGCTGTAGCCCAACTGCTTTTTGGTGTCTGCCGCAGTGGTGTTGGGATCTGCTTCCACAATCACTGCGGGGCACCAGCAGGGCAGCACTCTGCTTCACAAGGCACCGTGTCAGCTCCCCACAGAAGCTTTCCCCTCCTCACAATCCCTCAGGTACTGCAGTCTGATTGCTGCAGTGATTCTGGCAGTGAATGGAAAGAGAGGAATCACAGGGTGATGGTACCCTGGAAATGCTTTGGACTAGCATGGCAGTCCACTGACACATCTCCAGGGCAGAGTCACCTCTCTGCCCTTCCAATTCACATGGTCTGAAATCCACCTTTTGAAGGAAATCCGATGTTTCTCCTGTAAAAAGAGGTCCACCTCTGCCTAATCCAGAAAATCTCTGTGGCAGATCTTTCCAGATACACAGATTCTCATCCTTTATTTTTTAATTGTTTACATTCACCAGGAATTGAATAGTTTAAATTCATTATATGAACCCTGGCAGCACAGATTAAAGGCAGTGCAAAAGATAGATCTTTGGATGACCATGCTTCCAGTCCTCCTGGAAGCCTCCCTTCTTGTCTTGCACGTGCTACAAAAGATGCAGCACTGCCAGACAGGACATGCTCTCCTTGGATTGCCAGAAGCAGATCTCAGTATCCTGCCTAAAACATTGCATGAAGGAAAAAAACACATTACTTTGGATTCAGCACAGGACTGAGGTTGCCAGAGGTGCTTCTCACACAGGACAGTGGGGCAATTCTTTTCCTTCTCACTCCTGTGTGAAGTTAGTGGCACATGTGTCCTTGTCAAACAGGAAGCGAAGAAAGCAGGTAGAGGGGACTAAAACTTGCTTGGATGAATATATTCTAGATTCTCTTATCGCACATCCACGATGCAATGGATTCAGACAAAGGTTCATGAGATTATTTTTCCAAAGGTCTGCCCAAAGGGAGATTCTAACTGAAGAAATAACCAGCAGTAGTCCCAAAAGAATGAAATCAAAGAGTAAAGGCTGAATAAAGCACCCAGAATCTGGCTCTGAAGAATGAAAATAATTTCTGCCTGTGCTACTTTTCAGGTGAAATGGTAGAATTAGACCTGGAGGTTAGACAGAAGTGAATGAACAATAAAATGAACAGGAATATCACCTTTCCCAATCCAAATGGTATCACAGGGCTGGAACTGTGCAATCGAACAGGCACAAACTGCAAATGGGAGAGCAAGGATTCCATGCTCTCTTTTCCAAACAGCATAAAAATAAGTAAATAGCAGAAATGAAGCAACAAAACTTACAAGGCACAAATAAAAATTTTCATCTAAAACTATTGTCCATAATACTGCCAGAGATTATCAGTAAGGTAGGCCACTTGAATAAATATGAGCATCTTAGAGTAAGGATGAACTCGCTGACAGAAACTTAGGGCATCCTTTGAGATAGAGTGTGGTCCAATCACTGAGGAGCGGGAAAATAGTTCTTGAACAAATTCTTCTTTAATTATTCACTGTGAGAAATGTAAAGTATCAAAATATACAGTAACACTTAAGATCAAAAGAGACCTTGAATTAAGACTTGCAAGTACAACCTAAAACAGCAATTTCTGCAAACTGCAGTAGTCCAAACACAAAGAGACGAGGAGCAGAAATGGCTCAGGACTCTACAAGCTAAGTTATGAGAGTTTAAAAACATCAGAAATAAAGGAAGCAGAACTTAAAAGGAAGCAAAATGCACGTTTATGCCAGGGGACCGTACTGAAGGAGAGAAATTAAGCGGTGAATAAGGATGGCAGAAGACAAAAGTAGCTGAGAAGGAAGAGGAAGAAAGGTGAGATTGAATTGTAGTTGGGAAAGCTGGTGGACTTTAAGATTGCCAGCACACCTCTCCTCTGTGGAGGCAACCATCATGAAATGGAATAAAAGAGGTGAACAAGAACGGTGCGCCAGATAATATTTTATTGAGACACTGCAGAAGGAAAAAAAATCCAAGGGGCAACCTGAGACTGAGGAGGATATAAGGGGAAGAGTAAATCGGTGTACGTGAAGTTTTGGGCAGAACAAATTCCTGTAAGGTGTCGGAAGAAAACGTGCTCCTCCAGCGGTGCCCGGGAGCAGGGTCAGGAGGCGGGCGACTTCCCATTCCAGGGCATACAGACGCCAGAGGAAGGTCAGGATCAAAAACTGACAGCAGCAAGGCAAACAGAAAAGACGGGAGAAGTTTAGATCAACAGTGTAGGGAGGGGGAAGGTGTCAAGTTCACGAAAGAGGAAAACACACTTTGGGAACTTGGCAATTCCATTTCGCTGGGCGACCTTGTGACGGCCGTTAACCGGGGAGGTCACGGGGATCTGCTAGTAAGGGAAGAGGGGGAAC
>WBMY01007859.1:14317-41399 GCA_013397315.1 Donacobius atricapilla
TCCTCCTCTGCTCCAGCCTGGTGAGACCCCGCCTGGAGTAGCATCCAGGTTTGGGGTCCTCAGCACAGGAAAGGTGTGGGCATGACTGAGCAGGCCCAGAAGAGGCTACGGATATTATCCAAGAGCTGGAGAAGAGAAAACTCCATGGAGAGCTCAGAGCCCCTTCCAGGGCCTAAAGGGGCTCCAGGAGACCTGGAGACAGACTGGGGACAAGGGATGGAGAGACAGGACACAGGGAATGGATCCCACTGCCAGAGGGGAGGGATGGATGGGAGATTGGGCAGGAATTGGTCCCTGGGAGGGTGGGCAGGCCCTGGCNGAGGGGCTGGGCTGGATTTCCCAGAGCAGCTGTGGCTGCCCCTGGATCCCTGGAAATGCCCAAGGCCAGGCTGGACAGGGCTTGGAGCAGCCTGGGGCAGTGGAAGGTGTCCGTGGCAGGGGTGGAACTGGATGTGCTTGTGCTGGAGTTTTTTCCTCTGGAAACCATCCTGGAGTCTGTCTCCTCTGGGACCTCCCCTCCCTGCCGGCTCCACATTTGCAGAGGCAGTGGCTGTGTCGCCCCAATGGGAGCACCCTGGGCGCAGAAACATTTCCTGGACCCTTGTGGCAGAGTTCCCTGTGCCCCGTCCATGTCCCTGGGGATGTCACCTCTGCCAGGCTGCGTGTCCCTGAGGAGCAGCCAGCGGCAGAGCCAGGGGCTGGTCGGTCTCTGTGCATCCCCTGCCATGCCGGACCTGAGCTGGCACCACCGGGACACCTCAGGGGCACCCAGGGGTGTGCAAAGGGCACCCCCCACTCCCCCTTCCCGCTGTGTCTCCCCTCCCAGGCATTCCACATGGTGTTCCAGAAGGCCATGGAGAGGGCAGCTCCTGCTGAGAGCCTGGCAGGGCGGGTGCTGAGCCTCATGGACAGCATCACCTTCTCCGTGTTCCAGTACACGGCCCGGGGGCTCTTCGAGAGGGACAAGCTGACCTTCAGTGCCCAGCTCACCTTCCAGGTACCAGCAGCACCCCGCGTGTGCCAGGGGTCAGTGCCAGAGCAGCCCATGAGGGGCTGGGGGCTGGATTGCCTGATCTTGGAATTACAGAATCATCCAGGCTGGGAAAGCCCTCCCAGATCACTGAGTCCAACCTGATCCCCACCTCATCCCCAGCCCAGAGCACTGAGTGACACCTCCAGGAATGCCTGGGACACCTCGAGGGGTGGGCACTCCAAACCTCCCTGGGCAGTTCCAGTCCCTGAGCACCCTTTCCATGGGGAAATTCCTGCTGCTGCCCACCCTGAGCCTCCCTGGCCCAACCTGAGGCCGTTCCCTCTCCTCCTGTCCCTGTTCCCTGGGATAAGATCCCAAATTTCCCCCGGCTGTCCCCTCCTGTCAGGGAGTTGTGCAGAGGCACAAGGTCTCCCTGAGCCTCCTTTTCTCCAGGCTGAGCCCCTTCCCAGCTCCCTCAGCTGCTCCTCACAGGATTTAGTGCCAAGGACAGGCACAGATTCTGTGCTGGATTTGAATTACGCTGACAAAGGTTATTTGAGAGAGTAATTCCTACTTGCAGGACCTGCAAAAAACGTCAAAGCAAACTGGCCTGGAAGGCCTCTTGCATTGAACCTAAAGAACTGCTTGCTGCAGAGCTGCTGTCCCATGTCCACAGTGTTTGTGCAATTTTTTGTTCCCAACCTGGCTCTGCTTCCAGGGCCTTCTCCTCAGGGTGCTCTCCACTCTCCTGGAGCTCTTTACCACATGGTTTTCCCAACTTTTTTTCTTCCACACTCATTCCTGGTCCTCTTTTGGGACACTCAGAGCGCCTACTTGGTGTGTCCATCACGCCTCTCCAACACAGGGCACTCTGAACATTTTAGCCACCCTTCTTTCAAGTCTGTTAATAGAATAATTAATCTGCTGGGATTTGTTGCTGCTCTGGATCCTGGCTGCTCTAGGATACCTTGTTTGTTTGGAATTACAGATTCTTCTGATGAATAAAGAAATCAACCCAGCAGAACTGGATTTCCTGCTCAGATACCCAGCAGAGCCCGGAGTCACGAGCCCTGTGGAGTTCCTGTCTGACCATTCCTGGGGAGGGATCAAGGTACCTGATCCATGGGAAATCAGCTCCCCTTATCCCCCCTAAAACCCCTTCAGAGTTTCCTTGCGGCATTTGGTGGACAAAGGCCTGCCTCTGAGGGGCAGCACAAAAAGGCCAAGACATGGAGAGTTCTGCAGGTCCAACCCTGATTCTGAGGGCTCTTCCTGTGGCCTCACGTGTGTCCCCAGGAAGATGGTTCTTCCCCCTGAGATTTAGGCTTCTCCCTGTTAGACCAGACTGAGAATACCCTCAGGGGTTTGTGGCTGTGGTTTGTAAAGGACATGGAGATGCCCCTGGATTCGGGAAGGATTTCTGCAGGGATGTGCTGGGGTTGGAGCTGTGACCACTGCCAGACCTGCAGGGGGATTCTGTCATGGAAATGGGCGGACCTGACACCTGCCACGTGTTTGGAGTGAGAGGGGAGGAAAAGCATCCCAAGAAGATGAGAATTATCCCATACTTGCCCCTTTTTGTCAACAAATGTGCACTGTGCTGGGTTTGTGTTGGAGTCCAGGGCAGGTGGAAAACCCCTGGAACTGCCCCGGGGGGTCCCAGACCCTGGCTGGAACCCCAGGAAAGCATTGCCTTGGACCTCAGCCCATGGGAANAATCAATGTGATTGGTCATTACAGCCTACACCTTTTTGTAAACATCTTTACCAGTAAACAAGTTGGAAAAACACCAGGTCCCTGGAGGAGGAATAGCTACAAGGATTGTTTTGGGTTCCTCCTTATGATTTCCCAGGCCAGAGTTGAGAGACTTATGTACTTGGCTTCCCCACAGGCCTCAAGCTAGTGCCTGAAGCCTAAAATCTATTTTCTGACCCCTGTCGGTGCTAAAATCTATTTTCTGACCACTGTCAGTCCTGACAATTCAGCAGAGTGGGGCTTGATTTCAGAAAAGGGCCCAAATATTCTCCACCTTGGGCCTGTTCCTTCCCACCCTGCTGGAGCTGGGATTGTGCCCCTTGTCTGACTGTGGTGCTGATCAGCCTCTGGCACCTGTGGTGATGTCAGAATCGATTTTGTTTACATCATATTTTCTCTGTGGGGCTTGAGGACACAGGTTAGTGCTGGTGCTGGGTTGATGGTTGCACGTGGTGATCTCAGAGGTGATTTCCAACCTTTATGATGCTGCCAGTCTCTATTCCTCCTTTTGCCACCTGCCTGCAGGTGGTAACATCCTGCAAACAAAGAGCTGCTGGGTTTGCAGAGAGTTTTCTCTGTGAGGTCGCCCCTCCTGTGCTGCCTTTCCTGTTCCCTGTGTGGCTCCCTTCGAGATGAGCCCTTCCCACTCAGCTTCCTCTTCCCTGTGAGTTAAAAAGGAGGATTTTAGGTGTTGTCTAAGCCCTTCTTCTTCACCTTCTTCTTCCTTCTTCTTCATGGGTTTGGGTGGGTTTCTGTAATCGGGTGAAAAAGGTCTGCATTGCGGGCCTTGGTTGGTCATTACTAGGTCAGAAGTATAAATAATATAGGTGTCACCTCGTTAGTGGGTGATTATTGCTTAAATAACCTTGGAAAGAGCTAGCGGCACTCCATTTTACCTCATTCCTCTAACTTGCTAGTTAGAGCTCACACCTCCTGAGTCTGGAAACAGGAAAGAAATAATAAACATCCAAGTCCCAACTCGAAAACCTGCATTTCCCCTCTATTCTTCATCCTGAGCTTGGCAGAGAAAAAGAAGCCAGAACAGTAACGCTTCCCCACTGAGGAGGGCTCGTGGTGGAGGTGGGAACTGTGATGCCCACAAGTGCTGCTGTGCCCAGGAAGGTTCCCAGGTGTGCTGCACACCTCAGTGTCCTCAGCCCGCCTCTGATGGCCCCAGGGCACCTCCAAGAGTCACTGCCCAGAAATCTGCACTAATTTTATGGATTTCAGGACTTTCTGATTGTGAATTCTGCATTATCAGACACCGAATACCCTTCAGATTGTCTTTTGTGATGACTGTGGTATTGATTTTACTGTAAATAATATAGTTGGTGTCAACTTTTATTAGTGTTTGTGTTGATGTCTGTTGGTTTATTAGCCTTGGAGGTTTTGGCAATTCTAGTTACTTGAGGCATGGGTTTAGTAAAATCATATTTTGTCACAGACTGCTATAATTAGGTTAATTAGTCATGGCTTCCACACAGCTTATTAGCAGGCTAAAGTCTCCTTTTCTTATATCAAGAAGATTAAATGCCATAATAAATTGTTTCTTCAACAAAGCTTGAGCAAAGTACACTTCAGATTTATATTTCAAATTCAAAGTGAAATTTAGCATTCTGCTGATTTTTCACAGAAACATTGCAAAATGCTCCGGCCCAAAGGGCTCCTTTTGCCAGGGGGTTCTGGCCAAGATAGTGCCAAAAGAAATCAATATTGATATTTGTGGCCCATTCTGAGCCTCCTACTTTGGGCACATTAACTTCCACGGAAACCTCATTAAATGTCGAGGGCTCTGGGCATGCAACTGGCCTTGTGTGCCTTGACTTATTATTTATTGTTGGGGGTTGATTAATAATATATAGAGGCCAATAATCCTTTGCAGCTGCGTGGCTGTTTGCAGCTCGTGGTGCTGGAGCATCTCATTTAGGAAACACTCATTTATGATTTAGTTTTCCAGCTCCTTTCGAGTTCAGCACAAAGTTTCACAGAGCCCTTTGCTGTAACCTGTGTGCTGGGGGAGGTTGGTACTCACCCCTGGATGAAGAAACCCACAGCCCTGGCCAGAATGATGTTGTTTGTAGGGAGAGGTAATAGCTTTTATTATATCTGCTGATAGATGTGGGGAAATAGGCACATTTCAGGCTCTTTGGTGCTTCTTTAAAGCTGAACCAGGGATTGAATTCGAGCTCAGGGCTGAGAAAAGCTGCTCTGAGCTTGGCTTGATTCTGTTCATCAGTCAGACGTGTGGGAGGGAATGGAGCCAGTGGAGCCCCTGTGGAGGGGCTTTGCTTGGCTCTGGAGCAGGGGAGGTGTTAGCAAAGGGCACAGTCATTGCCTCGGTGCCAATCCTGCCTCTGGGCTACCGAGGGCTAGCTGAGAGCAGGAAGGGGACAGAATTTCGTCATCCAATTAAAGCAGCGCCTTTGCTGAATCCCTGGCTTTGGTGCTCAGTGGAGTTGGTCATTTCCGTCCTAAGGCCTCTCATTTGCAGGGGCTTAGCAGTGATCCCTCGAGAAGGCCAAAGTGTTCTTTTGCTGCTATAATGAGGTTTTCTGTCTCTTTTCAATTTCCTTTATTGCAGCCTGTTGTACTGTTCTCCCCCTCTGTGTTCCCAGTGTCTGCCTTGAAAGTTTTTATTTCTGTTGGTACTTCTGAAGACATTTTCTGTGTCCATGCACAGCTGGCACATTTCTCCTGGCTTGGCGGGTGGTTTCCTCACCAGTAAATGTGGGGACACACCTCAGAGTACGGTGTTGTTGCTGCTGGAGCTGTGGCCACAGCCAGGTGCCAATGCCATTTGGGAATTCTCGTTGTGTGATTGAATTAACACAGAATCCACGTGGAGATTGTCCTCTGGAGAGGGGGTATTCTCTGAATTCATCTCTGAGCTGGTGCTCTGTGGTCCTTGGAACCCTGTGTGAAGCCCAGGCTGCTCTGTTGAGACATTCTTGGTTATCCCCAGGGCAAGGACAGACAGCTCCTGTCGTGGCTCTTCTCTTGAGTACGAAATTCAGGTGATCTCATTTGGTTTTAAGATTGCTTGGTCTTTCAGACTGTATCTAGATTAACCAGTGAGATGAGCCAGCAGCTGTTTGCTGCCCTGGCAGCCCCTGACTGCACACAGGGAAGCTCCCCTGACCTCAGCTCCCGTGGGCAGCCCTGCAGTGTCCTGCCCTGGGCCGTGCCCAGCCATTTCCTGAGAGCAGGAGAGTTCACCAAAGCCCAGGCCGAGCCAGCAGGACACTGGCAAAGCGTGTGGCTCACCCTCAGCTGTGCCTGGGCACCTTCTGGAGGCACAGACTGAGGAGCAGATCAGCAGGGAGGGAGCAGCACCTTCCCCTCACTGTGCTGGGCTCCGAGACGCGCAGGCAGAATCTCCTCCTGCTCGTGGTCTGGCCCAGCCTCACTCTGCAGCAGCCCTGGGGGTTTAGGCCTGAGTTTAGACCCTGTGCCCATCGGTGGCTCAGGCACAGCCTCACACGTGGCACAGTCACCCCTTCTGCCCACCCCAGGCTGGTGCTGCCAGGGGTACAGCAGAGCACTGCGTGTGTGCCTGGCAAAGACCACCTGAGCATCCCCTGGGCCAGCTGGGCTCTTCTCCAGCTCCACCACAACTAGTGGTGCCTGGCAAAGACCACCTGAGCATCCCCTGGGCCAGCTGGGCTCTTCTCCAGCTCCACCACAGCCGGTGGCTGTGCCCTCCTGTGTCATTGTTGGACACAAAATCACACTATGTGACTCCAGAATTTGTCAGAAGGCTAAAGACTGAGTTTATTAAAAATTTGACTTCTTTATATACCAGGTCACTCGAGCTAAACCGGTTGGCGTTCGAAGTAACACCCATCCAATCACATTGGCCACCACAGAGAGACATCAAATTGTCCCCAGCTTCAAAGAAGAATGAAAACAAGACAGAGGTAGCAAAAACATCTTCTGTGTTTACAGAACGTTCTGTAAGAACCGAGTTTTGGAAATCAAAACATCTCAGGCTGGAAAACCAGGGCTACACTCCTGGGCTTCACTGCCAGGGTTGCCTTGGCCAAAAGCTAAACCAGGAGAAGGTGAGGGTCGTTCTGGAGCCGTCCCAGCTGCCAAGTTCTCCCAGCTCCAGCTCCTCCGTGTTGCCCTGTGGTCCCTGGCTCCCCGTGGCGCACGTGGCTGTCCCCGTGTCTGGCTGTCCCCAGGAGCTGGGATGTGCATTTCCCCAGCCTGATTTCCTTTGTGATGTTTCCTGCAGTGCCTCTTCAGCGCTGAATGCAGATGTGTCCCACGGGATGAGTGCAGTGAGTTAATGCACAGCAGGAGTACACCTGGCCAGCTTGGATTACTTCTTATCCCAATCATTTCCCTCATCTTTTTCTGAAGAGGAAGAATTTTCATTATGTAGATATGAAAACGCCACTGAAAGGGCATTGTTTAATAAATGTGATGTTGAATAATGAGCTCTAAATACTGAATTCAGCTTTCGAGGAGGAGAACAGCCCTAGACAAAGTCGTATATTAACTCCATATTTATAATTTTGCAGAATGCAGATGATAAGATTGCATATGTGGCTTAGGAGATAAAATACTGAATAATATATTTTGCATTTAAGAAAACTGGATTTTTTTTTTTTTTGACAAAAGAACAAAAATCTCACTTCAAACTTTCACTTCCTGCACTTTCTAGATGAGGAAAATTTTCATTCTTCTCCAAGATTCATTGTGACACAATCTGCTGCATACATTCTGCTCTCTGTGCATATGCAATGTCCTTTGATCAGCCTGGTCAGACTGGAAAGGCTCGCAGCTCACAGCTTCCCTTCCTCATTCAGAATTATTATCATGCCAGAAAATCCTAGTCTTAATTAAATATCTTCCATTAACTCAGTTCTTCAGACGTACAGCCTTTTAGAGCATCTTTGATAGAAAACATTGATTGTGACACTTCAATGGGCATTTATCTGCTCTCATCTAGAAGTTTCCTAAGGACATTCTTCTGTCCTCTGTATCGAGTCTCAGAGAAATATTCCCAACGTCTCACAGAAATGCTACTTGAGAAGGTTTTACCTTTTTTTCCCCCTTTTCTTTGCTAACCTGCTGGCTAACGATCTGATGCTTATCTGAAATACGGCAGAGATTGCCATCGCATCAAATATTTAAGGGCGCACTTTGTCGGTTTGATTGCCGAGTGGAAATTGAGTTTTTGTGGATGCTCCACAGCCTCTGTCTTTCCCTCTCAATCCGCCCTGACATAAAGCCCGCTGGCAGCTGAGCTTTTACAGTGTAAAAGCTTCTACACTCTCTAAATGGAAGGAAAGGGAAGTAATGGCTTCATCCTGCCCTTGGCTCACACCCACCCCAGGCTGGGCCAGAGGGGCTGGAAAACTGGGAAAGGCTGGAGACAGAGGCTGCACGTGAGTCCAGGTGTGCCCAGGTGGGCAAGAGGCCAGTGGCACCTGGGCTGTGGCAGCAGGGCCAGGGCAGTGCCCGTCCCCTGTGCTGGCACTGCTGGGGCACCCCCAGTGCTGGGGACAGCTCCGGGACACTCGGGACAGGAAGGACACGGAGGGGCTGGAGCGTGTCCAGGGAAGGGAACAGAGCTGGGGAAGGGGCTGGAGGGGCTGAGGGAGCTGGGGAAGGGGCTCAGCCTGGAGAAAAGGAGATCAGGGGGACCTTGTGGCTCTGCACAACTCCCTGATGGGAGGGGACAGCGGGGGGATCAGGCTCTGCTCCCAGGGAACAGGGACAGGAGGAGAGGGAATGGCCCTGTGGATGTGGCATTTGAGCACCTGGTGATCTTAGAGGTCCTTTTAAACCTAAAGAATTCCCTGATTCAGTGATAAAGGACTTGTTGGAGCTCCTCATCCTGTGACAGAGCGCTGTTCCTGTGTCCTTTCCCTGGCTGTGGTGCTTCACACGAGGCACTGTGGGGATTGCAGACCCAGAGCTCAGCTTGACTTGGACTTGCAGTGACCTCTGGAACCTTGAGGGTAAAAACAGAGCTTTCCCTGGGTTGGGAAGCATGAGATGGCCTTTTTTTGTGTTTCATTCTGTGTTTCGTTCCCACGATGTGAGCACAGAGCATCAGTGGACCCCAGTACCCCCCAAAGGAGCCCTGGGCCACCCTCTGCCCTTCACTCAGAGCTGGCCAAGCCTCAGCTGCAGCCTGGGGTGATCTTTGAGCGTTGAGATCTTTGACCTCTTGTGGGGACAGGACAGAGGGGAGTGGTAAGAAATGTCAGACACCTGAAAGCACAACCGTGAGAGGAGTCTGAGGAGAGGGAAAGGGGAAAAGTTATGTCTGAGCACCTCAAGACTGAGAGGCGAGGAGGGTCTGATCTCCAAGAGGGAGGGAAAGAGCAACTGGCTCCCTGTGTCAGTAAAGAGAAGAAATATGCAGGAAATACTCCCAGCAGGCAGTGGAAAGTCTCTGTGGCACAGGGCAGGGCTGGCACTGAGTGCTGCAGCACCATCCCCGAGGTTCTTGGAGCAAGGCTGTGACCAGGGCTGGGGAGGAGCTCGGGGCGGGGCGCCCCAGCTCTGCCAGGAGCAGCTCTGCAGCTCATTCCCTCTCTTGCCCGTTCTTGAGGCCAGTCCTGCTCTGGTGCCACCATGAAACCCCAGGTGAGACCATCACGGTGAAGAACTGGGAGAAATCTCATCGCGGGACAAGTCTGTACATCTGGGTCCATTTATCAGGACAGAACCACGGACCTCGAGAGCTTTCCAGCAGGGGACACCTGGGACAGCTGAATTCTTGCAGACAATGGGACATATCTTCCCTTTCAGTTTTGCTCTGTGTTGGCCCATCTGGGATTTATAACCACGAAGTCCAGGGAAGTTTTCAGAAATACACAAGTATCACCTTTCAGCTGCCCTCGGGGGCCCATGCCCAGCTTCTGGCTGCGTCTGCCTGATGTGCTGAGAGGCATCCAAGAGCGAAGAGGAAAGACGGAAAGCATGGCTAGGGAGAACAGCCTGACTTTGCAAGGCCCCTTCTCAAACCCACTTGAACAACCTTTTGAGAGAATGCAGAGAAAATGTCAACGTGAACCCATCTGGGAAACATCTCAGAAAATTGAGGAGAAGACGGTTGTAAGCAATGGGAATACAAAGATGGTGACTAAGTCTCATTTCTGTCACTGACCTTTCCCATCACATGGAGCTGGCTCTAAGAACGTCCTGGTAGGAAGGAGATAAGTGCTGAAGCCATTATTGCCTAATTTATGATATTTCACTGGAAATTTTCTAAGGAACGGTGGTGAGATTCCCACCCGTCACTCATCAGACTGCTTGTGGTGTCCACCCTGCATGTTGTGATGCCCTGGGACCCTGCAGATAAACAGGGAGGGTTTGTAGGGTGATGTGTTGAGGCTCTGCACACCTTCTGTCCCCATTAAAACGTGAAAGCAGCAAGGAGGAGTTTGAAGGGAGACAGGGGCATATAGGGCCTTGAGCTTGTCAGTCAGCTTTTATGAAAGAATAAGGAGGGTTAAAATAACATTTTTGTGTTGAAAGGTGATTGAAGCTTGACAAACCCCATCAAATCTTTATTTTCACCTTTGGAAGAGATTTTTCTTATGAGCTAAATTATTCAGGTAGGGCGGCTAAACAGAAAATAACACCTTCAGCGTATGTATAATACAACCCAAAACCTAGGATGGGAGAGATTGTAAATAATCCATCATCTGCTACATTAATTCCTCTAGTTAACAGTAGTATTTAAATGGAGCAATTCATCTGCCTGAACGTCTTTTTCCTGAGCGATCCAATCTATCAGTGGAACCCAGGTGCAGGTCTGGCTCTGCCATTCTTCCAGGAGCTGTCATTTTCCAGCTGTGGGGATGCTGGTTTTCCTAAAGACTCCTGGGCCAGCTGCAGGAAATGAAAGAAAGGAATTATGAATGTTTGCTGAAACTTGTATAAGCACTGTAAGTGTAAGACCTTTACAAAGTGCTTGGGGGACCACAGAATTGTAGAGTCTTTAAGGCTGGAAAAGATCTTCAAGATCCTCGAGTCCAACCCCTCTCCTGAATCCCACCATGGTCACCAAACCCCACCACAAAATTCACCCTCGAGCCACTCCAAACCCAGGACCTCTGTGGGTCTCTGCTTAAAAGCTGTGCAACTCAATTCATAAATTCCACAGCTCCTTAATTCTGCAAGTGAAATCGTGACTAATCATCAGGATTTAATCATCTCACAGATTATTACAACTGGGAGAATATTAAATATCATTTCTTGCCAGTGTTGTCAGGTTGTGTGATTTTTATAGAGAGATGTTTGACGTTCAGTGTGTTCCCGACAGAACATAATTTTTTAAAGCAGAGGCACACTTTTTTTTTTTTTAAGAAAAGCAAGATATATAAGTAAAAACTGGAAGTAAAACCCAGATATAACCTGAAGCCTCAAAAGATAATGATAGCTTTTACAAAATCCCTCAAATTCCTTTATTTTGATTTCCTTCTGTCTTTTAAAACACAGTCTCATGGCTGCTGGGGAGGTGGGTGTTAGGAGTGTTCTGGCAGCTCTGCCTTTACTGGCTCTGTTTTATTTTCACCCTGTTTGTTTCAGCACAGGGCACAAAATGAGGTGATTTTGTCCTGCCTTGCCCCAGAGCTGTTCTCTAG
Organism: Donacobius atricapilla; assembly: GCA_013397315.1. NCBI lineage: Eukaryota > Metazoa > Chordata > Aves > Passeriformes > Mimidae > Donacobius > Donacobius atricapilla. The sequence continues at coordinate 25,658 of WBMY01007859.1, forward strand.
CCAGGTGACTCTGAGGAGGGGTGATTGAAATTATGGAAATACTTTGAATTGCAGAACAATCTCTTTTTTTAAAAAGGATAATTCCTTTTGGAGCTGAGGGGAAGAAAACATGGCACTAATATACGTGTTTGGGGTTTTTTAAGGCTTTATAACAGCTTATGAAACAACACCTAAACTTGAGGCCAGTTTGAGCAGATGGTTTCCTTAGAACAGTTGCCTTTAGTGATCAGAGCAAGTGCTCCCTCTAATAAATGTCCAGAACTTGCAGTGCTGTGTCTGGCACCAGGAGGTAACTCATGCGCAGCAGCCCTTGGGAGCTGCTCTCTTTCCCAAAGGCTCCTCTGGACTCTGAGGGTTTCCTCTCCTCCCTGCGTTCCTCCCTGTCCCCCCAGATGCTGTCCCCACAAGGATCCCCCCATTCCCTCACATCCTTGGCTGTGTGTGGAGAACATTCCCAGGCTCTGTGTTCCCATCCAGGACTCCTGTCCTACAGCCAGTGCCTGATCCTTGCTGTGTTTCCGGGGGAATGGGAGGGCTCTGTGCTGGACAAACCCTTTTCCTGACCCATAGACGGGGCTCCTGAGAAGCCTTTTAAAGACTTTTATTCCATTTTCAGTCTCAGGAGAGGGGTGAGACAGTGCAGTTGTTACAATTCACACCATCACAATCAGAAGCCAAACTATTTCCCAATTACAATACATTATAAGTGGTTTTTGGCCCTTCAGCTTTTGCCACACAATGCTGTTAATGCCTTAAAGCAAATCATCTATTAAAATGCCCCACATGGGTCCTACTACAACGCATCTTTCATAGTTCTATTTCTCCTAAGTATCTGGTCTATTTGCAAGGCCATCATTTGAAACTTGTTTCTAGTTCCCTTTCCCTCTCAACAATGTCTGTCCTAACCCATGGAATTTCTAAGTCAGCATTTTTTGTCTCAGATTTTGCACACAGATGCACAAGACTCTGTGAGCCTTTTGTCAGGCTTGGGGAATCCTCTACAAACCCATTTCCCGCAGCTCAGCATCTGGGAATGTGTGAACCCCACGGAGCTGCCGATGTTCCAGCTCCTCAGTAACACTGCTTCTACTGAGACAAGGAGCTGTCAGAGAAACCTGAGCTGATAAAGCAACTTCTCTGTGACTCAGTGAACAAAAAACCACTTTCTCTGAGAAGATGGTGGATCCTCTCCCTGACAAGGCATGAAGAGCCCGGTTTTGCTGAAAATGTCTCATTTTGAGCTATTAACTGTAGCCCCTCCTGTTTCCAGCCACCAGAGGTGATCGCAGTGTGGGCTGCACAGAGGAGGGCTCGAGTCCTCCAGCCCTTTGGATCATTTTCTATTTTGACCAATATTTTTTTGTCTCTCTCAATTTCCATGACAACTCTAAGTGACAAAAGTACTTCTCATTATGTGGACAAAAATAGATACCCTGCACAGGTTGATGTGCAGTTCCCATCTGCTGCCCCAATGTACCACTCCTGCCTGGGAACAAGGATCTGTCAGTGCTGGACTAAGTTTCTTGGAAAAATTCACAACAGGGGTGTTGAAAAGCAATTAATGTTCACGGAAAGGTTACTGATTGAGAGAGCTTTCACTCCACTGGCTTTTAAATAGAAGCATCTCCCATTAATACCATCACTCCTAATAAATGCTATTAGCATTGTTGACTAATGAAAATTTTAGTGATAATTTATATAATACAGAGTTTTTATTTGAAATTAGAGCTTTTGTGATTCTGCAATATGTTGTTCAGGGAGAGAGGGAAACCATCATTCCTGATTACTCGTCTGTCATTTAGTCAGAAAAAAGCAATTTTTCACAGACTCCCTTGTTAACATCAGCCAAGAGACTTCTCGAAGCAGCAGCAGCCGAAGTTCTGAAGTGATATTTTAAGTAAATCACATCAAAAGTCAACAGTGAGGAGATGTTTTATGTAAGCACTTGCACTGAGAATTCCCCGAATTCAACATTTGCCGTTGTATTACGCTCAGCCATGAGAGCTGCACTGAGTAGTTGCATTGCTGCAAGGGCCAGGGCTTGGCAGGTCAGAATCTGTGGCACCATTCCTGGGAATTTCAGTTCCTCATGTTCGGCGCTCTGGTTTCTCACCGAAATCAGGGTACGGCGCTGAATTTGGAGCAAGTCCTTCTGTGGCTGACATTTCTCCTTGTAAGCGCAAATCCACACATGCAAACAGCAGCTGTTGAATCACTCCTCTGCTCACAGTCTCCGTGGAATTCTCTGGATCCCGGGGGATTTGGCATGGGGACGGTCAGTGCAGAGCTGAGCCCGTTCCTGCTGTGGCACTGCCAACACTCTGCACTTCCCCGTGCCTTTGGTGGAGCTGTTGATGGAGCTCTGCCTTCAGGCAAGGCTGGGGCTGCTGCAGAAGAATTTACGGCGGTATCTGCTGGTTTTCCTCTGCCCAGAGCTCTGGTGCTGGCCCTTGAGCACACAGCCTGCGAGGGAATGTGGGGGTTTGTCCAGCCAGGAGAGGACAGAGCCATGCTCTCCATCCTGGCAGAAAGTGTGCAATAAGCTCTCCACCGTGACAAACTGCAGCTTGGGAGGTTCTGCTTGAACACATTTTTTTTTTACAAAAATCATCTCCTTTAGTGTAAGGACAGCACAGCCCGACAGCAGGGCACCCACAGAGCTCACCTGGAAGGGCAGAGTTTTGGTGGACAGAGCCATGGCCAAACCCAGCCTGAGCAGGAGCTTGGCCTTGGGCCATCCAGAGGGATTTTCCAAGCATTGCTTCAGTGAAGCTGTGAGGGGATACACAGCAAAGGTCCTGGGTCACGGCACTCTCTGGGAACAGCTCCTCAACCTCCTTCCCTCTGCCATCCACAGGAACTCAGCCTGGGAACAGGCTGCCCAGAGCAGCTGTGGCTGCCCCTGGATCCCTGGAAGGGTCCAAGGTCAGGCTGGATGGGGCTTGGGGCAATCTGGGATAGTGGAAGGTGTCTCTGTCCACGGCAGGGATTTGAAATGAGACGATCTTTGAGATCGCTTGCAATCCAAACCATTCTGTGATCCTGTCATTCCCTCTGCAAAAACATGAAGACATTTGTTATCAGAAGCCCCCTTTTGTGACATCTTCCTCCCCTCTCTTCACTCTCTGGGACTGAATTCAGTCTGTTAGGAAGACCGACGTTTTACACTGCTTGTCTTCTCACTTTCCCCAGAGGGAAAGTGGGGGTTTTTAAAAACAGTTTCATCCTCAATGTCTTCTGCCTCGTTTGCAACAGCAACGTATCCCAGGCAATCCCTCACACCCCAGCCTGGGCCCTTCTGTGACTTTCCAAGCCCTGTGCAAGGGTGGATCTTCCCAGTCCATCTGAGCAAGGGGTGAAAGCAGCATTTCCCAAAGGGCTTGCTCAGGTGCCTCCCACAGCGAGGCTGTGTGGGAAATGGGTTTGTAGAGGATTCCCAAAGCCTGACTGAAAGCTCACAGAGTCTTGTGCATCTCTGTGCAAACTCTGAGATCGGGTGTGCTGACTGAGAAAGGCCGTGGGATAGGACAGACATCGCTGAGAGAGAAATGGAGAGAGACAGAAATGCTGACAGAGAAATGGAACTAGAAACAAGTTTCAAATGATGACCTTGTAAATAGACCAGATATTTTTTGAGAAATAGAACTATGGAAGATGCATTGTAGTAGGACATTGTGTAGTAGGCAAACTATGTGAGCCCTCTGTCAGGCTTTGAGGATTCTCTACAAATCCATTTCCCACAGGGTGGGAGCAGGAGCGCTGGTGTGGGGGACACCTCTGCTCATCAAGGAGCTTCTGCTTGGCTCTGAGGCCCTTCTCTTTCTGTAGAAAGCAGCTCACTGACTGCCTGCTGTCCTTCACTTGTCTTTTCCATTTCATGTTCAGCTGCTCACAGCTCCAGATTATGCAAAATGAAGATGTTTGTTTCAGCGAGAATCCTACTCGGATCCAGAGGAACCTTACCAGCTCTGCAATGTGTTCTGCCTCCACTTGCCTGAAAGAGAATTTGGATTCTTCACTTGTCTGCACAACATTTATAGTTGCCACTTTCTAGTGACAAAATCCAACCACATTTTCATTGTAATTTTAATTTATTTAATGCCTTGCTGGGCTGGTTTTCTGGTGGCATTATTAAGCTGCCTGTTCCTGCTACAGACTCGCAGCACCAAGAAATTCATCTTTATGTGCATTTGGCAAGTAGAAACCAAATGACTTGATTTTTATCATGATTCTGGGTGGGCTGAATGCTTGAACAGCGACAGCACCACATCTTTACATGTGCCCTGTGCTTATGGATGTTCCCGGCTCCTTGGTCACCATGAAATGAGTGGGAAGGCTCAGTGTTGTGGTGTCACAGAGGGCTGTGAATGGGGGAACAGTGACAGAAAAAGCAACTCTGTGTGTATTGCCCAACCCATGGTAAGGGGCTTCAAGGTCCCTTCCAGCCCAAACCATTCTGTGCTTCTGTTGGAATTAATATTCCAACCTGTGAAATCCCTTTAAAAAAGAATTTTGGTCAGCATGGCATGTCTGAGTGTTTGTTCAGCACGTTTTTTCAGCAGCTGCTGTGGGTTTTGCCGCACAGTTCTCCTTGTGTCTGTGCAGTCAGTAAGGAGACCAAGCAGCTCATGGGAATGCCAGCACTGTACTCTCCTGTCAGACATGGGCTCCAAATTTCCAGCTCTCATCCAAACCAGTCACTTCTGGGATAATTGGCAGTAGCAAGTCCTTGTCACCTGAGATTTTTCCAAACAGGAGAGGAGAATTCTTCCCCTTTTGGGGAATAAACAGGGCATGCTGGTTGATGGCAAAATCTTTCATCCTTCCCTGGTCCGCCCCTTTCAAGGAGAATGGACAAAATCCGGTCCTGATGAGTTTCTGTGTGTGGTTGCCAGACTCCAGCTCCCTGGAGGAACAAAACATGAGGAGTCAGTAGAGTTAGAAAAATGGCCAGAGGCAGATAGGATTGTTCTTCCTGACCTTCCTGGGATGCCTTGGGAAGGCTGAGCTGGCGCAGAGACTGGGCAGAGCTGGAGAATAAAGTAAGTATTTATTGAAAGGCTTTTAAGGATATACCTTGGGCAGGACACGGCCTGACCAGGGTACACCCAAGGTGGACCCAAAATGGTCACAAAATGGACAAACGCTCACCAGGTCTCACACTTTGATAAGTTTTGATCCATTTGCACATTGGGGTTTCATTGTCCAATTACAGCTGCAGGCTGTGAGGTCCCATCCTTCTTGTGCCTCCCTCCAGCCCAGCCTTGTTTGTGCTTTGGGGCTGAAAGTTGTCCCTGGTGTGCAGCAGGAGAAGGATTTGTTTTGTGTCCCTGCTGTGTGCAGAGCTGAGTGACACTGAGTGTGAGCTCAGAGCTGCACCCTGGGCAGCGCAGAACCTGAAATACATGACAGCTCAAACTTCAGGCATCACCTTGAATTTTTCCAGGCTCTCTCATCCATGGAGGAATTCAGAAACCTGGACCGGGATATCGAAGGGTCTGCAAAGCGGTGGAAGAAGTTTGTTGAGTCCGAGTGCCCTGAGAAGGAGAGGTTCCCCCAGGACTGGAAGAACAAGTCAGCCCTGCAGCGCCTGTGCATCATGAGAGCCCTGCGGCCCGACCGCGTCCCCTGCGCCATCAGGTGGGGCTGGGGGCAGCTCTGGGGCTGGGCTCTCTGGGGGGCAGGAGGAATTCAGGCACGTCCACGGGTTTGTGAACGTCAGTGCCTTTGGAGGATGTGAGCTCTGCAGTGTGGTCTCCTATCGAGGGGTCTTGAATGAACCGTGAGGGTGGGGAGAGCTGGCACAGGGTGCCCAGAGCAGCTGTGGCTGCCCCTGGATCCCTGGCAGTGCCCAAGGCCAGGCTGGATGAGGCTTGGAGCAGCCTGGGACAGTGGGAGGTGTCCCTGCCATGGCAGGAGGGTAGAATGGGATGGTCTTTAATGTCCCTTCCGACCCAAACCGTTGTGTGGTTCATTGATCCCTGAACTCTGCAAGGCAATCAACACATCAGATTTAAGTGGAATTTCTTGCTTGGTGGGATCGTGTTGGAGTCCTGGAAACTTGAAGTTTGGGATTTTAGTGTATAGTAAGGCATATGAGTCAAGATGGAGGATTTTAGGTGTTGCCTTTGTCCTTCTTCACCTTCTTCTTCCTTCTTCTTCCTTCTTCTTCCTTCTTCTTCCTTCTTCTTCCTTCTTCTTCATGGATTTAGGTGGTTTTCTGTATTTAGATGAAAAGGACCCACATTGCAGGGCCTCGGGTGGTCATCAATGGGTCAAAAGCATAAATAATATAGGTGTCACCTTGCTATTAGGTCGTTAGCTCTCTTAAATAACCTTAGAAAGAGTTAGAACTGTCCGTTTTTACCTTGTTTCCTGTTGGAGTCCAGGGCAGGTGGAAACCCCCTGGAACTGCCCTGGGGGGTCCCAGACCCTGCCTGGGACCCCAGGCAAGCCCTGCCTTGGACCTCAGTCCATGGGAAAAACTTCCAACACTCAGAGATGAATTGAAAACAGCGAAGATTTGAAATAAATAGTAGTTTAGTTTGTCACAGGGGGAAAATTGGTAGTTTTGGGTTTTTAGGATGGAAGTAGATCAGAGCAAGATGGAGAATTTTGAGCATTGTCTCATCTTCTTCTTCTTCTTCGTCTACTCCATCTCCTGCTGTGACGGTGGCACAGAGACATTGGTAGAATGGATTTAATGTAGAAATTGCATGTCTAGAATAAGTAGTAGTTATTAGTATAAAACTGTAAGTATAGTACACTTTAAAAGTAAATTGGATTAGAAATCTTTAAAAACGACCTTGGACTCTCCATCCATGTTCCTGTCTCTGCTTTCCTTCAGTGCCCTGAGACTGCTGTGAGGCCTTGAGATCAGAAATAAACACCCTTGCAGACCCAGCCACAGGTTCCATCTCATCTTTTAAACCCTGGTACAGGACTTTGAAAGCAAAAAAACCCTAATTAGGGGAATGACGGGGTGAAAATCCTGTCAGTTTCCTAACATTCTAGTTGTAGCTCACTGTGCATGAGACTGCAATATAGATAAGAGTTAATAAACATTCCTAGTCCAAACTCAACATCGGTGCCTCCCGTGGGTCTCTATCCTGACCTTGGTAAGGAAGACAAGAACTCAAAACCCTTGCAGGATCCAAGCTCGGTGTCACCACCAGGATGGAGCAGTGGGACCAGCACTGGGTGAGGGGCACGCCTGCCAAGTCCGAAATGAGCATCACTGATGGGATTTTCACCNCATACAGGTGCTACACATCCGCTGCAGTCCCAGTTCAGTGACATCATTTCAGGTGCTAGATCAGTTTGGGCCTCTTCTTAGACACCAGAATAAAGAGTAGAAGTAAAGGAAAGCCTTATAGAGGTTTCCTTTTTCTTTTGTTGTTTTTTTTTTTTTTCCCTGTAAAATGCAAAATTTATGTGCTGCTGGTTCTGAAAGTTGTAGCTGTAAATTATGCAGTGAAGGTAACTGGGCGAGGCTAAACTTCCTGGAGTTTTGCAAAAGCAACCTCCTTGTTCCAGGACGAACTAAAGGTCTTTCACTCTGTGAGGACTTGGTTTTCCCTTCTGTGGGCAGTGCTTTGACATTTCTATGATGTCTGTCATGCTCCTGTTTTTCCAGCAGTTCATACTCCTGCACCACTTGACGTGCACACAGCAGGGTGTTTTACCCACTTTATGAAATACATCTGTCTGTGCTTCAAGGTTCAGGAAAATACAGACAAGACTGAGTGAAGTCTCCCTGTGGTCACTGTCATTATTTTTAATTAGAATAAATACTATAGTCTATCATATTACTAATACTAATCCATCTTTTTTTTCATTTCTTAGTCTCATGGCTGGATTTTCCATGTGTCTCTCAGCTGAAAATACTGGTTTTCCTCTTGTCGTTTAGCTTGAGTAAAATAAGCTCTTGAAATTTTAGGTGCATATTTCATTTATGCAACTATAATTCATTTCTTTCTTACTCACATGGCTCAGAAATAACTGGAACATCAAATCTCAGCCCCTTTCCTGTCTCTCTTTTTTTATGAAAAGGGAATCCTATTTCAAAAGCTTGGCTGGATACTTTTAGAGTGCGGGCACGTCAAGCTTTTCTGTTTGCACAGGGGTATTTAAATGGGTTTTCATATGGTTTTGTTTTGTTTCTCATCTCAAAGTGCAAGCAGTAACAGTTCACTGAGCCTTCCCCAGGACTTTGGGAACTCTTCTTGAAGTACAACTGAGTTATCAGTATCTCAGTATTGAACTCCTCGCTGGTGATCGTGGACATCATTACCAGTCCAAACCTTCCTGTATTTCTGGGGAAAAATGGCCCTGACCAGTCTATGGCTGCATTTTAGAAGCGATATTTTAGCCTGGCCACAGGTGGCCAGGGGGATTTTAGGTGCCCTGGAAGATCCCAGCCTCATTCCCAGCTGCTGTTCAGAAAGCTGTGAGGCCCTTTGTGTCCCACCCCGTGTGTACGTGCGCCGTGATGGCGGTGTGGGATTTCTTAGGGATTTACGATGATCCAACCCTGTGCAGACCCTGGGAGCTTGGGTGTTCCAGCCACTCTTCCTAGCAGATCCCTGGGGATGTTTGCTCAGTGTGGTTCATTCCCTAGGCCTAAGGAGCCCTCAGGAGGAGCCCCTCTTCCCCCGACTCACTCCTTACAGCTGCAGGGCCAGCAGTGCGCCAACAACTGCGATTCCCTGGAGAAGGGTTTTCCCCTGTAAATACCCATTTCATCCTTCAATCTTATTGAATGACGTCAGCAAAAAGCTTCTTGTAGCGCCTTGTGTTTCTGAGTCCCCAGGGCACTGTTTGAGAGAGCTGAGATGTGAGGAACAACAAGTGTTGTGACCTTGGATATGGTGGTTGACTTGGTTAAATTTTGTGGCCTGAGCCTTCCCAGTAGCAATTTAGCAAATCTTAACTCTGAGCAGAAAAATCTACTTGAAAGAGGTACCAAAAATGTGGAAGCTTTTTTTTTTTTTTTTTTGCAATCCCTTAGGCATTTCTATTCCAGCTGCCTTTCACCAGTCCTTGAAGGAGGTTCTCAGCTCTCTTAGAAAGAATTTGGCTGCCTTCAAAAGGCCTGAGTAATCCATCCGAGCTCCAGCGGCTTTCCTGGGGTTTGAATATAACATTCCTACCTTTGAATCAGTGTTCAGTGTCTCTCTTTCTGTGAAGCAGTGATGTCAGGAGCTCACCCTGGGGGAATCCAGCCAGAACATTCTCCACGCACCGTGCTCTGTTCCAGCAGCTGCCGTGGAGCTGAGCCTTTCCCTCTTCCCTCCTTTGTGTTTCTCCTTGTCACTCCCATGCTAAGGCTCCATGCTCCAGACATTCTTAGAGCTCTTCCCTTTCAGCTTCCCAGATCAAAGCAACTGTGTAAATCATCTGGACTTTCTGTGGATTGCCGCTTCCTCTGCCAGGCTGCTCGGATTGCAGAACACGCGGCAGGTTCTTGTATCTTGTGCCTCAACTTATTTCTTTTCTCCTGAGATTCCCGAGTCAGAATCAAGCCAGCGCCTGTGTTTTACTTCTGAATGCAGCCTTGGGCTGGCAGCTCCCACTGCTCTCCCTTCCTGCTTCCCTTTGTTTGTGAGGCACTGGTGTCTCCTGTGGCCTCCCACCCCTGCCGAGAGGGACAGGCATTGCTCCTGAGGGCCAGCCTACAGATCCCATCCACAATTATTTCATGCTCATTTTCCTGATTTCAGGTTCCGAATCAATCAAATCATCAAAATGAAAGCTAATTGCAGGACAAGTCGTATGAGGAGGGGCTGAGGGAGCTGGGGAAGGGGCTCAGCCTGGAGAAAAGGAGGCTCAGAGAGAAGTTCTGGCTCTGCACAGCTCCCTGCCAGGAGGGGACAGCCGGGGGGTCGTGCTCTGCTCCCAGGGAAAAAGGGACAGGACCAGGGGAAACAGCCTCAAGCAGCACCAGGAGAGGTTTAGATTGAATATTAGGGAAAACTTTTCCAGCTGAAAGGTTATCAAGCCCTGGCACCGTCCCTGGAAGTGCTCAGAAGACCTGCGGATGGGACACTTGAGGATGTGGTTTAATGGTGAACTTTGATAATGGTCGCACTTCACAACCTTCTCTTACCTTAACACTTCTGGGATTCCATCACAAGTAATTGATTATTTGCAGGGGAATCTGCATTTTCTGAACAAACTGGCAAAAGTCTTTTTTTTCTCTCTGGCAGAGATTTTGTAGAAGAAAAGCTGGGCAGCAAATACGTGGTGGGGAGATCCCTGGATTTTGCAACGACCTTTGAGGAATCAGGGCCTGCAACCCCGATGTTTTTTATCCTGTCCCCAGGAGTGGACCCACTGAAGGATGTGGAGAAACATGGTAAATAAATCCTGTCTCTAGGCACACCACAGCATGGCCATTTATCTGCTGCATTATTATCTTAGCACAACACGCCTGTTTCGTTTGGGTTTGCTTTTTTTTTTTTTCTCATCTCTTTGTAGGTAATGAAGTAATATGTTAAAAATAGATAATTGTGAGAGGATGCTATGGGATTTTGGTTCGGTTTTATTGTTTTTCTTGAAGCTTTTTGGATTTTCATCTTAAGTTTAAATTAAACTTGTCTCTTTCCTGCACTGCCTGGATTCCCAGTGTGGTTCACACTGCAACGATCTCCGAGCTGGGTTTGTGCACAACCTGTAATTTACGTCAGAGACATCTCACAAGCTCTCAGATGCTTGTTGCCAAGAAAGGTTGAACCAGAGGACCCTTGAGGTCCCTTCCAACCTGCTCTTCTATGATTTTGTGATAACTAAAAATAAGCAACAGCTCCCTGTAACAGATTGCTGCTTTATGGCAAAGTTTCCAGGTTTCCTTCCTTCCTTCCTGAGCTGATTTCCATGTGGATGGTCAGCTGGTGGAGCTGGCAGCTGGCTCCAGGGCCAAAGGGCCTTCTGTGAGATGCCTCCCTTGAGAAGGCACTGATGCCTTGTGCACCAGTGGCTGCAGCCACTGCCGTGCTCCAAAGCTGCCCTTGTGTAGAATTTACTCTGGGTCTTGGCTCCACTGTGGAAAAATTCTCTTTTTCAGCCTTAACGTCCCTCTGGAGCAGAGGAGTCTGATGCCCTTGGGGTTGGACAGGACAAAACATCATCCAGGCTGGCACAGACAGGAGAACAATGACTTGTGCGTTCTTTTTCCTCTCCACAATGCACCCAAAATAGTGTTTGAGTGAGCCTTTACCACCATTGCCAGGAGCAGCTGTCAGAGCTGTTAAACCTTGGGCAGCCTCAGCCACAGGCAGCTCATTCTGGGGAATTCTTGGGCTTGGCTTTGCATTTCAGGCTCTTTCTGCCCCCAAACCAGGTGTCATTACTGGAAATTGAAGGGGCACCCCCAAAGGAAGCTCCTGTGATGTCCCTGGCTGCCCTTTGGAGCCACGTTGGTGACCCTGTCTCTCTCCCTGTTATTTTCTTGTATGGGAAATGAAGCACTAAAATCACACCATGAGTGGTTTAATTGGAATTGTAAAGATGAGCGTAAGCACCTGGGGTTAGCCAGCCAGAAAAGTTACAGCAAGGAAAAGCAAAAAGAGAAGTAATGAAATAAAATCATTGCCACAGAGCAGCTGCACTGGCCTTCCAGCTGCCTCCCTGGGGCTGGGTTTGTCTCGTTATTGATATTTTCTCTGTCCTTCATTAGGTTTTATTAAAGTGCAGGATAATGCCTGTGAATGGAAGCCAGCTTCTTGCAGATGCTGCCCACCCATGGGACCTTTCCTTGGCGTCACGGGGAGGGCCCTGCAGCAAACACTGGTGGGCTGGAAGGGCTTTGTGCCCTCCCTGAGTGCCCATCCCTTCATTTCTGCAGCCAGCAAGGAGGGAGCAGGGCTGGCATTGCCGGGGCAGGCTCACTGATACCCCTCTGCAGTGGAAATGACAAAGATATTCATTTATTATTGATCACCTGCCTTGGGGCAGTGCCCTGGCTCTGTGGTTTGCCCCAGCCCCTCTCGAGGTGGTGCATCTCGAAGGCAGAGGAGAAGGTCATCAGCTTTCAAAGCCGGCAGCAGCCAGAGATGGTGGGAAAGAGAACTGGAAACGCCAAAACGCGTGGAGAGCTGTATCCCAGGGGAAGCTGTGGTGAGGCTCAGCAGAGAGCTGGAGTTTGGAGGTTTGTTCTCCTTATGGCCATCTGTTTCCAGTCTGGTACCACGAGATGGTTCCTGAGCCTTGCAAGACAAATATTTTCCTTGTTTCTCTCTAAAACTTGCCTGCTTTCAGCAGGAATTGGGAATTCAGAGCGCACCATCTGCGGGAAGGCAAACCTGCACGCAGAGATAAGTGTGGGCAATCCCCAGGGATGAGCCCTGACTCCCTGGCTGAGCCCAATCCATCCTGGGGATGTTTGTGGGGCTGTTCCCTCCGGCAGCACAAACTGGGTTTTTCTTCTGAGGAGCACCCAGCAGGTAGAGCTGGTTCTGCTGTGAGAGCTCTGCCTGTGGGTGACAGATTCCAAACCCGCCCAGATTTGCAGCCGGGAGCACAGAAATGATCTGAGCCGCTGGGATGCTCCAGAGAGGCCAGGGGAGGCTGAAGGATCATCAGAGACCACGTGCAGGGACACAGAGAGCTGCCATCCTCCCTCCGGAGCAGGGCCTTGGGGTTCCCTGCGCCTGCCTTCCAGACCCACTCGAGAGGGGAAGGAGCAAATCACAGAGCCAGGGCACTACCCCAGGGCAGGTGATTAATAATAAATGAACAGCAGTTGTTCTTCCCTCTTCCCAGCACTGCAGGGGGATATCATTGAGCCCTGGAGGGACACTGGGATCTGTCTGGGTGGCTCCCAAACCTCCCCTTCCCATGGGCTTGGCTGACTCCACTGGGGCCTGCCCACAGGAAGGCAAACATCACGGTAGGACAGGAAATTGATTGACTCCATGGAGCTGTCAGAAGAGAAAGAAGCTTTCTTTACAATCCCAGCAGTTTCTTTTAGAACACGCTGTGTAAAAAGGTCTATTATTGCTCCATGGCACTGACACTGCTCTCCATTGGTTCAGAAATAGGAAACAACCCCTGGGACAGTTGTTATGGCAAAGGGAACACTGTTTGCTGAGCCTGTGCTGAGAAACGCAGAGAGATGTTTTGGAAAGAGAAACTGTTGACAGCTTTCCCTTGGGAAAGGAGCCAGCAATGGTCAGCGAGCTGAAATTCAGGCTCAGAAATATCGAGCCCACAGCAATTCCAAGGATGCTCCATGAGAAACCCGGAGGAGTCACTGCTCCCCAGGCCCCAGACACACTGGGAGGCCTTGCCTGAGGGAGCTCACAGGGATTGCGTTCCAGCTGCCCTCTCCAAACCAAGCTGCTGCACCCAGCCTGCACTGCAGGGCCTTTTCCCCACCCACTGTGGGTGTTCAAAGCCCGGTTAATCAGCAGGAAAAGATTTCAATTTCTTATCACTATAAAATGTGCTTTTGCACCAGGTTGCAGGGGAATAATGTTCTTTAAACACAAAGCACTTCGTAATAAGGTACCTTTGTGTGGATGCTGCACTGTAATTAGAAGAGTTTGGGAGAAGCTGCTGCTGTTTGAGCACTTGGGCAAGGAGTGGGTGAGAGCCAAGAGAATGAGAGCAGAGAACTGATGATGCCTTGGGAAGGCTGAGCTGGAACAGAGACTGGACAGAGCTAAGAGAGAGTAAAGTAAATATTTATTGAAAGGCCTTTAGGACACACCTTGGGCAGGACAAGAGCCTGGCCAGGGTTACACCCAGGGTGGACCCAAAATGGTCCCCAAATGCACAAATGGTCACCAGGTCTCACACTTTGATAAGTTTTGGTCCATTGCATATTGGGGTTTAATTGTCCAATTACAGCTGCAGGTTATGAAGTCCCATCCTTCTTGTTCCTCCCTCCAGCCCAGCCTTGTTTGTGCTTTTGGGCTGAAAGTTGTCCTTGGTGTGCAGCAGGAGAAGGATTTGTTTTGTGTCCCTGCTGTGTGCAGAGCTGAGTGACACTGAGTGTGAGCTCAGAGCTGCACCCCTAGGCAGCACAGAATCTGAAACACATGGAAGATAAAACTCAAGGCATCACTGCTCTCAGGAGTGTGATAGAACTGCTCTCAGGAGTGTGATAGAGCTGCCATCAGCGTGCGATAGCTCACGTGTGAGGGTTCGGTACGAGGGAGCTCTGCCTGTGCCGGCCCAGCCCTGCCAGGCTGCTGAGCTCCCCCCTTGTTTCCCCGCAGGGAAGAAGCTGGGCTACACCTTCAACCACAGGAACCTCCACAACATCTCCCTTGGACAAGGCCAAGAGGCGGTGGCTGAACAAGCTCTGGATCTGGCTGCAAAGGAGGGTCACTGGGTCATCCTTCAGGTACGGGGGTGTGGGCCAGTCCTGCCGTTCTCCCGGCTTGGTGTCCCCTCCGTGAGCACAGGCTGCCATGCCTGCCAGGGCACGTGGACACGGTGCCGCCCGTGTGTCCCAGGCAGACACCTCTCCTAGCGATCAGGCTCTGTCAGTTCGGGTTTCTGCTGCTGGAGCTGTTTGTGGGGTGTGCACGTGCGGGGTCCTCCGAGGGGAGGTTGTTCTGCACTTCTCCGTGCCTTCATTTGCTCCACGAATGAAGGAAGAGTGTTTGGGGTCTCTCAGTCTGAAGGTCGTGAGTTCGATCCTCACGCGGGGCACCACCGTGTTGTGTTTTATCTTCTTTTTGCCAGGGTCAGGGTTAAATGAGCATGACGGTGTTTCTTGCTCAGACTCAGATATTTATTATTACTTATCTCTAGTACAGTCTCACAAACCGTGAGTTCTACAGCACTTTTAGCTAACAAACTATAAATGGAGTTGTGTCACCTTCTTTCCAAGGCCTTTTAAGGATAAACTGTCCCATTAGGAAATGACACCTAAATTATTTTTAGTTTTAACCCAATAACCAACCACCCGTGGCCCACAATACAGACTTTTCCACCCAATTACAAAATACCACCCAGACCCATGAAAAAGGTGAATAAGAAGGACTGGCCTCCACCCTAACACCTCCATCTTGCTTTATATCTATTACTGTATTCTACCCCCTTAAACTCTAAGTTTTCCACCCTGTGATACCACACACTTTATTCAAACTACACATCCACAATCCCAGTGCTGTCACTCAGTTTTGGGAGGCTGTTCCAAGGCCTTAGGTCAAATGCAATGTTTGCTTGGGGGTCAGTGCCTGTCAGCACAGAAAGCCTGGAATTCTCAGTGACCATAGTTCCAACAGAAAAGTTCTGAGCGGTCTGAGAAAGTTCTGAGGAAAGGTCTGAGAGGCCCTGGGCTCATTTTCTGCCCGAAACTCCCCCTGCACCTGAAGGAGCGCGGAGGGGCCACTGAGGGGGGAAACTCTGCAGTGGGGCTGGCTCCTCTGGGCATCCCAAACTGGGGAAATGCTGCCAGCTCTCATCATCGCCCCACAGAGTGCCTCAGAGCCTGCTGGGGTGTGCAGGGAGCTCTGTCGCTGTCAAGTGCTCTCTGGAGCCACTCGTTTAGGGAGGCTTTGGGTTTGCTGATGTGCACTCGGTGATGTCAGCTCTCATTACAGGTTTTGGGAACCCCTCTGATTTCCTTGATGTGGATTATATAAACTTTTATTATCACTGAGTGGTTTGCATAAAATCAGATTAAGACAAAGCTCTGAGTCCTGATGTGAGCCCGCAGGCCTGGATATGAATTGAAATTAAATATCCCTGATATTTTGATCTTAATTTTTGCTTCCTTTTTTTTTTT
>WBMY01007859.1:41415-81524 GCA_013397315.1 Donacobius atricapilla
TTTTTTGTGCAGCTCCCTCTGAGGTAAACAACGCTGAGCTTCTCTAGAGCTTTTAATATACAGAGGGCTGCATTCCTGGCATCTGCCTTTGAGATGGTGCAGAAGGAAATATGCAGCTTTTTGAGCCATTCAGTAATGCAGAGTGAAAAGTTATTTTCTACAATGCTGGTGTGCTGCTGTAAAGGATCTGTCAGCAGTGCCAGTCTCCATGTGCTGTTTCAGTGCTCACAAACACTGGGGGCCTGAAGGGTTTTTATTACATCCATTCCCATCTTCTCTGGTGGTTAGAGCAATCAGTAAGAGGTTAGACAGACGTTGAAGGCTAAATCAGAAGAAATCCTTCCCTGTGAGGGTGGGCAGGCCCTGGCACAGGTGCCCAGAGCAGCTGTGGCTGCCCCTGGATCCCTGGCAGTGCCCAAGGCCAGGCTGGACAGGGCTGGGAGCAGCCTGGGACAGTGGGAGGTGTCCCTGCCCATGTCAAGGAGTGGAACTGGATGATCTTTAAAGTCCCTTCCAACCTAAATCATTCCGTGATTTTGTGGTTCTGTGATTAAATGAGAAGAGCTGCAGACACGAGGTTTCTATGAAAGAGCAGCGCTGATGGCTGGGCTGGCTGCTCCTCCAGGTGTGACTCTCTCAGGCTCCCCCTGAGCGGAGAGGGGAGCTCGGCCCAGCGGGGTTAGGTCAGGGTGCTCTGCTGCGTGGGGCAGCCTCAGCAGTGCCCCGGTGGCCCTGGGGACAGCATTGCAGGTGCCGCTGCTGGGTCAGGGTCACTCAGACACCTGGGCTTGCCTCTGGCATGGTCACAAAGATGATTGTTGGAAAGACCCAGCTCTACAGAGACGGGGCAACTGAGAGGCGTTTTTAAAAGATTTCATTCTATTATCAATCTCATAGCAGGGTGAGACACCAGGGATGTAAAACTCAACGCCATTCTATCAGAAGCCAAGCTATTTCTTTGTTACAATACCTTAGAAATGTTTTTCAGCCTATTGGCTTTTCCACTCAATGCTGCTAATACTCCTAACACCAATCACCTGTTAATTTACCCCACATGGTCCTGCTACAACGCATCTTTCACTGCTCTAATTCTCCAAAATATCTGGTCTGTTTGCAAGGCCATGGTTTGAAACTTGTTTCCAGTTCCATTTCTCTCCCAACAACCTCTTCTCTATCCCACCGCCTTTCTCAGTCAGCACACCTGATCTCAGAGTTTGCACAGAGATGTACAAGACTCTGTGAGCTTTCAGTCAGGCTTTGAGAGTCCTCTACAAATCCATTTCTCACAGCTGATAACACCTCATACATGCAAATATTCCAGTTCTGTGCTGTGCTGAGTTTGGAGTAATGGGATGTAGGCAAGAGAGGCTCAACAGAGCTCTCAGAGCTCTTTCTGCTTTTGTTCCTAATTCTGAGCAATCAGCACTGAGGGCCCCAGGAGGAGCTGGAGGTGCCGTGGTGGCACTTGGCTCTTTGGGCACGTCCAGCAGGGGTTTGGGGCAGGCAGCTCCAGTTCGAACGTTTGGTGGAGTGACAAAAAAACTGCATTGTCACCCAGACTGGCCAGGCTGCTCAACTCCAGAGCCTGTCTCTGCACCTCACTTCATGTTCCCAGCTCCTCCCGGGGGCTGGAGCTCCGTGGAACATGAGGAAGGGCAGCCTGAGGGGCTAAAGGTGTGTCCCTGCATTTACAGGCAAGAACTCCCGCTCTAACAAAACTCCTTGAGGGTCAGCAGCCTTCCACGGCGTGAAAGCACCCCCTGGACAAACTGGGGTTCGGAAGGTTGGACAAAGAACCTTCTCAAGCCTGGAAATCTGACCTCTGGCAAAATCAGTACCCAAACTCATCCCAGTGGGGGTCAGTGAGGAGGGGTCCCACAGAGGATGCTGCCCGCGCAGTCAGGGGTGGATCAGAGCAATATTTGCCATATGTTTTATCTGGCAAAGTCTTTCCTGCAAGGTTTTGGTGACAAATGCCTCACAAGCCGTTCCAGCAGTGTTTGTACAAGATCTGGAACGACACAGATGACTCAATTTACAAAAGTGTCACAGGATTTGTGGATCATTGCATTAATAATAAAAGAGAGGACAGAGCAGATCTCAGGGTAATTTTACCCAGATTAATTAAACTCATTATTTGAAGGCTGTATCCCACCCACAGCACAGTTATACCCAGGCTTCCCATTTGTTTTTGAGCAGACACAAAGCAGCTGTTAGCTTTGCTTCTGTATTTTGCCGTCCCCCGACCAACAGCTCAGCTCGTGTGGAGCAGAGCTGCTCACCCACAGGTTCTGCAGGACAAACACTTGAGGGGCTCATCCGGGTGGCTTTTACAGATGAGGCTCATTACTGGTCCTTGACTGGGAGCAGACATAATGAGAGTCACGCACTTGGAGCACTAACGAGTCAGGGAATTAGGTTTGGGGCAGTTCAAGGGTATGGAGGCAGCTGGGAGGTTTTTATTGGATTCCAGGAACAGGATCACTGCTGTGCTGGGAAGGGCTGTCCTAGGGCCGTTTCATCTCGGTCCTGCTGCCTCCTGAAAAGGCAAAATAAAGACTGAAGCATCCACGTCTGCCCTGGGAAAAGTTTCTTGGCTCGCTCTGAAAATGGAGATTTTCATAAATGACTCATTTTCTGCGCGAGAACAGCAGAAAGCCACCCAATCCTTCATTTCCACGGGAAGACATTTCCCCTGCCCCTGGCAGAGCCTGGCCAGCAGCTCCCTGCCCCTTCAGCACCGGTGCTGTTCCTGTCTGGCGGCTTCAGCTTTGCTGAGCTCTGCTGCAGGCTGGTGACGGATGAGGAGAGAGTGAAGCCCCCAGCTAAAACGATTCTCTACAAATACAAATGATCCAGCTGCAAAACAGGAGCCCCTGAGGCAAAAGTGCAGCTCTTTAAAGGAGACTTTGTTCCCTGAGGGCTGCAGGAGCAGCCCAGCTCCAGCCCAGCAGCTCCTCTGTTCCTGTCATGGGCACTGGAGAGCTGAGCTTGATCTTTGAGCTCCACAAAAACCCACTTGGGAGCAGGTTCAGCCTCTGGGTCTCCTTAGCACCAGCTCAGAGGTTTGGAGGGCTTTGAAGCAAGGGCCAGCGTTCATTAGGAAGGCAGAGCTCGCTGTGGCTCCGGGGGGCAGGAACAGCCGGGCCCCACAGCTGGAGATGCTCTGGCGAGGCTCTGTGCAGTGCTGGGGATTGCTCAGCCGGGAGAAGGGATGATTCCATCACCCTGGATGGCGGGGAGTAAAGACCGAGCTCTGCCAGTGGTGTCTGGCGACAGAAAGAGCGGTGGGGACAACTTGAAACTCAGGAAATTGCATTTAAATGTAAATACAGTCTTTTTTCCATGTGAATGGCCAAACACTGGATGGAGTTGCCTGTAGAATTTCTGGTGTTTTTATTCAAGAGGCACCTGGGCATGTTCTTGGGCTGCTCTGAGCAGGGGGTTGGGACTGGGCGACGCCAGAGGTGTCTCCAGCCTCAGTAACTCTGTGATCTCTGCTTTCCCATGCCCAGTTATCCATGGATGGGGTTGATCTCTGCTTTCCCATGCCCAGTTATCCATGGATGGGGTTTCTCTGATGCCTCCTCTGTGCAGGGAGGAAGGAGTTTGCACTAAGCCGTGAGTTAGCACAAGCTCTGCCTGCTCTGTTTGCCTCTCAGAAGCCTTCTGCTGATCCAGTGGCCATCACAGTCACCAAGTGGGGTTGATGAGCTTAATAGCAAAGACACAGAGAAATTTGTTTGTGTTTGTTCAGATGCATGTTTGAATGCACTGATGCAGGGAAGAGTTCAGACATTAGATATTCCCAATTTAATTGCAGTCTTCATCCATTAGCCAAAATGTCACTTCCCTCTCTTTGTGATCAAGTTAATTTAATTCTTGAGCATCTTTCCATTTTTCTAGGTTGCTGCTTCACTGAGTCAGGTTCATGTATTAAATTGAATACCAGTGAGCTCCTGGAGCAAAACTGTGTGAGATTCATCCCTGTATCATAAATCACAGAATCCCAGGGTGGCTGGGGGTGGAAGGACCTCTGGAGTTCATCTGGCCCAACCCCTCTGCTCCAGCAGGGTCACCTGGAGCGCAGGTCCAGAGGGGCACCAGGATGATCAGAGGGATGGGGCAGCTCTGCTGGGAGGAAAGGCTGGGAGAATTGGGGCTGTTCAGCCTGAGGATTGCTCTGAAGTGACCTCACTGTGGCCTTCCAGTGCCTGAAGGGGCTCTGAGAGAGCTGGAGAGGGACCTTGGACAAGAGATGGAGTGACAGGGCAAGGAGTGACTTCCCACTGACAGAGAGTAGGTTTAGATGGGATATTGGGAAGGAATTATTCCCTGGGAGGGTGGGCAGGCCCTGGCACAGGGTGCCCAGAGAAGCTGTGGCTGGTTTTGGATCCTTGGCAGTGCCCAAGTCCAGGTTGGACAGGGCTTGGAGCAGCCTGGGACAGTGGGAGGTGTCCCTGCCCATGACAAGGAGCTGGAATTGGATGAGCTTTGAGGTCCCTCCTGCCCCAAACCCTTTCCATGGTTCTGTGACTGTGCCACCACCCCAGGCCAGGCTGGCGACATCTCCTCCCCGTGCCATGGCCCTGGAACAGCAGTGCCCTTCCCTGTCCCAGCACCACACAGAGAGCACCAAGCACCGCTGGCTGTGCAGCCTGCCTGGCACAGGGAGGGGAAAACGGGGAATGTTCTCCAAGAGGTCTCACCAGAGAACGAGACTTCGTACAAGCAAGCAGTTCTCTCAGTTCCAGGCGGTGATTTGTGAGGGGCCCTGAAGGAGGGGGGCACTTTCAGACAGGGGCAGGGTCCCCAGGGGCTGCCGGCACAGGGAGCGGAGCCTGTGCTCTTCATGCACATGTGCTGCTATTTCTGATGGTTACCAGGGCAACACTCACCTCCTGTGATGTATGTTCTGCCTTGTTCAAACACAGAGGGGCTCGGCACTGAGCTCCCCAAGAAAAGCCCCTGGTGCTCCCCTGTTCCTGCATGGGCAGCCCAGCCCAGCCCTCCTCACACCCCCTCGGCCTCAGCACCTGCCCTGAGCGGGGAAATGGCTCAGGAGAGGGGCAGTGGGATGGGCAGAGGGCAGGGGATGGGCAGTGGGGATGGGCAGTGTGCAGGGTCAGTGGGGAGGGTCAGTGTGAAGGGTCAGTGTGCAGGGGATGGTCAGTGTACATGGTCAGTGTGCAGGGTCAGTGTGCAAGGGATGGTCAGTGTGCAGGGGACGGTCAGTGTGGATGGTCAGTGTACATGGTCAGTGTGCAGGGGGGTGTTTCACATTGGCTCATTATTGGTCACCGACACATCTCTCAATTACTCTGACCACGTGTTCTCATTAGATGTGTTCTTTCATGTTTTGTTACCTGACTGCTGAGAATTAATTGGCAAAGTTTCTTTCCAACCTGTGAATCCCGTCTGCAGCGTCTCTGTCTGGCCTGGGCAGATATATTCATTTGAATTATGAATTCCTAGTCCCAGCCCATGTTTGGCTGCTTCTATTCCTCTTTTTCATCCCTTCTATCACAAAAGGACAGGATATAAATGCACTCAATTATCACTGGACTGGAAATATTCCCTAAGTTGGCTGTTAGCAGGCAGTGATACCCACAAATAATGATCACTGGTGTCATGTCAACACCAGCAAAAGCAATTATTTTTGAGCCATCTAACACCACAAAAGCAGATGTGGGAAGAAACTACCAATTAGAGATGAAAACACTTAAGGTCAGATATGCAGACTATGATTAAACTGATACTTAATGCACGATTTTTCTTTTGATATTTTCTTGAGCTCTTCCCCCGTTTTATTCCATTTCTGTGGTGTTGGCACCACTTTGGTTGCAGGTTCCTGTCCACTCCTACCTGATTTTTTGACTTGTGTTTGTAGAGTGAGTTGTTTGTCTGGACCCTGGGGATGATCTGATCTCCTGAAATCCTGAAATCCTGAAATCCTGAAATCCCGAGTGCATCAGGCCAGCAGTGGTGCAGCAGCACTCAGGTGTAATTGCATTTTGTCTACTGCTCCCCACACAGCCCTTGTTTGTGAGAAAACAAGCCCAGAGCAATCCCTTTGCCCGGACATCTCCTCTCATCTCCCCTCACACCCCAAACTCCATCTCATCCCAGTAACCCTAAATCATTTCAGGCGAGGAGACTNGGGAGGGTGAGGGGGAACGGTCGTGGAGCAGGATCAGTGTGGATGGGCAGTATGCAGGGTCAGAGTACAGGGGACAGGCAGTGTGGATGGTCAGTGTACATAGTTAGTGTGCAGGGTCACTGTGCAGGAGATGGTCAGTGTGCAGGGTCAGAGTGCAGGGTCAGTGTTCAGGGGATGGTCAGTGTGGATCATCAGTGGGAATGGTTAGTGTGCAAGGTCAGTGTGCAGGGGATGGGCAGTGTGCAAGGTCAGTGTGCAGGGTCAGTGTGCAGGGTCAGTGTGTATNAATGATCACTGGTGTCATGTCAACACCAGCAAAAGCAATTATTTTTGAGCCATCTAACACCACAAAAGCAGATGTGGGAAGAAACTACCAATTAGAGATGAAAACACTTAAGGTCAGATATGCAGACTATGATTAAACTGATACTTAATGCACGATTTTTCTTTTGATATTTTCTTGAGCTCTTCCCCCGTTTTATTCCATTTCTGTGGTGTTGGCACCACTTTGGTTGCAGGTTCCTGTCCACTCCTACCTGATTTTTTGACTTGTGTTTGTAGAGTGAGTTGTTTGTCTGGACCCTGGGGATGATCTGATCTCCTGAAATCCTGAAATCCTGAAATCCTGAAATCCCGAGTGCATCAGGCCAGCAGTGGTGCAGCAGCACTCAGGTGTAATTGCATTTTGTCTACTGCTCCCCACACAGCCCTTGTTTGTGAGAAAACAAGCCCAGAGCAATCCCTTTGCCCGGACATCTCCTCTCATCTCCCCTCACACCCCAAACTCCATCTCATCCCAGTAACCCTAAATCATTTCAGGCGAGGAGACTGAATTTCTGCAGTTCTAAATAAAAATACTGTTCCCATCCATGTCAATCAGACTTGGGGCAACAGAGCTGGAGGCAGCAAAGTGTCTGTGGCTTCCCCAAACAACAATTCTCTTGACCCACGCCCCTCAGGCCCTCTCTGAGGGCTGACCCATCCCTCCAGCAGGTTCAAATCCTGATAACAGCGACAGCAGCCACCACTCTCTCCCAGCCTGGAGCACCTCAGCTTTTCCTTTCCACAATGTTCATCCTCTCCTCCGGTCCCAGCTGAGATCTCTCCATACCTGAAACCTCACAAGAGGCACCTGAGCCCTCCAGCAGAAAAGCCAAAGAGGTTTCTGTGTTGCCATGAGGTGTCCCTGTGTGGCCCCGGTCCCTGGAGAGCCCGAGCTGCCAGCCCAGCCCCTGCCTGCCAGAGGCACATCCACAGCCCCGGGAAGGGGGCAGAGACCCTGCAGGGATGTTGGAACAGGGCAGCAGTGGGGTCACCATCCCTGGAAGTGTTCAAACCCCACGTGGGTGTGCGTGGGTTAATGGTGAGCGTGGTGGTGAGCTGGGTCTGGTGATTTTAAAGCTTGGTTTTTTTTCCCCCAGCCTTAACGATTCTGTGTTTCTCTCTGTGACTTCCAGCTCAGCTCCACTCGGTGATTCTCTCAACTCCCCGAACACCCTGAAGCAGTAAATTGGCAGTTTTAGCTCTGTGTCACATGAAAATGCACTTCCACTTTTCCTGCAGACTGCTCTGCTCACCCTTGACTCCCTCCCTCCAGCCCGGCCTCTGCTCTCTCCAAACGGGCGAGTCCCTTGCTGATGGAGCGTCTCCTTTTGTGGGAGTTAAATCCTTTTAGATTTGAGAGGAGCGGGAGCTGGGTGCTGTTTACAAGATGAAGGCCCACCATGGGTTTATGGAGTGGCAAAATAACATTTGCAGCTTTGTTCTCTGTTCCTTTGCTGGCGTTCGATTGCTGTTGCATTGTTAAAGCATTGAACTGATATTCGCAGGAAATAACTGTGAGGACTCTGAGATCTCTTCCCTGAGTGATAACAGTTAATTTTGAACCCATCAGAGTGTGTATCTGTAGCTGGGGCTGTTTTCCTGAGTGCATTACTTTGCATCTATCACCACCGAATTCCTTCTGCAGTGTCATTGCCAGTCACTTAGAATGATGGCATCCTCCTGCAGTTCCTCACTTCCAGGCTTTATTTTCATGACTTGAAATGGCTTTGTCTTATGAGTAATTTTGTCAGCTCACCAATCATTTTCCCTTTCAGACGGTTTTTGATGTGGTGAGGAGTTAAAACTCCATCAGTAGTCTCCTTACCCCTCTTAGCTGGGTTTTAACTGGTTGGTAGCCTGAGACCTTTCCTTTTACCTGCAGCAGTTCTGGTTTTGGGAAGATAAAAGAGCTGGTATTGATGAAAATCCACACCTGGGGATACAGGGACCCCACGGAGGCAATTCCTGCTCCATGCAGGGCCATTCCTGATGCTGGTGCGGGGGGTGCCTGGGGAAATCCCCTCTGCAGCCCCCAAAGAGGAGTTTGTGGGGTTGAGCTGCTGTGTTTGACCCCAGATGGAAAGTGAGTCCCACCTGCTGCTCCCTCGCTGCCCGGGGCTGGGATGGGGCAGAAAGTGGGGTTAAAAGCGAGAAAACTCACGGGCTGAGATCCAGACAGATAAATGGGGAAAGCCAAAGCTGGCCAGGCAAGGAGGCAGAGTAAGGGATGCATTCCCCATTTCCCGGGGCAGGCAGGGGCTGGGCCATCCGCAGCCAGCTGGGCTCTGTCACACCCCTGGTGACCAGGGAAGGCAAACACCCTCCCTCCCGACGTTCCTGCCTTCTCCTGCTCCGTGTGAGCAGCATTCCATAGGCTGGGCCATCCCCGGGGGCAGCTGGGACAGCTGGGACAGCTCCTGGTCCCCCCAGCCTGGTCAGACTGACCCCTCCAGTGACCGGCACTGCTCCAGCCCAGATCAGCCCCAGCCTGGGGCAGCTCCCGGGGCCACCAGCAGCAACTCCGCCCCGGCTCAGCCTGTGACACCCTCAGCTGAGCTCTCTAAAATGGGTTGGAGCTTTGAGATTGTTGGTTTTTCCCGACTGATGCTGCTGGGGGGTGATTCCTGTCCTGCTGGAGCCCCTGCCAGGCTGGCTGCTGCCTCCTGAGCTGTGCCGCAGACCTCCCACGTCTGGGCTCCTTTTGGGGTGAGTCCATCTGCTCCCAGAGACCTCTTACTATTTGTTACCTCATCGACTCCTCTAAACAGCTTTTCATCTGCTGCTTCAGCTTAAGAGTCTTTGCAACAAGTTCTTGCAAAGGTTTTTGAATTGAAGCATCTGTTATTTGAGGAGAGGCCGGGCTTGGCTTCTTTAACCTCCAAAAGCTGGGGTTTGGCTCAGAGGGGTTTATTTGGTGTGTTTAAATCTCTCCTGGCAGGGGAAAGTGCAGAAGAGGGGACTTAAAATCTTCATTGTGGAGCTGAGTGAAAGAGCAAGAAGCAAAGGGTTCAAATTGAGCTAGAAATTTCCCCTAATTTAATTTCATTTCACTATCTTATACTATTTCCTAATTTAATTTTTTTTTTTTAACCGTGAGTGTGGTTGAACGCTGGCACACATTGCCCAGACTGGTTGTGGAGACTTCAGCCTTGCAGATATCCAAAACCCCGACTGGACACAGCCTAAAACCCGCTCTAGCTGAGCCTGCCCGTAGCAGGAGGGTGGGATGGATGATCTCCAGGGACATCTCCGGCCTCAGGGTTTCCGTGATTCCACCAGGCTGTAACAGTGAGAGCCTCCTCAGGCTCTGCAGGGAATATTCCTGCCAATGTGGGCTGCTTTGGGCTGGCCTGGCCTTCCATGGGCACTCCCTGCAGACCTGGATCAGTTTATAGACTCTCTGGTAGTTTCTTGGTTTCTGGAAAAGGCTTCATTATTAGCTTTTATGGTTTTCAAAAAATCGCTTCTCGTAGTACTCTTTGACTTTTCCATGGCTGGATTTTGTGCTCTCTTCTGTTTTTCTCATTTGGACAAAACTTCCACTTTCTGAAGAATGTAATTTCACTCCTAATAATCTCCATTACTCTGCTATTTAACCGTGAGAGCTCCTTTCTGGCCCCATTTATAGGTGATATATATTTATTCTCAGCCTCTAATATGCTTCCTTTATATAATTTCTTTGCCACCTCCAAGCAGTTTATCTTTCTGGCGGCTGCTTTTAATTTAGGTTTAGCGAGTTCCTTGTCCTTTCTTGGGATGGGATAAATCACCATCCCAAGTGCCTGTGAACGCAGCCGGTTTGGATTGCACACCTGCCTTTAAAACAGGTAGTTTAGCCCACAAATCCCATTCCCAATATAACAAAAAGCTGTTTTCTTGCCTGGAAACTATAATGCTGTATAGGACCCTAGGGGAAAAAATGAGGCTTGACTTTATCCATTTCCCCCTGATTCTGCCTAATCTTCTGAGGGATGTGTCCGACTAGTTGCATGAATAAATAAATCCTTTTGTGTTCAGGACTTTGTGAAATCACCTGCTTGACTTGTTTGCCCAGGGACTGCTATAGAGGGTCCTGACTGTAATTCTGATAAAAATGTACAAATATTTTTATTTAAGCTCGGTGGGGATGGGGGGAGGAATAACAGCTCTGCTCCCCAGGAATAACAAGGAATAACAACTCTGCTCCCAAGGAATTACAGCTTTACTCCCCAGGAATATCAACTCTGCTCCCCAGGAATAACAGTTTTTCTCCTCAGGAATAACAGTTTCTCTCCCCAGGAATAACCTCAGCTGATATTGCTGAAATGAGGAGAATTCCAGTCCTGAGAGCCCAACCAGCCCAGCTGCGACTTGCTGCTCTGCTGCTGATTTATACTGATTATTTTGAATTTTCAAAAGTTCTTGATGCACGTGGGTCTTTGGGGCTGGGAGCTGCACACAGGCACTCCTGGGACAAGTCCCAGGTTCCAGAGGGCATCCATCAGTGGGATGGGTTTGGTGCCTGCTCAGCACGAGTAAATAATTCTGGTGGGCACTCAAACCGCTGCAATAATTGGTGCCATGACTCGCATACAGAAACTGGCGAACTGAAACCCCTGCAGGGTGCAGTGGGGGGACTGACCAAGCCTTGTCCCTTTGTCCCTGCCAGAACATCCACCTGGTGGCCAAGTGGCTGGGCTGCCTGGAGAAGAAGCTGGAGCAGCTCAGCGAGGGCAGCCACCAGGATTTCCGCGTGTTCGTCAGCGCGGAGCCGGCGCCATGCCCGGAGAGCCACATCATCCCCCAGGGCATCCTGGAAAACTCCATCAAAATCACCAGCGAGGCCCCCACCGGCATGCACGCCAACCTGCACAAGGCCCTGGACAACTTCAGCCAGGTAGGAGCGTGGTTGGGCACGTGATGGGTCTGCTGGAGGGGCTGGAGCCCCGGTGGAGCAGGATGGATGTTGCCTCCCCAGTCCCTGTTGGGATTTTAAGAGAGATGGGACCACTGGGAGACATCTTAAAGCATGATTTATTGCCTCAGTCTCAAGGAGGGTTGTGGGCTCAATATTTCTGAGCCTAAATTTCAGCTTGCTAACCATTGCCAGCTCCTTGCCCAAGGGAAAGCTGCCAACAGTTTCTCTTTTCAACACATCTCTCTGTGTGTCTCAGCACAGGCTCAGCAAACAGTGTTCCCTTTGCCAGAACAACTGTCCCAGGGGTTGTTTCCTATTCCTGAACCAATGGAGAGCAGTGTCAGTGCCATGGAGCAATAACAGACCTTTTTACACAGTGTGTTCTAAAAGAAACTGTTGGGATTGTAAATAAAGCCTCCTTTCTCCTCTGACAACTCTATGGGTCCCATCCCTGCAGGACTCCCTGGGAACAGCCCATGGCCCCAGAGCAGGATGAAGGCAGGGGGCTCTGCCATGGCCCCATTTGCCTCTTGACACAAGGGCTGAGGGCTGAGCACTCGTGTTCCTGCTGGTTCCTGTCCTAGGGACGCTGAGCCCCGTGTCCTGCCACCCTGACACCCACTGACACCCTGCCCGTGCCCTGGCACACGCAGCCCTCACAGCAGGAACCCAGCAGAAGGCTCTGAAGGTGCTCTCAGCCCTCAAACTGCCCCTCAGCATCCCTGGCATCATTCCAGCCTCTCCATCCAGCCCCAGGCTGTGCTGGGGGCACACCGGGCAGACCGTGCAGGGTTGTTTTCTCTCCTGAGAAATCTCTGCTTGGCTTTGGTGAAGCCCCACCTGCACTGCTGAATCCCACTCCAGGGCCCCAAACACAGCTGGAACAAGTCCAGAGGAGGCCACTGAGCTGATCAGAGGGCTGGGACACCTCTGCTGAGATGAGAGGTGGAGAGAGCTGCAGTTGTTCAGCCTGGAGGGGAGAAGACTCCAGGGAGACCTTCCAGCGCCTAAAGGGACTCCAAGAGAGCTGGAGAGGGAATTTGGACAAGATCCTGGAGGGGCAGGACACGGGGAATGGTTTCAAATTGAAGAAGGGTAGATCTAGATTGGATATTGGGCAGGAATTGTTCCCTGGCAGGGTGGGCAGGCCCCGGCACAGGGTGCCCAGAGCAGCTGTGGCTGCCCCTGGATCCCTGGCAGTGCCAAGGCCAGGCTGGACACTGGGGCTGGAGCAGCCTGGGACAGTGTGAGGTGTCCCTGCCATGGCAGGGGTGGCACTGGGTGGGGTTTAATGTCCCTTCCAGCCCAAACCCTGCTGTGATTCTCTCCATAAAGCTTCTTGTCATTTGGGATGAGGCAAGAGCAGCCCCAAACAATTGTGGACCCCAGGCCCTGGGTCTTGGGGCAGCTCACAGCTGGTTTTACACGCAGATGTTGGCGTGGAGAGAACCCCAAGAGCGGGATTCAGATATTGCTGAGCAGGTGCAGGGGGAGGCGCCATGAAAGGATTAATGCCAGTGGTCAGGGAAGATTATTCCATTCTTATCTACTGTCATTCATCATCTTGAAGGCCACAAAATGTCCTGGAGAGCACGTGAGGGGAGAACCTTCACCCCAAGTAACATTTTCATCCTGCTTCTGCTCATTTCAATCAATAGTAATTAGCATTTTCTAAATTGCTGGAGGATTATGAAACATCTTTTATCGGGAATGCTGAAGCGAGTGGGTGGGGTCCCTTTTACACCTCATTTCCCTGCTTTATACAGAAGAGATGTTCAAATTCAGCTTTCAGCTGAAGGCTACAAAGAAGGCTCTTTATTCTGTGCAAGGGATATTGTTCTGCTTTGTACCTGAAGAAGAATTGTCAGCTGAAGAGAGGCCGAATGAGAGTGAACTGGGTTGTTCTGGGGATGTTTCCTGAAATGAGAAAGGTGTTCTGCACCCATTTGAAGCAGTTCTTCATCACAATGCGGATAAAGGGAGCTTAGAGTGCGGCCTAATCCAGGGGAGAACAGGTTTTGGGATGTTCTTGATTATCACACACACTTGGTCAACGTCTCGCACCCTTTAGAGTAATGGATTCCCCCTTTTCTGCACAGACCCTGAGCTCTGTCATGCTCTCGGGGGATTAAAGGTCTAACATGATATTTTTTTTAAGATAAAGGTTGGATGGAGCTTGGAGCAACCTGGGAAAGTGGAAAGTGTCTCTGCCCATGGCAGAGGGGCTGGAAAAACATGGACTTTAAGGTCCCTTCCAACAGAGAATTCTGTGATTCTGTGGCTCCCTGCCCACCTTTCTGGTGAGGATTGTGGAGCACATGCAGGTGACGGGGAGTTGAGTGGGTGCTCGTGTCCTTCCTTCCCTGTGTGTGCTCCTGTGCAAAGCCACTCGGAGCTGGGAACAGTCAATGTTAAGTCAGAGAATATTTGCTGGAGCTTGCCAATAAATCTGCAATGCAAAGGCACTAACTTTGAAAACTGGCATGTGTGTGTGTGTGATGCCAAAATTAACTGGAGAACAATTTGATCGGCCTCTTGTCCCAGGTAACAACAGGGCAATGGCAACAAGCATCAGCAGGGGAGGTTCAGGTCGGATGTTTGGAAGAATTTCTAAACTGGAAGGTTGGTTAAGCTCTGGAACAGGCTGCCCAGAGAAGTGATGGAGACAAATTCCCGTAATTGTTAAAAAAACTACGGTTCACAATTAATTGGGCATGGGGAGGTTGGGTTGAAGGTTGGACTTGATGATTTGGGGGTGTTCCCTGTCGCTGTAGGACACGAAATCAGACCACGCGACTCCAGAATTTGTCAGAAGGCTAAAAAGAACTCTTATTTATTCAAAGTTTCACCTCCTTATATACTGGGTCGCTAGAGCTAAACTGATTGGTGTTAGCAGTAACACCCATTCAATCACATTGGCCAACACAGAGAGACATCAAATTCTCTCCACCTCCAAAGAAAGAATGAAAACAAGGTAGAGTTAGCAAAAACATCTTCTTTTGTTCACAGAAAATTCAGTGAGAACGGAGTTTTAGAAGTCAAAACACCTCAGGCTGTAAAACCAGGGCTAAGGTTTCCCAGCCTCGGCCTCTGTGGTTCTGTGATTCGCCCCTGTCCAAATTCCGTCGTGTTTGGGCTCCCTGGGAGTCACTGAGGCTGAGGGCACTGTCCTGTGTTGCAGGACACCCTGGAGATGTGCAGCCAGGAGAAGGAGTTCAGGAGCATCCTCTTTGCCCTCTGCTATTTCCACGCGGTGGTGGCGGAGCGGCGCAAGTTCGGTGCCCAGGGCTGGAACCGCTCGTACCCCTTCAGCACCGGGGACCTCACCATCTCTGCCAGCGTGCTCTACAACTACCTGGAGGCCAGCTCGAAGGTGGGGGCACCACAGGGGAGGGCTGTCTGCTGGCTTGGAGCTGCCAGGGTGGCCTGAAGCTGTCCTGAAATCCTGAAATGCCATTTCCTTGGGTGTCCTTGGGTTTAGAATTGCACAGTTCGGGGCCATTTTGGGAGGAGACGGGTTAAACCTCAGTGCTGTCGTTGTTCCACACACACACACAGACACACACACTTGGGTGAGAAGGCATGAGCTATTTATTATCAAATCTGACTCCACTTTTATAGTATTTCTACAAAGGCCAGGTGTTGGGGGAGAAGGTTGACACCTCTCTCCATCCCATTGGTCAGGACAACTGTCCATCAGCTGTCCGTATCTCTAAAACAAAGAAAATAAACTACACTGAATTAAGGAAAATGTTGCTCCTATTTATAACACCCGTGTGTGAGAAACAACCTCAGAACTATGAACTGTGAGACACATGAACGCTGAAAAAATCAGGGCGACACAGCGCCACTCGCCCGGTGGGGAGCTGCCCTGTGCTGTGCTGCAGCTGTCCTGGGGCAGGATTTAGCTGCTGCCTGATGTTTGTTCGCTGAGGTGGGAGCCCTGAGGGTGCAGGGCAGTGCTGGGGTTCAGCCCACCCTGCCCCACGCCCAGGTCCCCTACGATGACCTGCGCTACCTCGTGGGTGAGATCATGTACGGAGGCCACATCACGGATGACTGGGACAGGCGGCTCTGCAGAACCTACCTGGAGGAGTTTATTAAGCCAGAAATGCTGGAGGGAGAGATCTGCCTTGCTCCTGGATTTCCCCTCCCAGGGAACATGGATTATGATGGCTACCACCAGGTAAGCTCTTCGCTTGCTGGCATTATTTATACATGTAAATGGAATAGTTTCCATAACTGCACCATAATCTGCCTTGGGAGGCAGGAACAGGGCTGCGGCGTTCCTGCACTCTTCCTCTTATTTCCCATTATGCTGCGTTCCTGTGGATGTTTCAGCATTCCCCTGGATGAACCAAGTCTGATGGTAATTTGCTACTTCATCATGGGCTCATTCTGTTCATGCATGAATAGAGCAACTGTATAGGTGCTTGAGACTTAAGTGGGGCTCCTGGAAAATTACATCCACACACTGTTTGCTAAAATGGCCCTTTCAAGCTCCTTTTATCATCGGTTTTGATGAGAATCACTGAAGGGTCTTGTTGATCTACTTACTGATCTCATCTGTTCTTTGTACACAAATGCAGCAGCAGAGAGAGGCCCATCAGGCTGGTTTTGTTCATAAAACTTAACTACTGGTAGCTCAATTCCCACAAGAGATTTCAGGATGCTGATGCTGAAATGCACAGCAGATAATTGCTAGAGAAGGTCCAGCCTGAGACACGGAGCCAAGCCAAACTCCAGCAATTACCGAATTTTCCCAGCAGGAGCAGAAGCAGCTCTGTAAACATTTGTACTCTCCTTCCTCCATCACTTCCCCGGAGTTTCAGCCACAGGCAGAGCTGGGTCAGCCCGGGCTGACCTGCTGGGGGGGCGATTCCAGCACTGAATCTCTGCAGGCAAAGCGCCCTGGGCGGCTCCTAACGTGCTCCCGAATGTCTCTGTGCAGTACATCGACGATGCCCTGCCTCCAGAGTCTCCCTACCTGTACGGCCTCCACCCCAACGCCGAGATCGGGTTCCTCACGCAGCGCTCGGAGCAGCTCCTGCGCACCGTGCTGGAGCTGCAGCCCCGGGACAGCGGCACGGGACAAGGAGCACTGGGGACCCAGGAGGAGATGGTGAGAGGGATCAGGGAACTGCGGACCCAGGAGGAGATGGTGAGAGGGATCAGGGGACTACGGGACCCCGCTNAGGGATCAGGGCAGTGGGACCCAGGAGGAGATGGGGAGAGGGATCAGGGCAGTGGGACCCAGGAGGAGATGGGGAGAGGGATCAGGGCATTGCAGACCCAGGAGGAGATGGGGAGAGGGATCAGGGCAGTGGGACCCAGGAGGAGATGGGGAGAGGGATCAGGGCAGTGGGACCCAGGAGGAGATGGGGAGAGCGCAGAGAAGGAAGTGGGACCCCGGAGGATACGGTGAGAGTGCACAGGGGCAGCTGCTGGGGTTTGATGCCTGTCTCATCCATCAGCCCTGTCTAGCTCAGGCTTGTCCGTTGTTCTGTGCCCTGCCTTTGCCTGCCTAAAGCCTGGTTTTATGCAGAACATCTCCCTGGTGGGATGTAACTGAGCGCTGGCAGTAACAGGACAGTGCCTCTTAATTACCCCGTGCTCTGCAGAGCCTTCGTTATCATTCTCTGGAGGTGCTGCAAATAAACCTTCCCTGAGCAGCAGCCCCTGTGCCCCCCCTGGGACTGACACAGCAGGGCAGTGCCACACAGAGCTCAGCCCTCTTGCTGCTGCCACCGTGCCCCCCCAGCTCCCAAGGGCCTTGTAATTCCTTATTTCCAGCTGAACTCCTGCACTACACCTGTGTCCTGGGCTGATCTCAGCCCTCCCTGCGGAAGCTCACAGCTCATTAAAACACGGCCCAAGCATCCCTGACAAGATCTGGAATCAGCCAGCACATGCTCAGGCTTTCACTCCCGCAGTCTTAAGGTGCCAGCTCTGTGTTTGAAGATTTGCAGTTTAATGAATGGCTAAAAGGCAGCTCATATAAAGCCGTGGCTTCACACCAGCTTCCTTTGGCGCGGTGTGAAGCTGGGGAAGTGACTGCCTTCCCCTGAGGGCCTCCTAGAAGTGCCCAGCATGGTCAATTTTCAGTTCATACTGGAATTTGAGGCAAGGGGAATAATCCAGAGGTAGCAAAGCCAGACAAGATGTCCAGAGATAGCAAATGTGAGTGCCTCTTCTCCGCTCCCACTCCTTTCGCTGTTGAAATACAAATAAACTCTTCAGCCAGAGAAGCAAAATGACCTGTGAGTGCCCCAGCAGTGGTGTCACAGGTCGTGGCCACCCTGCAAACTCCTGGTGACAGCCAAGAAGGCTCTCACAGGAGCACAAAGTCCTCATGGCTCTGTCTGGGGATAAAATCTTCCCGAGAGCAAGCAGGGCGTGACCTCGGTGCCCTGCGTTGTGCCCGGGGACTCGCTCCCACAGCTCATCTCCTTCCTGATCCCTGTCGTTATCCCAGCTGTCCCTGCCACTTGGTCCTTGCATGGGAGTGAGCAAAGAGCCTTGTCCCCACTCCTCCACGGAAGGATATCCAGCCCCTGGTTCGGCTGAGGTGATTTTAGGGAGCTTCCAGGGAAAACGTGAGCCTTTTTCCCGAGTCTCTGACAGGTCCAGCTCATCCCACAGATTTCTGAGGTCACATTGCAGCAAATGATCTGTAATTGCTGTGAAGGGATCAGAGCCAGAGGGACTTGCAGGGGAATCTCAAATGAGCAGATATTTCTGTACTGCCCCCGAGGTGCAGCTGAGGAGCTTTTCCAGCTTTAGCCACCCGTGTGGCTGCAACAACAGCCCACAGATCCTCGCTGCTGACGGGAGCCCAGGGCTGGGGAGAGCAGCAACAGGAGGGAATTGGAGTACGGAGCCCAAAGTATGAATATTGGTGGCCCTGGCTGTAAAATTTTCCTGCCCTAGCTGGCACTGGCCCTGCATGCCAGGTTTGGCACTTTGGATCATAGAATTTTAACTGTATTATGTGTGCCCCAAAAGGTCCCCAGCCAGCAGAAGCCTTGCTCGGGTTCCAGCTCAGAAGTAAACAAAGCTTTGAGTGAGACCTTCCACAGTAAATCTGGGAAATGCAGCTGATCCCACGGACAGCACGGGCTTCACTGTCAGGAAGGGGTTTGGCTATTTAATTTAATTTTTTAGACAGTACGAAGATCCTCTTGCATTGCAGCTTCCCCTGTTTAGTACTTACTGAAGAAGCTGCGGTGGTGACCAGAAAACAATTTTGTTTTGTTGTGCTTTCCTTCCACGGCTCCATTAGTCCAGAATGCCAAATTCAGCTTAAAATTCAATTTTATATAATCACCTCTCTCTGTCAATACACCAGAGAAAACCAGCTCATGAGCTGCGTTGTCCTGAGGCTCAGCTGAGGCTGCAGCCACATCCATCTCCTTGTGAGTGTGACCTCGGGAGAAATAAGGGAGCCAAGAGGAGAGGAGGCTGCCTCGTGTCACGGGGACATTTTAAAAACATCGTTTTTCAAGCTGCTCATCTGCCGCTAACATCTGCCAGCATTTGGATTTTAATAGGATGGGGCAAGCTCTTTGAAAGGTGCCCAGGGCTGACAGGGATGGTTTTGGAGACACTGACAGGGCACAGAGAATCACAGAATTCACAGAATCACAGAATGACCAGGCTGGAAGAGACCTCCAAGATTATCGAGTCCAACCCAGCCCCGACACCTCAACTAAACCACGGCACCCAGTGCCACATCCAGTCTTTCTTTAAACACACCCAGGGACGGTGACTCCACCACCTCCCCGGGCAGATCATTCCAGTACTTTATTATTCTTTCTGTGAGAAACTTTTCCCTAATATCCAACCTATATTTCCCTTGGCGCAGTTTGAGGCTGTGTCCTCTCGTTCTGTCAGTGCTGCCTGGAGAATGAGCCCAACCCCACCTGGTACAGCCCCTTTCAGGGAGCTGTAGAGGAGTTCTCACAGCTCAGGCAGCTGTGAGCCTGGGGCTCACTCACCGGCATCCCCCTCTCCCCCCTTTGGCACAGGTGCAGGCCCTTCTGGAAGAGATGCTGGGGAAGCTCACGGACGAGTTCAACATGGCAGAGCTGCTGGCAAAGGTGGAGGAGAGGACGCCCTACGCCGTGGTTGCCCTGCAGGAGTGCGAGCGCATGAACGCCCTCACTGCCGAAATCCGGCGCTCGCTGGCCGAGCTGGAGCTGGGCCTGAAGGTACTGCTGCCTGCGAGTGCCCCCCTGGGACAGAGGCCAGACAGAGTGGCCTGGTTTAGGGCAAATCTGGGAGAAAACCTCCGAATGGGGTCCCTCCAGAACGGCAAATTCAAGCAGCCCCTCCCTGTCATGGTAGGACACGGAATAGATTGACTCCACGTAGCTGTCAGAAGGGAAAGAAGCTTTATTTACAATCCCAACAGTTTCTTTTAGAACACGCTGTGTAAAAAGGTCTGTTATTGCTCCATGGCACTGACACTGCTCTCCATTGGTTCAGGAATAGGAAACAACCCCTGGGACAGTTGTTCTGGCAAAGGGAACACTGTTTGCTGAGCCTGTGCTGAGAAACGCAGAGAGATGTTTTGGAAAGAGAAACTGTTGGCAGCTTTCCCTTGGGAAAAGAGATAGTAATGGTTATCAAGCTAAAATTCTCCCGGGCTCCGAAATATTGAGGCCACACCTCCCTGTCACTATAGGACATGAAATCAGACCACACGACCTCAGAATTTGTCAGAAGGCTAAAATAGATATTTATTCAAAGTCTGACCTCTTTATATACTGGGTCACTAGAGCTAAATTGATTGGTGTTAGCAGTAACACCCATTCAATCACATTGGCCAGCACAGAGACATCAAATTGTCCCCACCTCCAAAGAAGAATGAAAACAAGACAGAGTTAGCAAAAACGTCTTCTGTGTTTATAGGAAGTTCCGTAAGAACTGAGTTTTAGAAATCAAAACATCTCAGGCTGAAAAATCAGGGCTACACCTCCCCCAGATGGTTGAGGAAAAAGATTTCCTTGGAGAAAAATGGAAAAAACCCCTGTTTATTTAACAAGCCAAGTATCTACAAGCATAAAAAAATGAGTAATATGAAACAATAAAACTGCTTGTTGTTCAAAGAGATGGCAAATTGAGAAAGTCCTTGCTGTGGGTGTAGCTCAGCTCTCCCAGTCCCTTAGTCCCTCCTGTGCTGGAAATCCATCCTGGGCCCCAGTGGGCTGCAGGTGTGAGCTCTGGGTGTTTTCTGGGTTCTCAGTCCAGTGCAGGTTCCAACCGTTCCAAGAAAAAGGAAACAAAACAGTCCAGGGAATTTCTCTGCCTCAGCTAGCTAAAACTAGCTAAAAGCACAGGAGGTCTCTGTCCCTCTGTCTGTCCGTGCTGCAGGCAGCACAGCCCAGGAGCGGAACGTGGAGGAGTGAGAGCAGCTCCTGCAAACAAACCCCGAGCTTCTCTTCCTCCCCTGCGCTCTCAGAACCAGCCTGAAAGGTGCAGAATGTAATAGCCAACATAAACAGAAGAGATGATCATAAAGTCACCCTAGGACACAGAGTTAGAGAATAAAGTGGGTATTTATTAAAAGCCTTCAGTAGATGAACCTCGGGCAGCCAAAAGCCTGGCAGAGGCTACACCCAAGCTGGACAATGGTCACCAGTTTTTCAGACAATTATAAGTTTGGTCTATTTGCATATCAGGGGTTAATTGTCCAATTTCAGCTTCAGGTAATGAAGTCACATTCCCTCAGTTTGCTCCACCCCAGTTCACTTCTGTTTATACTTTTTGGGGCCTGAGGTTGTGGTGTGCCCTTGGATCACAGGCACAGAGGGATTGTTGTGTCTGACCAAAATGTGAAGACAGCTAACTTCAGTTTATATGGAGTTTAGAGCTATGCAATAATGCTCTAAATGTTTTGAAAAATATAAAAGCTAAAATCTTAAGGCATCATCATTAGGAGAACTGGCAAATCCTGCAGGGTGCTGCTCAGGGAATAACGAAGGTCACAGGGAAGAATTTGCTGCTGGCTGCACTGGGCTCGCAGATGGATTTGTGTCCCCAGGCACACACAGCAGTGCTTGGCTTTTGGGAACAGGGGACAAGCACTTCTGGCCACCCCAGACTGTGCCACAGCAACAGCAGGTCACTCACAAATTGAGGCATGGCCTACTTAAAGGTGAGCCAAAAAATCACACCTTTTCATAAAACGTCCATGAGTGGCAGGGAGCTTGGAGCAAAGTGTCTCGGAGGCACAGGCTGAGCCGAAATCAAAGATTGGTTTTGTGTGAAGGCACAAAATGTCCAGAACTGTAAGAGAAAAAGGCTAAAATCACAAGGGCGTTGGGAGAGATACAAATTCCCTTGCTGGGTGTGAGCCGTGTGCTAGGGAGCTCCGTGGGGCTCC
This sequence comes from Donacobius atricapilla, assembly GCA_013397315.1. Classification (NCBI taxonomy): domain Eukaryota; kingdom Metazoa; phylum Chordata; class Aves; order Passeriformes; family Mimidae; genus Donacobius; species Donacobius atricapilla. The sequence continues at coordinate 63,184 of WBMY01007859.1, forward strand.
TCTGCAGCTGCTTCCTCCCCTGGTGTGGAAGGAGACTGCCCCAGCAGGGGCTGTCTGTGCCCCCCGGGTGCTGGCTTTGCCACACCAGTTAGGATGCAGATTTCTGGGCTCAGCAGGGTGTCAGGGAGGGCTGTGATTGATGCTGCATCCACTGGTGGGAGAAGTCACCTCCTGCATCCCCCCCAGGCACTCAGTGGGACAAAATGTAAAAGGCTCTGGCTGCTCCTTAGGGATGCACCAGAAAATTCTCAAAGCCTTGTGCCTACAGGCCCAGACTTAGAAATGAATGCAGGGTTTGAGCTGAGACCTTGGACAAGGCTTCCAGATTTAGAGACCAGAAACAAGAACGTGGATTTGTAGTTCAAGTAGAAACATGTTAAGCTAGGTACTGGAAAGTTTTAGGGTTTAAAGTTTAAGATATAGAAGCAGCCACAAAGGGCGTAAGAAGTTTTAAGGTGTAGTTTTGTAAGTTTGTGCGTTACATGATTGGTCAAGAAAGTCCTCACTGCAGCAAAAAGTGTAAAACAAAATAATTAACTGTTGGGTTAAAGACATAAACATTCTTCGTGGCAGTAGTTTATTGGCTAATAAGTCTTTAAAAGGCATTGTAACTAGAGATCTTGTGGCGTCTGGCTTTTGCAGACTTGCTCACCCTTCATGAGGCCCTAGAAGATAAGGGCAGTAAATTGTGCTTTAACACATCCCCCACTGGTCCCATCTCTCTCGCACAATCCCCATAGCCCTGAGATGGAATCACATCGCAAACCTCTCCCAGGGGCGGCTTGGAAAAGAAACCTTCAGCTGCGCCCCCTGCACGAGGAGGGGCAGGCTTGGCTGGGGATTTAGGCACCAAGCTGCTCCCAAATCCCAGCTGCACCCTGGAGCCAGCAGCTGCAGATGTGCCTGCTCTGCGTTTGCTGCTGGTGCTCGGTAGAGACATCCCAGGCACTTTTGGGGGGCCAGTGTGTGCAGCCCATTTTGAGAGAGGCTGATATTTATGTAGTCAATTATCATAAACAGATTTCACTTATTTTCTAGCATAAGGCAGTGGAATTGAAAATTCCGTTTCCTGAGACAGGTAAACAGAAGTGATTTAATGTTTCAATCCCAGAGCCCCAAACAAGATATAATTGTGGCTTGGACAATGTGTGGCAATTAGATTTAATGTGGGGAAGAATGTGCTGTTTAATATTGGTAGGGGAATGAGGGGATGCATGGCCTTAAATAAACCACGAGCAAAATTAACCACAGGAATCTGTAACAGAGACTGCAAACCTCTCCCCAAACCCTGCCACAAATCACGGCAGGGAAGGAGAAGGGATCTGCAGAAAAGGCTCCTCAAAGGGCTGCAGCAGCCCCAGTCCCGGAGCTGGGGTTCAGAGACACCCTGGGGCTGGGGCTGGAGGAGAACTGCAGAGCGGAGGAGCAGCAGCATTTGGCATTTCTTCATCTGGTCTTTGCTGCATCTGAGAAGGGTCTGAGGGCCATCGGAGGGCGATTCACAGAACCTGAAAGTCCTTAAGGCTGGAGAAGACCTTGGAGGTCACCAAGTCCAACCATGCCCCCTGCAGCACCTCCGTGCTCCCCGCTGAACCGTGGCCTCAGCTGCCACATCCAAATTTGGGTTTTTGGGCACTTCCAGGGTACTTTGGCTCAGCTGGTGCCGGGACCACCAAGGCTGTGGGTTCCATCCCTGGACAGGCCGTTTCCTTCAGAGCCGGGCTGGCTGATCCTGGAGGGCCCCTTCCAGCCGGGAATATTCTGCCCACCTGCAGAATGACTCCCCCCCTGCTCTGGGCAGCCTCTTCCAGGGCTTTACAAGCCGCTGCCTGAAGAAAGCTTTCCTCATCTCCAAACCAGGCTCGCCCCGGCCCAACCTGAGCCCAGTTCTTGTGTCTGCAGCCAAAGATCACATGTGGGTCCCTGCAGAGCAGAATTAGACCTTGTGCAGGAGCCAAAACCCTGCTCGGGGAACCTCACATCGCCTCCCACACCCTGGGGACCACGGACCAGCCAGAGGGGGCTGATGGCTCTTTCTGATGCTGCCCTGGCTTGACTTCTGGCCCTTACACCGAAGAAATCCTGCTTTAATTGTCCTTGCTGCCAATTAACGAGCTGTTAAGGCTCGTTCATCTCTGGGGCTGGAGGCCTGCACTGACAGCGCTCAGAGGAGGAGAGTTTACCAGCCAGGCCCCACGGAGCTCAGCAGAGAATAAATCAAGCCCAGAGAAAACAAGGCTTATTGTTTTTAACTGACTGAAGGATCTGCCAAAAGAAGGCGATTTAGAAATGTCACGCCTAATTTGAATTTTTGAATAATTCATGGTGTCGTCCTAGCGGAAAGTGATTGTTTGGTCCAAAAATAGGAGACATCCCATTAGGAGGAAGAGAAATTGCAATAGACTGGTAGCCATCAGAAATAACTGGCATGTTGCATTTCAAAGCCCTTTGTTCTGGCTGGCTTGGGTGGAACCAGAGGCTGGGCTGAAGCTCTTGCATGATAATGTTGTACCAGCCTCGGTTTTTTTTTGCAAGCAGATCCTCTGGTTTGCAATTTGGGTGAAGGATGAGCCTCCTAAATGAGGATAATATATATTGTAAAATAACAAAAGACCAAATTTTGATCGGCAAGCCGGGCATCAAGTGAAAATAACCTGAACTGAGGAAACAGTTTGTGCCTATAGTGTGCTCATCTTGAGGGAATGGCTGCAGGCTGATTAGGATTTCCTTCAAGGGTGTCTTTAAATGAAAATTACTCCCAGCATTTGGGAAAAAAAAATAAAATTTAAAAAGTAACTTGAATAATTTCTGACGCACTTTAGTATTCAGCATCTGAAATGCAAATTTATGCATAATTGTGTTTGGACAACTCTATGAGATTGCTGCTGTAGATGCTTTGAACCCTCACAGGAGACTCAAAGCATGCTTGAGTGCGCAGGCTTTAAAAATTGCTTTTCTCAAGCCTTGCTGAGAATTACATTTGCTAATTCATTTGTTTCCTGAAAGTAAAACTAGACATGGTATATGATCGAGGGGCGGGGGGTTCTCTTTAAATCAATTTAGCTGCTTGCACACATTCTGCCATGTTCTTACCCACGTCAAAACACTTCCAGCAGCACAAAATCCTCCAGTTTCAGAGTCCTGCTGTGGCCAGTGCAGGACTTTTTGTTCTTCCTGCATGGTCTTGCCATGGCTTTAGCCCAGCCCACTGATAGTTCCTCTTTGTGTCCAGTTTCTCCTGAGGATGGAGACCATGATGGAGATTTTGGGAGGTTGTTCCTCGTATTTTATTGTTAATTGCAAGCGCTGCTTCTCCCAGCTTTTTATTTAACCTCATTTTCTGTTTTAGCTTTGAAACCCATCCTGAATGCTTTGTAGTCAGGATTTTCTCTATCCACCAGAAATTCACCCTCTGTGGGGAAAGCCAGCAGGTTCAGGAGCCTTTTCTGCAGATCCCTTCTCCTTCCCTCTGTGGCAAGGTTTGGGGCGAGGTTTTCATCCCGTGTCACAGATCCCTGTGGTCAGTTTTGTTTGTGGTTTATTTGCACACTCTGCATCCCCTCGTTCCCCTACCAGTATTAAACAGCACATTCTTCCCCACATTGAATCTAACTGCCACACCTTAAGTCACAATTATATGGCTGGACTTGGTGATCTTAAAGGTCATTTTCAGCTGTCAGTGTGACCCACAGGGCATGGTCAGCACGGGAACAAACTGCAGAGAGCTTCAACCGCTGGGCTCTGGCAAGCGTTGCTAAACAACTGCAGGGGCTGCTTTAAGAAGATTTCAACTTTTGCTAAAGCTTCATAGATTTTTGTGGCCCCAGCAAAGGGCACCTCTGCTGACCTCACGGCTGGAGGCACTGAAGTCCTGTGAAAGAACAGTTGGAATCCTTTAATGTGAATAGACTGACCCAATTCCCTCCCCCTAGTTCTCAGCAATGGCTCAACTGATTTCCGTTAATCTTTCCAAAAACACTTAGCCCGAGGCAAAGAGGAATTGTAAGTCAGATGAATTCTGGCCAAATGATAAGGGAACAAAGGGAAGTGTTTACAATGGAGAGCGGTGATGGACATTATCTGTGGGTCTCCAAAGTGCTGGGGGGGGGGCTGTACCCCTCCAGCTGAGCACAGAGGGTGCAGAGGTCTGAATTGTGGAGATCATTCCATAGCAGGGAAGCTGAGCTGGCATTTGCAGGTTTTCTCTTTGTATCCTGCTTGGCTTGAGCGAGTCGGAATCACAGAGGAGTTGGTCAGGACATGGTCTGGTCCAAAAGCCCATCCCGAGCAGGGACAGGCGGAGCAGGTTGTTCTGGACCGTGCCCCCGTGGGTTTTGAACATTTCCAAGAATGGAAACTCCTCTTGTGGACAACCTGTTCCAGTGTTCAGCCGCCCTCACGCTGTCTTTCAGTGGAATGTCCTGGAATTCAGCTCTTCTGGCAGAACTGATACAGGTTTGTAAAAGCTTTAAAACTAATTAATTGCTGCACAAAGGAAAAGTCAAACCTCTCTCTTTATCTCACTTGGCTGAATCGTATCTTACTTTGTTGTGCTCCTTCCCTGCTGTGGAAGGAGCTGTGATTACATTTGCAGACAACACGTGAAGTCAAAAAGGAAAATCTTGCACTGGCAGAGCTGTTAATGAGGGGAGGAGTGAGGGGAAGTGGAGGAGAGGAGGGGGCCAGGACTTGACATAACAAATATTTGGACAGTTTTAGAGCAGACCAGCAGAAACTCCAGCATCCTGCCCTGACAGTGAGTGAGAACACCTTTACACCCCTGAAAATCTGCCAGTGCATGACAGAAAACAGAAAAAACACTGGGACAGCTGAGGGACACCCCTGCTGCTGTCACTGTTACACAGCCTTTCCTCCCAGCAGTATTTTTACAGCAGGATGCAGGAATATGCAACAGAAAGTGTGCAGGAAAACCCCAAACCCATGAAGTCACCCACAGTAGGTGCCTGACACTGTTCGTCACACACACAGGTACACACACACTTTGATTAGAAGGCATGGACTATAAATTAATTTATTTGAAAAGATCTGACTCCATTTTATAGTATTTCTACAAAGGCCAGGGATTGGGGAGAAGGTTGACACCTCTCCCCATCCCATCAGTCGAAGACAACTGTCCATCAACTGTCCATAGCTCTAAGAGCAGGAATGTAAACTACCTTGAAATTATGAAAACATTAGGTGTGTTTACATCACCCAAGCGTGAGAAACAACCCATGTCCTGGCCCAGCTCTGCCCCCAGGCAGGCTCTGGTGGGCAGCTGTCCGTGCTGACCGTGCCCTTTGTCACCAGGGGGAACTGACCATGACCAGCGACATGGAGACCTTGTACCACTCCCTCTTCTTGGACGCGGTGCCCGAGTCCTGGGTGAGGAGATCTTACCCTTCCACGGCCAGCCTGGGCTCGTGGTTTGCTGACCTCCTGGCTCGCATCAGCGAGCTGGAAGCCTGGACCAGGGACTTCTCCTTGCCCTCCACGCTGTGGCTTGGAGGGTTCTTCAACCCCCAGTCCATCCTGACGGCCGTCATGCAGACCGCGGCGCGGAAGAACAAGTGGCCCCTGGACAAGATGACCTTGCAGTGTGACGTGACAAAGAAGAGCAGAGAGGATTTTGCCAGTGCTCCTCGTGAGGGGGCCTACGTCCACGGCCTGTTCATGGAGGGAGCGCGCTGGGATGCCCAGGTGAGCTCTGCCAGGCTCGGGGGTTGAGGGAGAAGCTGCAGGTGTGGCCTCGCAGCTCTGATCTAACACTCGCCAGTTATTTCACAGGATCAGAGGATCACAGAATTCACAGAATCTCAGAATTCACACAGAATCACAGAAACACGGAATCCACAGGATCACAGAATCACACAGAATCACTCAAATCACAGGATCACACAGAATCACAGAGGCACACAAATCACAGAATTCACAGAATCACAGAATCACAGAGTCACAGAATCACAGAATTCACAGAATCACAGAATCACAGAGTCACAGAATCACAGAATTCACAGAATCACAGAATCACAGAGTCACAGAATCACAGAATTCACAGAATCACAGAATCACAGAGTCACAGAATCACAGAATTCACAGAATCACAGAATCACAGAGTCACAGAATCACAGAATTCACAGAATCACACAGAATCACAGAATCACACAGAATCACTCAAATCACAGGATCACACAGAATCACAGAGGCACACAAATCACAGAATTCACAGAATTACCAGGCTGGAAGAGACCTCCAAGATCATCGAGTCCAACCCGGCCCCAGCACCTCACCTAAACCACGGCACCCAGTGCCACATCCAGTCCTTCTTTAAACACACCCAGGGATGGTGACTCCACTACCTCCCCAGGCAGATCATTCCAGTACTTTATCATTCTTTCCATGAAAAACTTTTTTCCTAATATCCAACATATTCATCACCTCCCTCTCTGCCGTGGTTTTCCATGAAGGATTGGAAATCAGGGAAAGCTGTGAGCTCCCTGATGGGTGCCATTCCATCAGATATCCTTGGAGAGTTCAAAGCTCCAGGCTGTTTTTCGCTCTGGAAATGACCTGAATTGGGTCTGGGAAGCCACAGGCAGCCGGGAGTTTAAATAAATAGGAATTTATTTAAACATTTGGACATTTGGAATGGGGACATTTGGAGACACGTTATCTCAAGCTGCTGAGTGATTCTTGGCTTTCCTGCTCTCTACAATAGAGTTTGACACCAGGAGTGTGCCCTGCCCCTCTCCAAGGGGGCTGGCACGTGGTGGGAGAGGGGCAGGGGTGGGTTTTGCCCCACGGGTGCTCCATGGAGCTTTGGCAGCTGTGGACAGCACAGCCCCCGCCCTGGAACCACAGGATCACACTGGCAAAGGCTCTGCTGGAAGGTGGCAGCGAGGACCTCACGGGGGCCAGGTCACAGCCCTGCTGTCGTGGTTTGGGCTCTGCCCACAGCAGAGGAGCAGGGCCAGCCCTGTCCAGCTCCCAGCTCTGGCCCCGCAGCCCCCTGGCTGTTCCCTTCTCCACGCCACACACAGCCCCTGGGAGGTCACAGCCCCTACCACAGAGAGCACTGGATTTCTGCTGCCCTAAAAACATGACAGAAATCAGCTGGACACACCAGAACAGAGAGTGTTTTTTAAAAATTCCCAGTCCTGCATATCAAATACTCCATTTAAGAACATTCCGGTGCCTGCTGTTGTGCTTTCTTTGCCACTCTTACTAGAAAATGAGTTCTGTCTGGGTTTTACCCATCTCCAGGCAATGCTGGAAGGGAAGAGTGAGAGGTTTTGGTGTGCAAAGCCAGAAATCGTTGGGAAATACTTGGCTTCTCCCCTCTGCCTCCCTCCAATAACTGGTATGGGTGATTGCATCCAGCAATGGGATTTGTCTTCAGAGACCATCCCAACTCCAGTAAATGCGTTTTTCTGATTACCTTTTCCCTGTGATTGAAAAATACCGAGCAATTATGTTCATGGAGCCATTCATAATCTCTGGGTATCATGCTTCAATTTATTTCAGAAAGGAAAAGGATATTTTTATGGGTTGCTGCTCACACTGAAATATCATTTCTACCTAATGGAACTATTCATTTTACCTATAATCCAGTGAGTACCAGTGTGCATTAATGGATGCAGGACTTTTAAAACAGGTGCACAGCTCTTTTGGGTTGTACTCCTTCCAAATTAATCCTCTGATAAAAATGGCAGGCCACGTTTAGAAGAATTCCTCTGGGGAACACCTCCACTTTTAAAAGAATATTTCACATTTTGGTTGTTCCACCAAAAAAAGGAAAGAGTCCTTCTGTGTTCTGCTGCTCACATTTTTCTATTTATTTAAACATTTATGTTTGCCCTTGGGTGTCTTAAATTTATAAAACATTCATTACAAAACAGCAGGCAGCTATTAGATGAAATGAAACTAAGCAGATTATTTTGGGTGCAAATGATCTCTTGCTGCAGCCCTGTTAGAGTCACTGGGACTCAGGCAGAAGGATGCTGTGGCGGGGGACGCTTGGAGACACTTTATCTCAAGCTGCTGAGTGATTCTTGGCTTTCCTGCTCTCTACAATAGAGAGTTTGGCACCACGAGTGTGCCCTGCCCCTCTCCAAGGGGGCTGGAGCGTGGTGGGAGAGGGGCAGGGGTGGGTTTTACCCCACGGGTGCTCCATGGAGCTTTGGCAGCTGTGGACAGCACAGCCCCCGCCACGGAACCACAGGATCCCAGACTGGCTTGGCCTGGAGGGGACCTTAAAGATCATCTCGTTCCATCCTCATCCCACCACGGGCTGGGACACCTTCCACGGTCCCAGGCTGCTCCAAGCCCCATCCAGCCTGGCCTGGGACACCTCCAGGGATGGGGCAGCCACAGGGCAGGGCCTCACCACCCTCACAGGGATGAGGATTTTCATTCCCCTAGTCCAGCTGAAGCCACTGTCCCCATCCATCACTCAGGGGGCACCTTGGGGTGCTCCCTGCTGGCTCTGTGCCCCCTTCCCTGCTGGCTCCAAGTGGTGACTCCATCCCAAAGGCCGTGTTGGGGGTCCCTGGGCCAGCTGACCCCAAAAGGTGCGAGGAACCTGTGCTGGGACGCTGCAGGAGCGGGGATTGCAGGGCTGTGGGTCACAGGGTCTGGGCACATCTGTCCCCAGCCCTGGTTTGGGACGGCTCTGCGTGCCCTCAGCCCCGGGGACACGTGGCACTGCTGCCTGCTGGCAATCTGGGACAAGCAGAAGTGAAGGATCCTTTAGGATCTGAGCTCTCCAGGCACAGAATGGTGGTTTTGAACCACGAGAGCTGTGCTGCTCGTCAGGAAGAATTGCTTTCAGAGCAGAATTAATTTCTGACGGTGAGAGAGATAAAAAATGCAAATGAGAATCAGCCCAGACATAACAAAATTATATCTTACATAGAGGTACCTCAGGAAGATTTCAGCTCTTGTTAACCCAGAAACAGGTAGAATATCTCTTGGAAATTTTATTTGAAGTATTCTCAGCAGGAAAAAAAAAAAAAAAAAAAAAAGAAGGAAGACCTGATCAAAACCCAGTCTCCGAAATGAAAGGTGTGGATTTATGAAGAGTGCATAATAATGTTTCATAAATAGCTACTTTGCAAGGTATTATACGAATTATTTAATGTTTGTTCAGCACGCTGGAAATATAAAATCCTAAATGAGAGTTGGATTTATCTTAGCTGAGCATAACATATGGCATTAGTACAATTAAACCAAGGTGTGTGGCAAGAGGGATGATTATTCTTCGCTCATTTGCAGAACTAAGTAAACTACTGGAGATGTTGAATCTCACCCCACAACTCTGATCTGAGAGCATTTGGAATAATGATGATATGTGAAGCTCAGCTGCAGTGAGAGGCAGTTTCTTTAGTGCTGAAAAGTTTCTTTTCCATTTCCCTATTTGTTTTCATTTGGTCTCTCTAGCCTCCATTAGGCAGTTTTCCCTGGAAATGGATTGATGTGCAGGGTATTTTATTGTCAGGAAGAGAGAGAGAAAATGCCAGAGAGACACAAATTAGAGAAACAAACTTGATTTCTTGTCCTGGCGGGGTTCCCTCCCTCTCCTGGGTTGGGCAGCCTGCTGGGCAGGGCATTGCTTGGAGGAGAATAACGGGCCTTGATATTTGATGGTGATATTCCCTCAGGAAAGTAATTTTGAATTCTCTTGGTTGCATCCATGGGAGTGGGAACAAGCCTGTGGTGCCTTTTGGGGCTGTTCTCCATCCACCCTCGCTCCCACCACAAGCAGCACCTCCCACGAGGTGGTTCTGGTCTGGCAATACTCTGAGAAGGAGATGCATGAGGATAATCCCGGGATCGCTGAGGTTGGGAAAGATCCCCCAGACCATCCTGTGCCCTATCCCCACCTTGTCCCCAGCCCAGAGCTCTGAGTGCTACCTCCAGCCCTTCCTTGGGCACCTCCAGGGACGGGGACTCCAAACCTCCCTGGGCAGGTCCTGCCGATGTTTCATCACCCTTTCATCCCGGAAATTCCTCCTGATGTCCAACCTGAGCCTGCCCTGGCACAGCTCGAGGCTTTTTCCTCTTATCCTGTCCCCGTTCCCTGGCAATAGGACAAGAGGAAAAGGCCTCAAGCTGCGCCTCAGTAGAAACCAGGACAAGAGAAGTGGAACTTGTTCATTATATGGCTGGACAGGGCCAGGGTCACTGTTCCCACGCCAAGTCCAGCTCAGGTGAGAGGGTCTGAGCACCTGGCGAGGGTGCAGGCAGCTGGACCCTTGAGGTGAGCTGCGCTGAGGAGGGTTGTGGTGAGACAGGGAGCTGCTGGAACCAGCCCCTCCTTCCCCGGAGAGACTCGTCCCTTGACCCTCCCCAGCAGGAGCAGCTGGGGTGAAGATCACGGGGCTCAGGCACACCAGAGAGCAGCTGGGGGCCACCCTGGAGATCTGACCAGGCTTTGTCTCCTCTCTGCAGGCCGGGACAATCACGGACGCCAGGCTCAAGGAGCTCACCCCGGCCATGCCTGTCGTGTTCATCAAGGCCATTCCTGATGACAAGCAGGACGCCCGGGGCTTGTACCCGTGTCCTGTGTACAAAACACGCCAGAGAGGGCCAACCTATGTGTGGACTTTTAACCTCAAAACCAAGGAAAACCCTTCCAAGTGGGTGCTGGCTGGTGTGGCCTTGCTGCTGCAGACCTAGGCACCAGCACGGCCTTGGGAGGGCTGCGCACCCCTCACAACGCCTTTGTCACACAATTTAATCTGTTAAATGCCAGGATTAGCCTAAATTCTGTCTCTCTGATGGACTCCCAGGTTATGCACTCTCTGTGTCCTGGGGATGTGACCCAAACAGGGCCTGTGAGGAGCGGACAGGGGGGCAGAGTGACACGGCCCAGGTCCGTGGCTGCTGTAAATCAATATCCTGTAATTCCTACATTGCTGCACGGAAAGATCCCAGCCCAGAGCCTGACATACCACACCCAGAGAGTGCTGAACTTAAATCTAATTTTTGCTTCTCTTCCTGATCCAAAGTAGTTTTAAAACCAGTAGCCTTCTCCAAAACACTTAAATAGTCCAGTGACTTGTGAAATTCTCCAGCATTTATTCCTTTCCCTCTGTGAGTGTTTCTTTGTCGTGTGTGTAATGTGGAAAGCTGGGAGGTGAGCAGATGTTGTGGTTATAAGCTGTGTGTTGCTAACACTCCTGTAAATCTTAGAAACACTGAAGATGGTCTTAATACCCAATGTGCTTAATGGAATCCATAGTGAAAGTACAGCAAAGGGATTATATAAGAGGAATATGTCGTGGTGATAGATACTTACTAATAAAATTGTTCCCGGGATAGTCTCTGTGAGACGCACGTTTCCTCACGGCGAGGAGAGCACGGGGGCCAGGTGGGAGGAACACTCCTGTGTGGGTCACAGGGAGCTTAATTCCAGCAGGAGAGGGAGGGCAGGGAGAAGTGGAGTGTTCCTGGTGCAGAGAGCACAGAGGGGTGGCTGGGTGGGCACCGTGACAGTGGCACAACGGGGCACGGTGACAGTGACAGAATGGATGGGCACTGTGGCAGTGGCACAGTGGGGCACTGTGACAGTGACAGAATGGGTGGGCACTGTGACAGTGACAGAATGGGGCACCGTGACAGTGGCACAACGGGGCACAGTGACAGTGACAGAATGGATGGGCACTGTGGCAGTGGCACAGTGGGGCACTGTGACAGTGACAGAATGGGTGGGCACTGTGACAGTGACAGAATGGGGCACCGTGACAGTGGCACAACGGGGCACAGTGACAGTGACAGAATGGATGGGCACTGTGGCAGTGGCACAGTGGGGCACTGTGACAGTGACAGAATGGGTGGGCACTGTGACAGTGACAGAATGGGGCACCGTGACAGTGGCACAACGGGGCACAGTGACAGTGACAGAATGGGTGGGCACAGTGACAGTGGCACAGTGGGGCATGGTGACAGTGACACAGTGGGTAGGCACTGTGACAGTGGCACAACGGGGGCACTGTGACAATGATACAATGGGTGGGCACTGTGACAGTGACACAACGGGGCACGGTGACAGTGACAGTCACAGGGAGCATCGCTGAGGACTNTTGTGGTTATAAGCTGTGTGTTGCTAACACTCCTGTAAATCTTAGAAACACTGAAGATGGTCTTAATACCCAATGTGCTTAATGGAATCCATAGTGAAAGTACAGCAAAGGGATTATATAAGAGGAATATGTCGTGGTGATAGATACTTACTAATAAAATTGTTCCCGGGATAGTCTCTGTGAGACGCACGTTTCCTCACGGCGAGGAGAGCACGGGGGCCAGGTGGGAGGAACACACCTGTGTGGGTCACAGGGAGCTTAATTCCAGCAGGAGAGGGAGGGCAGGGAGAAGTGGAGTGTTCCTGGTGCAGAGAGCACAGAGGGGTGGCTGGGTGGGCACCGTGACAGTGACACAACGGGGCACAGTGACAGTGACAGCCACAGGGAGCATCGCTGAGGACTTGGGCATGGCAGGAGCTGGGCTGGGGCCCGGGGAAATGGGGCTTTTCCTGGGAAAGCTCTCCGTGCTCGGAGGCTCAGCCAGGCCCTGCCTGTGTGGGACACTTGCTGTGCCCCTCCTCATCCTCCCAGCCCTCACCACACCAGCAGCCCTGCGTTTTCACCTGGGCCTTCGCGGCCGCCTCTGAGCTGGTGGCAGGTCCCAGGAGCCTGGCAGGAGGGAGGGGAAGGCGCCGGGGGTGCAGAGGGGTTGGATCCGTGGTATCAGCACCCATAAGCACCCCCAAACCCTCCCACCCTGACCCAGCGCCAGGGCACAACCTCAGGGGCAGATTTGTGTCTCCAGCAGGGACTGAGACCCTCCTCTGGGGACACTACAAACCCTCCTACCTGGATAACCCCAAAGCCAAGGAGCACCTCGATGGGCAGCACTCATGGGGAGGTCCCCACCTGCCAGCTCTGGCCCTGAGAGGGCTCAGGTGCTCAGCTCGAGCTGGGGAAGGGGGAGAATCACCAGCCAGTGCTGCTCCAACTGCTCCCATGGTGGCCTTGAAACTGAAATCTCCTAACAGACAGAAACCCAGGATGCAGCAGTGCCGTGTCCTGACGCTGTTCGTCACACAGACACACACACACTTTGGTGAGAAGGCATGAACTATTTATTTTAAAAGATCTGACTCCGTTTTATAGTATTTCTACAAAGGCCAGGGACTGGGGGAGAAGGTTGACACCCCTCCCCATCCCATTGGTGAAGACAACTGTCCATCAGCTGTCCATAGCTCTAAGAACAGGAATGAAAACTCTCCCTGAATTTATGAAAACATTTGCTACTGTTTACAACACCAGAGCGTGAGAAAAAAACCCAACCCATGAAAAACTGCGAAGCAGAAGAGAAGGCTGAAAACATCAGGGTGACAGTGTCCCTCTCCGAGCTCTGTCCTGCTCATGCCTTGCAGCATCTGGAGGCACCATTCACTCCTGGCTTTGCCTCTCAGACTGCCTGGGAGGTTTCACCCTTTCCCCTCTGGGAGGGAGGGAGGGAGCTGGGGGCGTGGGGGGCTTGGCTGCTCCTGGGGTTAAAGCAGGGCAGCATCTCTGCGGGCAGTGTGTGGTTTCTCAGAGCCTCATCTCAGACTGAGTGGTTTTACGGGTGGCTTTGCCCCGTGGCAGAAGATGTGGTCAGCTCCCTGCCGGTCCAGGGGATCGGCTTTGCTCCCACGGAGGGACATCCAGGAGGGTGAAGTCCTGAGGCTTTGCAGGAGATCCACAGGAACTCTCCTGCCCTGAGCAGCACAGCAGGAATGAGAACACCCAAAATCCTTGTCCTCGCCGTCCCGGAGAATGACAAACTTCTGGATGAAGGTAAGGAGGGAAAACTCCCTGATGAGAACTTGGTTTAATTGCTAGGCACTGTCTCCAAGGCACAGCCCCAAAAAATGAATGATGAAGGAGCTAGTTATGGCTCAGAAAAAGCCATCTGCAAATATCTAATGGAAGGGAGAGAGCTGTCTTAAGCTGGATTTTTAAATTGCCTCTAACCCATAAATGAGAAAACAGAGTCTGTAGAGTATCCCACATAATGAGCACCTGCTAGAAGAGGTCTGGTAGCTGGGGAAAGCTTTGTTATTAAATTAAATCCCTCCCAATTTAAATTAAAACCTGCCAATTAGATCTGAAATGTAAACTGGTCACTTCCCACAGCCTAGCAAAGTTGGGCACATTAAATTCTCTGTGTTTTTCACCACACAGGAGGTTCAAATGCATAAATAGAGCACTGCTGAATTAAACACAAAAGAGAAGAATCAGAAGTAAGTTCATTGTGCTCCAGATAATCCATCATGCTGGATTAGTCCTTCACTGGGACATCTTCAAGGTTTTTTTTTACCAGAAAGGACCTTGTGGCTCTGCACAATTCCGTGACAGGAGGGGACAGCCAGGGGGAATTTGGGATCTTATCCCAGGGAACAGGGACAGGAGGAGAGGGAACGGCCTCAGGCTGGGCCAAGGGAGGCTCAGGGTGGACAGCAGCAGGAATTTCCCCCTGGAAAGGGTGCTCAGGCCTTGGAAGTGCCCAGGGAGGTTTGGAGTGCCCATCCCTGGAGGTGTCCCAGGAATTCCTGGATGTGGCACTCAGTGCTTCGGGCTGGGGACAAGGTGGGGATTTGGAACAGGTTGGACTCGGAGGTCTTTGAGATCTTTTCCAACCTCAGTGATGCTGTTTGTGGTTCCATGTGATTCTCAGTGCTCTGGATGTGGGATTTCCTGCCATTCTGGGGACTTCTAGTGTCCTGAACTTCATTCTTCTTCTCTTTTAAAACCTTTTCCCAGCATAGCAGGGCCTCTCTCTGCTCTGTGTTGCCCCTGTAGATCCAGGGAAGGAGAAGCTCAGTAACTCCCCAGGCACTGCCTGCTCTTTCCAGAGCCACAGCCTGAGCTGTTCTCTTGTCAGATGAAGAAGAATGGTCGGTTGACAACAAAATGGATCCGATTGTTTTATTATATATATCTCCCTGCATAATTCACCAGTTGGGCAGGCAGGGTAGTGGGGAGATATTTATAGATACTAGAAATGTCACCAGGGTGCTCATTCTTCATCCTTTGAAAATCATCACAGGAAAGAGTTGGCTGCAAAATGCTACAAGAGGACGGTGAATAATTTGATGCTTTAGGGGGTGGAAAAAAAAAAAAATCTGACAGGCATGAGATTTTCCAGCCATATCTGCCCAAACCAGGCAATTAAATCCAGCTGGACAGGCTTTTCATTAGGAGTGATTCATTAGGCAAAGGTCAACATTTTCTGTCCATGAGCTCTTGGAGACAGCTGCCTGCTTGGCAGTGCCATGTGCACCTTCCTCTGCTCTCCTGGGCTGGGGTGGAGGCTCCCAGCACAGGCAGGACCTGGAGCTGCTGCAGAGAGCCCAGGGGAGGCTCCAGGGTGGGCAGAGGGATGGAGCAGCTCTGCTGGGAGAGCTGGGACTGTTCACCTGGAGAAGAGACCAGGGATGGTCTCATTGCGGCCTTCCAGGACCTGAAAGAGCAACAAAAAAAAGATGGAGAGAGACAATTGACCAGGGATGGAGGGACAGGACACAGGGAATGGTTTCCCACTGCCAGAGGGCAGGGAGGGATGGGATTGAGCAGGAATTCCTGGCTCTGAGGGTGGCAGGCCCTGGCACAGGGTGCCCAGAGCAGCTGTGGCTGCCCCTGGATCCCTGGCAGTGCCCAAGGCCAGGCTGGACACTGGGGCTGGAGCACCCTGGGACAGTGGGAGGTGTCCCGGCCATGGCAGGGCTGGGATGGGATGGGCTTAAAGGTCTTTTCCAACCCACACCAGTCTGTGATTCTGTGATTTTGGGGCAGTTTGATGACAGGGAGCGTGTGGCTGTGACGCTGTTCGTCACACACACACAGACGCGCACACACTTTGATTAGAAGGCATGAACTGATTTATTTAAAAATGTCTGACTCCATTTATAGTATTTCTGTAAAGGCCAGGGACTGGGGGAGAAGGTTGACACCTCTCCCCATCCCATTGGTGAAGACAACTGTCCATCAGCTGTTCATATCTCTAAAACAAGAATGAAAACTATCTTGAAATTACAAAAGCATTGGCTGTGTTTACAGACCAGAGCGTGAGAAGAAACCCAAACCACGAAACACTGTGAAACAGAAGAGAAGCTGAGAACATCAGGGAACATGGCTGCTCGCTTTTCCATGAAGCTGGAGCCCTGGGAAGTGACTTTGCCATCACTGGAACAAGTCTCACGAGACCATTGTCCAGGCCCATCCCAGATCCAGCCCCCTCCACCCTAACCCCACTCCTTCACCACTGAGCTCCCCAGGCCTGCTGGACCCCAACCCTTCCTTCACCACCCCCAGCACCAGCCCAGCTGAGCAAACAAGGTTTTAAAGCATCAGGTTGGTGTTTCTGGGTGCCCAGGGGATCCCAGCCTGGCTCCCAGCCTTTCTCTGCATCCGTGGGGCTGCTTTGGGACTGACTCCTCAAAAGGTCTGTGGTCAATTGGTTAACTCCAGTTTGGTGACATTTTCCAAAGGGATGAAAGCGAGAGAAGGAAAATTGTGCTATTGAACCCTTAATGTCAGGTAAAATTGACTGAACTCTCCCAGGACAGAGAAATGGCTTTTCCACAGCCTGGGAATGTTGTACCTGCTGCAAATTATAATTGGCAGAAGAGCACAGTTCAAAGCAGAGTCTTCACAAATGCTTTGTAGCGCTGTCCCCTATTTTGGGGTTAACCAGCTCAATTTTACTGCAGCTGTGGCTCACAGAGCACAGGAAAACGAGGAGCAGGCAGATAAAGGAGAGCCTGGTGGCTGGGCAGGAGATTGGCTCCACTGGGGCAAATTAATTGCAGCTATTCCTGGGCCCTGGCAACGCCCAGGGATGCAAATTCGGCCCCTGCCACCGCTCAAGTGTTTACAGCACAAAAGTAGCTGTAACATATCAGCAAGATGCATTCGTTTCATAACGTGGCATTAATACATTTAATTAGCAATGGCTTATTAGATTCGTGTCTGTTATTATGCATTGTTTTTTAAATGACTGTAATTGCCCAAACAAATCTACAAATGTATTTACCTTGTTCAGGGCTGTGAGCCTCATTTAAAAAGCTTTTAGGCTGTATAAGACGTTCATAGAGTTATAAGCAGCCCCTCTAATTGCAGTGCTGGTGCTCCTGTCAATGGAGAAGGTGATTTGAGGCTGGAAATACCTTGAAACCCACTTATGTGCGCAAACTTTCGGGTTCAATTCTAGGAAACTCCTAAAACATTAATTTTGGTTAGCGCCAGAAGCCACGAGGAAAGACCCCGAGCCTGAATTTGGTGTTTTGGTTCAATGTTCCTGAGAATCCGCTGGGAGCTGGGATGAGGGAGCTGCCAGCTGTGACAGCCCCAGAGCCTGAACCCCTCTGGTTCCTGGGAAGGGTCGGTGCTGTGCTCCAGCCTCACTGGAAAATGCTGCCGTGGAAAAAAACGGAATATTTGTAGCACTGTGGGAGGTTTGATGAAAGGCACACGAGGAAAAGTGGCTCCTGTCCATGAGGCAAGTTTTGTCCAGGTCAGCAACCTTAGAGACCCTGGCACATTCAGGGCACTTTCAGGATAACCACACAGGATCACGGAATTACAGAATGTCCGAGGTTGGAAAAGATCTCAAAGACCATCGAGTCCAAGCTGCGCTCCATCTCCACCTTGTCCCCAGAGCGCTGAGTGCCGCCTCCAGCCCTAACCTCTAACCCTATCCCAGACCTCCAGGGATGGGCACTCCGCACCTCCCTGGGCATTTCCAAGGCCTGAGCACCCTTTCCATGGGGAAATTCCTGCTGCTGTCCACCCTGAGCCTCCCCTGGCCCAGCCTCAGGCCACATCCTCAATCTGTCCTGAAGCTTTGCCTGTCCCAGCTGTGCCACCCCTGCTCCCCCCACGGCCCAGGGAAACCAGGGCTGCCCTGGCAGGGTGAGGGGCCCAGGAGGAAGAGGCTTCCCATGCACAGCTCAGCTTTCGGAGGAGCTGGGGACCCCTGAGATTCAAGGATGTGATGGTTCCAGGCTCATTTCTGGGCAGGAACTGAGGCCATTCCCTCTGTGCCTTCCTGTACCGACTCTGACAGTGGGATAAGCAGCCTGTGGCTGTTCTGGATCCATTCAAAGGTTCATCTCATAGAATCAGAGAATGATTAAGGTGGGAAAAGATCTCTGAGGTCACCAAATCCAACCTTAGTCTGGTCTGTTCTGGGATTACACCAAAAGCTTGAGATCTATCAACTCTTCACCAATAAATGAGCTCCTTGTTGACATTTTCCATTTGTTACCAAAATTGTGAGGCTCCAGCCCCTCT